>JAKLMB010000008.1:859366-1297564 GCA_022813625.1 Aaosphaeria pasadenensis | reverse complement strand
CTTCCTTAACATCGCCAACCTCCCTAGACGTGCTGGCTTCCGTATCATTAGCCGCACTCGATCCCTCCAGTGTACCCGCTTCCTTAACATCGCCAACCTCCCTAGACGTGCTGGCCTCCATATCATTAGCCGCACTCGATCCCTCCAGTATACCCGCTTCCTTAACATCGCCAACCTCCCTAGACGTGCTGGCTTCCGTATCATTAGCCGCACTCGATCCCTCCAGTGTACCCGCTTCCTTAACATCGCCAACCTCCCTAGACGTGCTGGCCTCCATATCATTAGCCGCACTCGATCCCTCCAGTATACCCGCTTCCATAACATCACCAGATTTCTTACCCGCGCCCTCGAAAACACTACCAGTTCCATCAACTACGACTGCTCCTTCAACCGTGACAGCTCTACCAACTTCCTCCGTCGCACCAACGTCCTCTGCCGCACCAACGTCCTCTGCCGCACCAACGTCCTCTGCCGTACCAGCTTCCCTCGGCCTGGTTGACGCGGGTTGTGAGCTACAGCGTTCTGTTCAGAATTGGGTGTCGCCTTTGATATCCTCCGGTCAGCATCGAGAGCCAGAGTCTCGCATTCATGAAGATAATTTGGACACGTAAGATTCCTTTAAGCTGCTCATCCATGAGAAACTAACGCTTCAGGCATCCGACAATATCAAAACGTCGTAAAAGCAAAAAGCACTTCTGCTCAATGGGGGAGTGCAAGAGGAGACCATTATCAAGCAAAAGTGCTCTCACAAAGCATCAAATAAACATCCATTCCCAACCGCGGGGGAAAACGAAACCGAGATGGCAACCACAAGACGAAGAACTTCTCTGGGACCTATGCGAGAAGAGAACTAGCCTGGAAACTATACAAATACACTTTCCAGGTCGTTCACCACGCTCGCTTACGGATAAATATCGAGTTCTTAAGGCTAAAAAGCGGTCAAACGACCCTTCTTCGACCACGAGCACCACGAATGATGGCCTTTCCTCAGATAACTCTTCTTTAACTAGAAGAATCACGACTAATGGCCTGTTTTGGACCGCACCCTCAACTGCACTACCAATCTCCTTGGCCGCACCGAATTTCTCAACCGCATCAACTCTTCATACCCGACAGTTTCTTCAACTGCACTCTCAGCCGCACTCTCAACTGCACTCTCAACTGCACTCTCGACCACACCCTCGACCGCACCAGTCCCCTCTCAATCAATTAGACATCAACAACGCAGAGCATCTATGTAGGATTAAACCGTTCAAATGTGCACACTGCGATAAACGCTACAAGTTTATCACGAGTAGAAACCGCCATGAACGTCGTCATGCCCAACCAGTATTGTTCTGCCCACGCAAAGATTGCGGGCGTAGCAAGGTCGGATTTGTAGATGACAGAGACTTTACCTACCATATGGAAGCACATGAACGAGGAAACTCAACTTGGACTACTTGGACAAAAGAAGAAATGCGAACTTTAAAGGACCTTAAAAAGCAGAAACTAAGTTACGAAGACATTCGTAAGAGCTTTCCAACTCGTACAAAGGAAGCACTTAGGCAGCGTTGGAGGTTCAGAGCCACATGGGAGTCAGAACTGGGCGTCGAGCAATGATTTGGCTAGATTCCGGGAAGAAGTAACTTGACTCAAGGAGGAAGCGGCCGAACTTGAGGAAGCGACCGAAATCTCTCTCTACTTCTATACTATATCTATCTCTGCCTAATTGCCCTATCCTTACATACGTGATCTCCGAATAGCCTTATCTACGCCACAATACTCATAGTTTGGAGTCGAGGCATCATCCGCCTCAGAAGCCTAGGTGGTGGTGGATGATGCCATGGTGTAGAGTCAATGCACTCGATATCAACAGAGGAGGAGGAGGAGGCGTTAGTGGTGCTGTCGGATCCGGGTTCAAACGAGATCGACGTGTAACTCAAGTTCATCTTTGAGAACACCATCCACGTGTTTACATTGCTCAGAAGAGTTGGCGACGCCGCCGCTATGGTGGTGTTTGTTAGAAAGTCGACACGGGTCAGGGTAGGAGCGTGGATTCGGTGACGTCCTCGCGAATCGTGAGTTTTCCTGATCGGGTTAGAGTTCTTCCACTGCTTCCTCCGGATGGTGGAATTCCTGAAGGTTTCCATTAAGTCGGTTGAGGCGGCTCTTTTCCCTTGTCGATGGATTTCTGGTAGTTTTTCGGTAGGGCGGATGGTCTACTTGGGCGATAAGACGACGATCATTGGAGGGTACAACTGCCAAGGGATTTTGTCACGGACGAATGCAATGAGGTATCATTCAATATGTGCAGAAAGCAATTGGTTTAGGGTTTGTAGATCCTGAAAAATAAAAAAAAGTCCGTATCTTGCTCTTAGAAGTATCCTCGTGCAAGCCCTGCATTGCCATAATTGAGCGTCCCTCGCCGTTTATCCCGAGTATAGCAATGTCTCATCGTCCGGTTCTGCTATCGATCTTTTCGTGAACCGCGCCTTATGTCGTGTCTGCCACCAGTGTAAGAAGTTCCATAGCTGCTACGATCTCATCTTCATCGTCCTCACTGTGGAGTTCAGTTGATCATAATCCGAAAACCGATGTTATTAGAGAATCCTCTGGTCGGGACAGATCAACTACTTTCGCTTTTGTATCCTAGTACGACGTAAAAGTCCGACACCTTTGTCATTTGCAGGACCTTGAAATTTTTCTCTTGGGTGATACTCGCCGGCTGGGGAGGCATCGTCATCTTACTACAAGGAATGACAAAGTACACAACTGGCGCATCCGGTGGCACTGAAAATTGTCCGGAAGCAATAACCTCGCAGGTTGGCGTGGCGCTGGATCCACCCTCGGGAATATTGGGCTTCTTTGCGTCTCGCGATCTTCCTCTTAGAATATTCGCCCTTGACGAGTGAAAATGAGCCTCCTCGTCTCTAGATGGATGCCGTGGACAGGATGATGATATACTTGGCGGTTCGGGTGTAAACATCAAGTTTCTGCCCCTGTTATTAGTCTGAGACCACAACTCAGCTCCTGGGTTGTGTGCTGGGGATGGCTTGTTCAGAGTTGGCTGTCCGGCTTTTGAGTGGATAGGCGAGGTTAACTGACTACCCTCTCTGCCAGCCAATCGCGCATTTCGCCCGTCGTTGGAGCTGCCATCCGTAGGTGAGCTTAAATGATTTGGTGTCTGTCGGGCGTCCGTAGCTGGTGAGGCATGGGTCTTTCGTCTCTTTGACACTGGTGGAGTATGTGCCGGCTCTGCGTCTGATGTAAGGTCTACTAGCTCAGTTGGCGGGATCTCATTATCATGAGTGATTGTTGTGTGCTTCCGTTTCAGTCTTGATCCACTGACGTTGCTGCATTCTTGATCCTTTGTTGATATGCCTTCGAGCATGTCAGGGGAGACATCCAAATGCAGGTAGAGCAACTTACTTTGTGATACACTGAGAGGGTCTTGATGTGACATCACAGCCTCCCCAGCAGTACAACTAATCGCTCGTTCGTTGTTGTCAGGCTCTATAGAGTCTGT
The DNA here is from genome assembly GCA_022813625.1 of Aaosphaeria pasadenensis. NCBI lineage: Eukaryota > Fungi > Ascomycota > Dothideomycetes > Pleosporales > Aaosphaeria > Aaosphaeria pasadenensis. The sequence goes on along the minus strand of JAKLMB010000008.1, from coordinate 1,294,056 downwards.
AACAACGCCTTTGTGGGGATTACAGATTTCTGGTTTTGCTGCAAGCCATGTTAGTACATAGTGAATTGCCTTCCCTTCAAGCACTTACTTAAGTCAATTTTCTCTATCGAATTCGCTCTACAGTCACGAATGCGTTGCGATTGCTGGTGCACCACGGCGTCGGTATTGATATTACCAGCGGCATCTGCACTTTATTAGTAAAGTACTCAAATTTATCATTGGAGATAAGGTCATACCTGGCGGGGGGGTGCTGATATCATCTGGACTGCTGCGAATTGATTTGAGGTCAAAAGGATAGGGCGCACGTTCCGGATAATCATCATCAGCAGGATCATCCAGAGGATCACAGTCGTCAAGGTTGTCGTGAATGATCGCAGGCGGTTTACCTTTCCTACTCTTCGCCTTCTGTCCAGGTTTTGGCGTTCGAGGACCATGGGCAACAGATATGGTAGAGAGCAGTTGATTCATGTTTGGGTGGTGTAGTCTTCCGTTGAGGCCTCAATTTTTGACAGACAGGTTGTCGTTTTATGCACTGGCTCTAGTAGGGGCCGGAGGAAATCTGCCTTGTGGGAATCAAAAAATGGGTGCCTACCACCGATCCAAGAAAGCTGCCTTGTGGCCATGAATAAAGGGATGTCAGTGATCGATTGCCACCGCATGCCTCAATTTCCGGACCTGGAACCATGCAAGTATGCCTGGTTCTCGCTCTTTCTGAGATATTACTCGCTGATCAAAAACACTCGTGCCGCGGTAGTATCTTGAGGTTACAGCTGGCTGTATGTCTTACCAGAGGAAGGGTCTTGTGACAAAGATTAGGCCACGTCAATGGGCGTAGAAGGCCGCGTCACTCCTGCCTAAGATAGAACAGGGGTTGCAGTTGAATTCGGGTGTGCCTCGCGGGAGGCAGATCAAAGATTAAGGTGAGGGGGGAAAGCTGACTGTAGGTACCCAAACGCAGGACTCTGCTCTCACAGAGCGAAGCTATAGGTTGTAGCATTAAACAGGCCGAAGCAGAAGCATAGCATAGGTATGTCGAAAGGAAATGCATTACCTAGTTGCTAAGCGTAACAGGAGTTAGGGGATGAAAAGAGAGAGCTGAGAGAGAGGTAGAGCTGAATTCCCGGACTAGGATTAGTGCTAGGAAGCAGAGATTCCCTAGAAGGAGAAGGGTACTAGGCGTCGAGGAAAACTAGAAAGAAAAGCTGTAGCATAGCTAGGAATCAGTATTGGTGTTTTTAAAAAGATTTACTCCATGACACTGCCCAGTTATTGGTAAAGCGAGCAAACCTAAGCGGCTGAAGTCCAACCATGACAAGAAGAGCTGATTGATATCGAAGGGAAGGGCTGCAATTGGGCTAAGGAAGGGGCGGCGGAAGTTATCTTTAGTCAACGAACCGTGATAATGGAATGTCATGATGGCAACGCACAGCCTAAATCAAAGCAGCTAAAGCACACATCTATCTCCTAATGCAAACTGTTTGCATATATTGCATATGGGGAAACTGGATAGGCAATTCAGCCCTCCTGCGTTGTACTGGTTGCAGACAAAGTACATAGCGCTTAACGTTGCTTATCCATGAGGGCAAAATGTCGAATGTATAGGCTGGTTGAGTGATTGCAGAAGTCCACAGGAGTAAAAGGCACAAGGGTGTTTCTTCTTTGTAGATTTGTAAAGCCGTATAATTACTGCATGTACTGTAAGGGTTGACGTTGATGTTACGAGACATATTGGTACCCTTGGCCTACTTACGGCAAGAGCAACTGCTTCTTGCGTCAGGAAAGTATTACCGAGACACAGCTTAAGCTTGAGGTCTGGGCATGTTCGCTTAGGCAATGATCTGGGAGGGCACCCTGAGGTAGCAGGATTACTCAGGAATCAGCACGGACTTAGGAAAAGGAAAAGGCTTAACTAGAGGGAGAGTCTAGAAGTACTACTAGCTAGTAAAAAGGTTAAGCTTATTATAGTATTATAGATTAGTATTTTAGAAAACTAGATAAATTAAAAAATTAAGTAGTTATAATTAAATTACTAAAGTTAAATTAAAAATAATAAGCTACTAAGCTATCTAAATTAAGAGAAAAAGGTTCTTATATAATAGAATAGGTAGCTACTATATAAGCTATTATATAAGCTATTTACTAGGTAGTAGTATAAGAGCTATATCCTTATCTAATTTAGTAGTAAAAGCTATCTAATCTAATATTAGTAATTCCTTATCTAATAGTAATTAATTAATTAATTAACTATTATAAGAATTAGAATTTATATATTAGCTACTATAAAATAAAAGATTCTCTATACTTAAAAATAGTTTATTAGATTTTACTAGTCCCTAGGTTACTTCTAAGGTTATACCTACCTTATACTCTCTAATCTTAGCTTTATCCTTTATCTACTGCCTCTTCCTTAAACATACCCACTGCCCTCTCCACCTCCGCCTCCACCTCTCTATCCGCACCTAGAGAGAATCAACCAAATCACTAAAGGCCACCGCTGCGACTCCTACTGCCGTATATAATTATTAATATCTATTATTGCACGACAATGTTCTAAGTTAATTAGAACATTGTTCCTTACTCAAGAGATCTAAGATTTGCGACGTCCGCGATCACATCATCCCAGTGAACCTTGAATTTGTTCTTTGGCTGCCATACAGCGGCGCTTTCATCGTCAATACCTACACTGAAGAGATTTGCGAAAGACAGCTGTGCGAGCTGCAAGCGATGGGACAGATGCTCGTCGGCCTTGATCTGAGTTCCACATCCGTTAGGCCTCACTTCGCCAAATTGAAATCCAGAGGAAGCTTTCTTTCAGATGACGTACCGGTTCATCGATCGTTCTGCCCTGGTTGTCTCTCGTGGAGTTGCCGATGAAAATGCTGTATGGCTTGTCGACCTAGATTTGCTTATGCAGCAGACATCCGCTGTAGGTAAGCAGGGTGTAACATGGCGAAAGACTCACAAGCCAGGTAAACATAGCATTTACAAACTCGTGAAACTCCCGTTTTGTCACTGGAACACCGGGCCTGGGTATTTGGCACATTTCCTGAACGGCTTGGAAAGCCCTTAGTTCCTGGAAGCGTGTCCGATTCATGATCATATTCAGCAGCGGGTCCTTGATTCGGTTGTATGGGACATAAACGATGCCATGCTGTCAGAGGCACAGGTCTGATTCCAAGCTCACCTTGACTGCAGCTGGAAAAGGATGCTAACATAATGGTCGTAGACCCTGTTGCCCGTAAGCAGAGCAGCGTCGTTGAAGTTGTCGACTGCGATCTTGACTATTTGGGGCATGCCTTGGCGTTGATGGTCGATTTGGATTATTACTTCGTCCCATAGTCTATCATTTCATCCGCCAAAATCGCCCTACGACCATATATAGCTCATTTTGGTGTTTGGAACAGTCGAGTGTGAATGAAGGGTGGAAGAGTTGGAAACTATTGAGACCTGACAGAATGCAGTATCATCACTCTGGGCTCGACAGTCTGAGGCAAGCATCTTCTGGTCTAACAAGAGCTTACCCTTTGATGAATATAGTGTGTAGTGGTGCGATGTTTGCAGGAAGGCTTTCCGCCTTTGAATCCATCGTGATCAATGAAGTGCTCGTGGTAGCTTACTACAATTTAGCGACACGATGAGATGTACGAACTGGCGCTGCAGGCCTCTTGCCATCGGCATTTCCGTGCTGCATTTCAGCTGACTTAACTTGAAAAGTTCGGCCGCTGTCTGTCCAAAAGACCTTGCAAAACAGGAAAGAGGGAGGTTAATCACTGAGGTGCAGGTTCAGCTGGAACGTCGAGATCATAGGCAGACTTTCCCGCGGAAAGCTGGAAGCAAGAATCTAGAGAATCGGTTGCTCACGGTATGCAACTGGGAATGTCTCTTGAAAGAGTACATTCTCTTTATGACAATAGTACCTCGTCGCCATGATTGTAGTTGTAAACGAATGTGTTTATTTTCAATCCGTGAACCACATCTATCTGTGCCGTGAACGTTCCATAGCATATACATGATTACGATCAGTGATTCTTCCACAAATGTGTAGTCTTGTCAACTTGTTGGATTTCATCAAAACCCATCCTCGTCTCCCTCTTGAACAATTGTCTGAGTGATCTCGATCCTCATCTCGTGGCCGGGGATAGCCACACAGTGGAAGAAAATCAGCTGTTCATTGCCATCCTTGTCCTTGATCTTATATTGATCTTTGGATACTATGCTAGTTCCCTGCTTCGTCGCGGCCTTGTACCCGGCTTGAGGGTCTTCTGATTCAACAATGGCAGCTTTGGAGGACCCTGTTGCTGGACTGGTGAGGCCCTGGATTGCTTTAGCTTGGACAAAACAAATGTCTCGGTATACTGACTACTGAAAAGTGGAACCAGTGCTCCTCATCTAGGTATAACTTCCACGCCACACCCCCAGTTGCTCCCCCTGGATTATGGTCGCCATTGCTAGCGCTGAACGTCGTCTGTTCAAAGGGACTAGTGCCCTGTGGAGGCGTCCACCACTTTCCGGTGTCGATGTAGGTATCACCAACTAGCAACTTGAATTGCGTGCAATTTTTGATCGTGCATTGATACCATCGATGCTTCTTAGTGAGCTCCTGGGGTGGCTCCGGGAAGAGTATGCGAAGTGTCTATGAACGTCATCAGCCTCGCTCTGTGAGTATGATATTCCAAGGATACCTACGTCCTTCACCTTCTCGGCCAGTTTGACCGCCGAGATGACTTCTCCAATGATCGCAACAATGCCCATATTGTGATTCGGTCAACACACAAGAACCGCAAGAAGATTGAGTGACAGAAAATCTGGATACGAGATTGTGCAGCAACGATAATCAACGCTTTTCTGTCTTCACAACTATGAGACTTTCGGTACATATATAGGAATCTTCGTAGCTTGGAGCTTTGACCATGCGATGTCGAGACCACACAGCAAGAGACAGCAGTCCCGCAAGCGATTGGACGCTACAATCCACCGCCGCACAACTCAGTTGATCTTCAGCTCTGGTTGTGTACAGTGGCGCCAATGGATCTTGATATCGCTGAAGTCTATAATGCCTACCGGGCCATCAAACTAAACTTAATCTTGCTGTCTCGTGCGTCGACACTCTAGAACTGCTGTCGTCTAGTGAAGATTGCCATTGGATTCTCCATACTTGTTCATATTGTGTCTGTGAGGTCCGACTCATAGTCGGTTCCACAAGCATAGGTGATGGATTTAGGTGGCTACCACTATGGGACACTAGCCGGGTGGTTCCGTGCATGCACGCGGCGCGGGCCTTCCTTCGCCCGCCGCTTCCCCGCTGTTCTGGCCTCGTCGCAAACACGACCCTAGCACCTTGTCGCTGCAGCCGGCCAGACAATAGCCCGTGCAGGCTCTGCATCGCATCGTTCAATACACTCATCGCTCTTTAGGCGAGCTGATATACCTTTTGCAGCCTCTCATAAGCGACATTCGAGGTGATGTGGCGACGGTAGACACAGTTGCAAGCGAGCCACTACAGGCTCAGCCGGCAATCCACCATACGCAAACGGCAATCCACTACGCAATGTCTCTGGGCTTTTCTAGATGAACTTCTGCACTTGCTAATGCAACTCAGATAGAGACTGCGAGCTTCCCACTATTGGAATACTCTAAGCATCAGGAGGATGAAGCTGTTCGGCTCATTGGTTGGAAATGGCTAATATTGTTCATCAACTCGTCAGCCATGGAGCAGCTGTGAAAACAGCTGAGAAGTGCCAGCTCAGACTGCCACGACTGTGAAAGTCTGGTTCCCCGGAGCAATCGGCCCTAGGTCTAGATTTGGACTACCATAGAGGGTCAACTTCTGTAGCAGCCGAATACAAATTCGTGATCTTCGCCGACCGAGGAAACATTTGCATGCATGACATATGAAGCACCAACCTTAGAAGACTACGAATACCAACCATGTCCGACGTCACATACAAGGCAGCCATTGGCCGTCCCCATGGCAAACTAGACACGGACAATAATGGGCTCACCCGTTACATGTTTCATATAGACACTCCAGAGGGCATAAAAGATGGAAACGCTCCGGACCTTTCGCTCCAGTACTCCCAAGGAACTCCAAACGGCGTTCTGGGTCTGAGCTGGGGCCTCGGGGGATTATCAACCATTCGCCGTGGCGCGCCAAAGGTGGTCTACGATAAGCTAAACCCTCCTCCTCCAGGCTATGACTCGACGACACCAAAGCTCATTCTAGACGGTACAGACCTTCTGAATATTGAGGGGGATTACCTCAAACCAGGCACAGTGTACACCACCGAGACGAACAATACAAGCCTGAAAATCAAGTCGCTAGGTGAAGGAAACGGTTTCTTAGCTACCGACAACACAGGCCGAAAGACTGAATATGGTACGATCATCGACAGCTCTGTTCCCAATAACAATGATCAAAGCAATACGCGCGAGTGGCGAGTCAAAAGGCAGACTGACTGTCACGGCAATACTATCACATACCGATACGTGGCTTCTCCAGTACTTAGTGGTGACGTAAAAGATGCCAACACCTCTTATCTTGACACAATCTCGTACTGCTCCAACAGTACCGCCAAGGTTCCAGCAACCCGCATCGTCAAATTCAATTATGAGCCGCGACCAGATCTGGTATTGCAATCCGTCGAAGGCACTCTCATTACGTGGGCGTGCCGCCTCAGCTCCATATCCATTGGCGTCATCCAAAATGATACAACCATATTCAGTAGGACATATTCCCTTGGCTACAATATCTCGCCAACAACAAAAGACTCGTTCCTGGAAAAGGTCACGGAGAGCGCCGGAGATGGAGTGAGTAGAGTGGATCTACTTCCGTCCTTGTTCACATACACTGCTGGATCAGAACCAGGCAAAATCTTCAGCGCCCAGCCGTCGATCAGTCTTTCACCCGAGAAAAATATCCTCACTATTATTCCGATGAATATGACAGGTCGATCGCTCATAGATTTGGCGTGTATGGCATGGGACGAGCCCAACAAGACGCTGACCGTGAAAACGTATATCGCCAATCGTGACGAGAAAGCCCTTATCAGTTGGACAGTGTCAGAACACAACGTTTCCTTGAAATTGCCGAAATGGGATCCAAAGGGTGGAGAAGCACCATACTTTTTGACACCGGACCTTTTCGGCGACGGCCGCTCAGATCTAATCATCCCTTACCAGAATGACCAAGACAAACTCCAATTCTTCATCTCCCAAAGCAATGGCTTAGAATTGACTCATGGTCAAACAAATACGCCGACAGAATATCCATGGGTACCTGGATCAAGGTTCATGGCTATGAACATGACGGGAACTGGAGTCATCGATGTGGTCCAGATTTTCAAGAATGGTGAGAATATTTCTTTTCGTAATTTCTCGAGTATCGCGACCAAAGGCGACATCAACCTGGTAAAGGCGCCCCAAACAGACACAACGTACAAATTTGACAACACAATCGATTGGTTCCTCCTCAAGCACTCGGGGAGTGGGGCGGTCAGTCTTGTACGTATCTGGAAAGAATTTCTATCCAATGATGTCAATCAGTACCACATCAAGACTACCTCATTTCGTTCCTCAAAGATGTTTGATTCGAGCGAGGGCTTTGATCGTACTGGCAAAGAGTCTGTTATCGGAGGACCTTTTCAGAAAGAAGCTGATGACAAGCCGAAATGGAATGTCTTATCTTGTGACATCAATGGAGACGGCACTCAAGATATCGTGCTTGGTAAGGCGGAGCATGTATCGCCGAATCTAAACATTAGTTTCCAGATTTCCCTTGGTGATGGTCAAGGCGCTTTCAACAAAGTCTCGGCAAAGGATTTCACACTCCAAGCACCGAACCCAAAGACAGCTAAGGGCGGCATGTTTTCAGTTACCAACATCAATGGTGGACTTTACCCAAGTCTTGCATACGTGTATCAGCAGGACGACAATAGCATGGCCTGTTTCTCGGTCGATGGTCGCTCCAATGGCACTCTGAGCGAACTGACCCAGTACCCACTGAGTACAAACCCCGGGCCCGACACGACATCATTCGTTCCAGCAGATCTGAATGGTATCGGTATGGGTGGTTGGCTGATGTATAGTCTCAACAACGAGCTTACTCCAACGCTCTTCCCTATCTACAATACTGCTCAGCCGACAGATCTCCTTTCGTCAGCTCAGGATCCTATGGGGCTCGTGACCTCGGTCTCGTATGGATGTCTTTCTGACACAACTGTGTATAATTCCACAATTGATTGGAAAACCTACAAAAACACAGATCCGGGAGATTACATCGTGCAAGGAGCTCCTAATTATGTGGTCAAAACTCTCACGCACACTAACAACCCGGAAAGAAACGCCCTCGACTTCAGCGTGTCGATGAAAAAGACATACTACAAGGCTATGGTCAACAGCCAAGGGAGGGGTTGGCTAGGATTCCAGTCAATTCGCACTGAGAATGTGACCGACAGTATTCTTACGGAGGAATGCTACTTCCAAGAGTTTCCCAAGATCGGAATCAAGTCGAAAATTAATACTCTTACGTTGCAAAACGAGCTACTATCGTCCAAGGAGACAGACTACGAAGCATTTTCGACTATCACAGACCAGTGGAAAATTTACCATGTCAACAAAGTATTTGACCAGCTCACGACTATCGACCCAGATGAGACCAAAAACAGAGTGCAGAGGACCGAATTTACATGCGATATAGACGGTAACATAATCCTCAAGCATACTTCAGAGATACAAGGAGGAGAGATACAAGGAGGAACTCCCCTCAAGCATACTTCAGACAAACAAGGAAGGTATCCGGTATTCCAGTCCTGGGAAAGGTGCACTTACGACACTATCAATGGAATCAAGGGTTTGTTGGCGAGTAAGAAGCTTACCGGTGTGGAACAGAACCAGAAAAGCAAGGAGTTTGAGAAAGGTGATGTTTCTCTGGTATGCTACGCATACAACAAAATTACGGCCATTCTAGAGACCGAATCGCGGTGGTCCGACGATGTTTCGAAGTTTTTGACCACTACTCATGTATTTGACCAATTCGGGAACGAGGTATCTGTGGTCGATCCCGCGGGATTAACTACAAAAACGACCTACGATGACACTTTCCACAACCTTGCCATCAGCCAGGAGGAAGTTGGCAAAGGGGTCTCCACTAGGACATTTTTCGCCTACGATCAGGCAAGCGGAGAGTTGGTGGCGAAACTTGAACCCACCGGGCGCCTGACCTGTATTCAGATCGATAACTTCGGTAGGAAGATTGAGACACGCTTGAAAAGCCTTCAACAAACACACTCTTCTGTTGCGGCCTCTGACTTCCTCAAAAGTCCGTTGCCGTTGAAAACTGATCGAATCCTCGAAGACAAGCTCAAAGATCCGCTCTGTCTTCTGGATCCCTTCGAGATATACAGCTATGACTTCCTAAAGGACCCTGTAAAGGACACTGCGCAAGCACCCAGACAGCATCTGTCTACTAGAACGATGTCATACTTCAATGCGCAAGACACTGGGCAGCGTGAAGTGGTAGACATACTTGACTGCGCCGGCCAGACAAAGATCCAAAAGTCTAGAGATGGAGTCGAACCGTCCCAGGGCACAAGTAATCATGTCTCTTGGAAATACTGGACTTTCGACTCCCGTGGCAACACCACGTTCGAAAGCTTCCCGATTCCAAACAATGCGAACAACTTGGAGTACGCACCAGAGCCGACAACAGAAGGCACAATCTCTGTATTTGATGGGCTCGGGCGAATTGTCAGACAGACTCGTCCGAGTCACAACGACCCAACAGTCAAAGTGATGTCGACTTTGCAATATTCCAGGGGTGGCGCAAGCGTCTCAGAGACCGTAGACTGGCATGATCCGAACGCCAGGGGTGAGGACGTTGTGCTGTGGACATCGCCTCGCAGCTTCGTCTCCATCGACGGCAAGGAACACGTGCAATCCGTAACTCATCAGAAGGACTTGCTATCGGAATTCGGATATGATGCTGCCGGCAACTTGGTATCAGCTGTCGATCCAACTAAAGAAACGGAAGAGACGAGAGAGTATAGTTCACTTGGCCACCTTCGTGTCACGAACAACATCTATCAGAAGATGACAGTCACAGGGAAGCCATCGGTTGCAGCAATGACCTACGTATACGATGACATGGGCCAGCTCATCAAAACTGTGAATGCAAATGAAGAGTCTATTACGTTTAAGAGAGACAGCAAGGGACGGCCACTTCGCAAAATAGGCTCTGATGGTCGAGTTCTCATGTACGAGTACGACAAGGATCGAGACTATCTTTTGTCTATGACCGTTCACCCCCAGGGGGAGCTCAAACCTCTTGAAACTCAACTGAACTTCACGTACGATGAGCTCGGTCAGCTCAGATCCCGGACGTTGGTTCTCGCCGATGGAAAGGAATATGAGACCAATTTCACCTACGATTGGCATGGACAGACAACAACAAAATCATATGCCAACAAAGCGGTGAAAGAGAATCAGTACATGGGAGCGCTGCTAACTTACAGCTTGATCCGAGAACAATCCACAACAGGCCATGGAGAAAAGTGGCTCGACAGTCGTTTCGAATACATGGATGCTGTGGGCAAACCGAGCAGGATCGTGGTCGGAGAAGCGAGCATGGAAAGTCACTTTGAGCACACATTCGCGTATGATCGCCAGTCATACCCGCTCAGTCACAGCCTTGACCAGAGAATACCTGACACCGGATCGCTCAACCACCTTGTCAATGAGGCGTACGCCTATAATGGAGCTGGTCAGCTTACTAGCAATCGGAACGAGATCAGCGGTGTAGGCACCAAGTACACTTACGAAGGGAAATGTCTAGCGAGCTCTCAGATTGGAAAGGAGGCTGCGAAAACTTATGCTTACGACAATGCGGGCAACTTGACCAAAAAAGCGGACACAAGCATTGTGTATTCAGCGAACAGAGTTAAGGGTACAGCGGCCGGCAAATTCGCTTTCGACATTGCTTACGATCGGGCTGGAAGGATGGTCAGTCGAAAGACTGCAGAGGAGTCATGGACCTTCAACTACAACTCCTTCGGAGTGCTTACCAACTACACAAACAGTGCTCTAGAGCAGACAATTATCACCTCTGGCCCTGACGACAAATCGGTCATAAGGGAAGAACCTAATAATGGGGGAACTACGCTCATGGTAGGCGAGGATTACAACGTACGGGCCCAGGCGGATGGCTCAAAGATCACCACGCTCAAGCTGTTTGGTGCTGGCATCCTGCTCGGAACATACAGCATGTCAGATCCCAAGGACGATGCCACCCCCAGTAGCTCTGACAAGCCTAATAAGAAGGATGCTGCCAGGGCTGTATTCACTGACAGCAAGGGTAACGTGAAGTACAAGTTCAGGGGTTCTGACGGAAGTCTGCTTCAAACTATCACGTACGACGACTTTGGCGCTCCAACCATCCGTCCAGTACAGGCCGATGGTCCAACGGCGGACATGACCGCAACTTTTGAGTCGAAGAAGCTAGACTTATCAACCCAACTCCTCGACTTTGGATCTCGGTGGTATGATCCTTTGGTGGGACGCTTCACATCGCCAGATGACATCCTAGATGTAAAGTTGCTCGCGAAGACCCACGGGCTGAACCGGATGGCTTTCGAGAACAATGATCCTATCAATAACACGGATCCGACCGGGCAATTTTCACTATCAGCCATCTTTGGTACAATTATTGGTGGTCTTATGGTCGGCGCCGCTATCTTCGCTACTGTAGCATCAGGTGGAGCTCTAGCACCACTTGCTGCTGCTGGCGTGGGAGCTCTATTCTCAGGCGGCATCGCAGGCATCAAGTATTCACTTGACCACCGGAATGAGCGAGGCGGCAAGTTCTGGGCTGGTTTTATACCTACCGTGCTTGTCAATGCAGCCATCGGAGGAGCGACGGGATATCTGGGCGCCGTGGCAACGCCTGCAAGCTTAGTGAGCGCAACGGGCCGCCTCGGGCAGGCTGCAGGCTGGTCTCTAAGCTCCGCGACTACCAACGCAATTGGCAAGGCCGCCAGTTTTGGCAGCGGTGCGCTTATCGGAGCCACAAGCTCGCTGCTCACCACTGTGGCGCATAATGTCATTGAAAACGCCGTATACGACACGCACTACGGTGTCTTCGAGGGCGCAGGGAAAGCCGCACTGATGGGTGGTGTGATAGGCGCCGCAGCGAGTGGTTGGGGAGCTGCCAGGTATAAGGGAGAAAGCGTGGCAGCTACTAGAACTCCATCGCTTGGCAAAGGACTTTGGAGTGGTACCAAAATGGGTTTGAAGACCGAGTACGCAGTTGCACAGGCTGATGGAGACATGCAGAGACTCAAGCAGTGGGGTGAGCAAAAGGCGACAAACTGGTATCAGGATCGCGAGCGGGAACTCAAGGCATTGTCGAGTATGGTTGGACCGAATGGCTCTGTGGGATCACTGAACAATGAGTTGTCGAGGAATCAGTTGTATGTAAACTATGGGTGAAGGGAGGTACAAAGAGAAATACTTCTTGAATGGAGGATTGCGACGTATTGTATTGAACGCGAAAGTGCCTTTAAAAACAATTGGTAGCACAACGAGCTCTGCTAAGTAAGATTTCACAACGACTACATCTGAGGAGCGGGACCAATAAGCACGAAGGCTGGTTCAAGCAAGCTCACGGGAATCTCAAACGTGCAAAGCTATTCTGTTACTCGAACCCAACGAGGATTCCTTTCAAGTAGTAGCTTCTTAAAACTTCACCTGCGTTCCCGTCCATGCCGGCCATTAGTTAGGCTTGCAACCTTATCTCAAATCAGTATTTAGCCAATAGAATAGTATATATACCTATTACTTATATAAATCTTTACGCTTTCAAAGAGTTATCTTTATTTACTACTAAATATATCCTATTACTCTTCTTACTTAATTATACCTAATAACTCCTAACTAATTATATCTTATAGGATTCTTTTTAGTAACTATTACTATAAGTAGAAGATATTTAAAGAATAATATACTTTTTTAGCTATATATTTTGGAACTAATCTTATACCCTTATACTATAGTAGTATTTATAAGTAGCTAATTAATACCCTTATACTGTAGTAGCATTTACAAGTGGCCAATTAATACCCTTATCCTTTGCTCCAGTATTTCCAAGTCCTGCGCAAGCATACAGCCCAACAGGATTGTTAGGGGTAGCTCTCATATACTGGAGGTCAATACATTGCTCTGTCTAAAGGTTAACCTTGATCTATAATTGCGCTTGTATATTTCTTACGAGGGCTCGACTTGACTAGGGCAATTCGTCCATCGGCCATGACATTCCACTGCTGGCCTTCAACAGTATCGGAACAATCTTTCAACCAAATCTTTCCCATGTCCTTCCAGTTACCTGTAGATACTCATTAGTGCCTCCTTGTAATATTAACACTGGGCGCTCTACTCTTTTCTCCTGCATCAAGGCACAATTGCGTAGCAGCCAGTTGAATCTTGCTTGCATCAGCCTTGAGATACCACTGTTGTTCTGGTTTGTTGTTGAGCGTTTGCACAACAACGGTATTGCCACTCTTTGGAGGGGATGGGGCAGCTGGGACGACAACATATTTGGTGTCTACCATCGAGGTGATATAGACAGTGCGATAGCCTTCTGGCGCCTGCGAGAGACCCAGCCCTGCGACCGAGAGGATGAAAAGGGCAGCTGTTAGCATCTCGCCTGTCGTATGTGTGGTATTGTAGCTGTATAAGAGCGTCTGGATCAAGCGACAACAATTTTGTCGATAGACGGGCACTGGTGCTATTTGAATGGGAGCAATACGGCTGCAAGATCTAACTACCGGGCACTGGCCTTGCTGTACGTGCACCTTCATTTGCTCTTGAGTAGTGAATATATTGCGAGGCTTGAGCAGCCATTTAATTGATGACAAACCCGAGAACAGAGGGCAGGTGTTTCTGGTCATAATGCAAGCTGGAAACCTGACATGTTCATTCTTTTCCTACCATGGTCACCTGCAGAAGGATAGAAGAACAGAATCAATGTGTAGGTTGCCTGTAAGAATTCTACATAGACTGCTAATGTGACGGAAGTTCCGTAGAGCATTGCCAGCTGAACAGTAATTTCGTGGGATTCAGCGTTCTGCTAAATATCTCCGGCATTTGCCGGGGTTATCGTCTGCCGGAGGACTGGGAGATAATTTAATAAAGTGGACTAGCTCTACCGAGTAACATATACAATGATGATCTGGCTGTCAAATGAACGATTGGGAACTCTCAAATAATCAGTGGGTAGTTTATACGGTTGCTGGGTAAAACCACCGGTTCTGCATAATCGGCAAAAGACGTAGGTAGGATCCAGCCATTGCTGTGAATTTCATTTTTCTCTGATGAGTAGATCCGTAATGCCCACATTACAAGATTAGCATGCACAATGAGTGGCTTGCCTGTTGTGGGATCAAGCTTTGCGGGGCCGTACGAGCTGCTTCTATTTGATGCACATTCATCTCCACAAGGATGTGCTTGTCTGATCCTTCTGATAAACATGATCGGATCTCGCTGCGAACTGGGACGGCAGCAACCGGAATGGATTCATGTTGCTTCTTTTCTCGCATCTTTCGGGAGCGAACTCGCTCCCTCAATAGTCCAGCTGCTCTGTTCATTCGTATAACTATATTTCTTTGACTTGTGAGTATTCAATCTCGCGTACTGCCCCAGTCTGTGATTTGCCTGGTAAGAAAGTCAATCACCATGTATCTAGAAGACGGTTCGTTTCTTGCATACTGGAATTGTATGGCCGTGTAGCCTTCGTCCCCCATGCAGGGACTTTGATGTCTGGGCAGCTACACGCTTTCAGTTTACAGAGATCTTGTGACATCTTGCATATGCCCTCGTAATTGCTGATGCCGACGGTGTTTAAGTGATCAGTGCTTACCTGGTCTCACCACCTGCGCCGGCTAGAATTGATCCCCCTGAAAGTGCAGACCATCGCCAGCCTGATAGATTCTTTTCTTTTTGTGCATTTCAAACTGATGTAGTTGTACCATGCATGTGAAGAAGTCTAATTTGCCACCATCCATCTTCCGAATCCGTATATGGAACGCTTTCCTCTGCAATTCAATTGAAATGCGAGTCAACACCTCCTGCTGCAGCGTCACGACCCGGTCCTCTGGAGTCTTTAGGTCTATGACCCACACACACTGAAATAGCGGTATGTGTACGGAGTACACTAGGAAATAGCAGAATAGCGAGGCAGTTCGATATATGAATTCCTGATCGCTTAGAGGGATTCCGCTATATTTATTCCGAGCACTCCTTGAACCTTGAACCTGTGGTACGCAATGGGTCCCGTGGACAGTCACGACTATCACGTACTAGTGGTCCGCCTAAGTGAAAGATAATCCTGGCGACACTTAGTTACCACGTGTGCAAGAGAAGTGGATTTATGTAACATCGTGACATGTCTGCGAGGATTGCATCAGAGTCATTGCCATGTTCTTACAGATGCCTGAAATATAGCCATGAAAGACTCCACTCCTCGTCTGTTCTCTACGCCAGTCCCGTTGCTTTTGTAAAATCGGCGAAGATGAACTGGCTTTGAAGTGAACCCCCCTTCTCCCTAGAATCATTAAATCTTTCCCCCCTGAAAAGGATAGTTGCATAAAAACAGGTGATTATTCGTCCGTACTCATCCGCACTACTACATTAGGAACATGATCAAAACAACTTGCTAGCAAATCCTATTATTTTCATGAGATAAAAGTGTGAGGGTGTACTGATTCATGAGCGTATTGCTGATTACCACCGAAGATACATAGCATAGCTGGGATGCATATCAACAACGAGCAAAGCAGGTACCCGAACAGGCAGCTAGAGACGTGGCAAATTCCAAGAACCATCGGATTTGCCCTATCAGTGTAAAAATAGCCCCTCTGAGCCTGCCCTTGCAAGAACACTCATGATTGAATGTTATGCTACGAGCAGCTTGTATACACTGCGACATCATGGGCGGCTTGACGACCTTTCTGGTTGCACTAAGATGAAGTAATCCCTTCTTCCAAACGTTCCAGAGGCATACAGGACAACCAAGTCGTACTATACAAACAAAAGTAAGAATCGACGAGTCGGGAATTCACTGGCAGCGCTAAACTGGCATTGAACCGAACACCTCCTTTATCGCAATGCTCATAGAAGATCGGCAGAAATCAGGGCTTGTCGTCGGTGGGTCGTTCGTGTTCTCGCTCTGCACGTACGTTACAGTCATTTGGATTTAATGCATTGGTATCGTGAGTAACATTCAGTGCCTGTGTAAATTTTAGACTAGGATGGTAGGCTCGTGGTTGCCGTTTCTGGGATCGATGCCAGATATCGAAACTGCGTGTGTCCGCAAAGGTAATTTTATTATCTTGTCTACGAGCGGCTGTAGGCTGAGCTTGACTCGGGAATGGTATTCGAGGAGCAGCATGTGTACGATTCTGGCTGTATATTTGCCAAATCGGAGTCGAATTTATTCCGAGGCCTTGAGGTACGGGCAGAGTGTTCCGTGTATTGGGCCCCTCTAGTGATGGCGGTAGTTGCAAAGGTGGATTCGACGGAACATCTGGGCGTGCGATAGGGCCAATGTATTGTGCTCCGTAGAGATGGGGTTGATCGTTTACAGGAAGAGACTTTGTGTCTAGAGAATGAGAGCATTTCCTTGCGTCATCACTGCACTCTTCTGCTGTGTACAAAACCCAGCTTGGTGGCCGAGCTTTTATGCGCTGCATGTCTTTGAATAGACTGGCGTCTTCCCCGACGAATCCAAGATTGGGCATCACTGGCTCAATCTGCCCGGATATTTGAAAGGGGCAAATCTTCTGTCTTCTATTCTCTATGATCACTTCTGTTCTCCCACAGTTATACGGTGCGAAGGTACACGTGTTGACCGGACGTTGATTGAGCGATTTTCGATTTGTAGTGAGATAGCGTTCGCGGCCGGTCCGGCAGAATTTAGAGACAATAGCTTGCGTCTCGCGTGTAGGGCTAGACAGGTGCTGATCCCATAGTTCCTTAGTTGCTGTATTTTTTCAGTTAGACCAGTCGAGGAAAGGAGAGTGATGCTTATGGGATAGGGTAATCAATACTTAAGAAGGGCAGCGATGTATAACAATCTGGAAGAGGCTCTATCGATTGTTTTGACGGCCTCGTAGCACTCTGAGAACGTTCGCGAAGGTACGTGGCAGATTCCGTGATATTAGAGTCGTGTATAGCGCTGGCTTTGCGCCTCTGCCAAAAGTTATCACTGTCCAAAGTTTCCTGTCGCATCGGGATGTGTCGGAGTTTGCGGGTCGGGTCTGTCTGTATTGGGTACATAGGTGATAGACCAGGTGATTTCATTGTCGGATTTGAACGCCTTGAAGGCATGTGTAGTTATAGATGCTTGAACGGCGTACGCGCTCGTAGAAAGCCAAAGCAGTAGATGAATGAAAACAGCTGGCTATGATAACCGGGCTCGGAGTGTAAGATGATATGGTAATAGTCGAATAGACCAACTTTTGTGCCAGACGTTGAATTCCTGAATAACAAAGATTACGATCCAAGCCAAAGTTTGAGTAGGTGAACGGACAACCGTGACCAACTACACACTATGACTAGGTAGCAATGGATCATTACGCTGCACCGAGCACCGAAGAGTCAACCACGGACTCACTTGAGAGAACTGTCGCCTGTGCTTCAAAACTCGACAAATGACATGCTAGTCAAATTGAAAGAAAGCCAGGTTCCCGTTGCCCTTTGGGCATCATTGGCCAATTTTACCCAACAACTTTCACGGATATAAGTTGTTGAACAGTAGTAAAAGCGAAGCTAGTTCTAATATTGACTTCGAAATCATATATATTGACCATTGTTGTTTGTGAACCTTCTTGTATTGAGATCGGAAAAGTTTGTCCCAGTCAATCTACCTAATTCTACTCCCAAGTCTGAATCATGGCGGCGCCAACAGTACTTCTAGAATCCACAGCTTCTAAAATAAAAACGAATACATATCTAGTCATGCGTATTTAGGTAATTATACACCATGGTACTTTTAGTGTGTTAGCATCAGAGAAACCTGAATGTTCTAACCCGTATGTCGCGAATTGGGCAAGCCAACAGCCGCGTTTCACTAAAGGACTTCTACGAGCCATGTTAAAACATACCCAGCATTAGTATGCTGGGTTGTAGCATTTCTCAACCTCTGTTGTAGATATCTACAGGTGGTTCGCTTGATGGCCCGGGAAAGGATAAAGCCAGAGGCAAATCTGACACTGGGTGTTTTACGACCACTCGCTAGAAGCTGAGCACGAGGATGGTACCATCGAGACTGTTACTGAGTCCGTGCAACCTCAGTTAGATACAATCAGAGAACAGAAGAACGAGGTATTATCGGCAAACAAGAGAAAGCCAACTTCTAGATTTGATGTGATCCTGAAAACATACATCGAATCGCAAATTAGATCAACAGCATAGCCGGTAGCCGGTAGAACGTTGCTGCTCCTATCGAAATGAAATTCGACATAACCTCAGCCATAGATGCCTGGCGCTCTTGCACTCCCGTGATTCGAAAGTAGTCGTCGGACTGCCCCAAATCAGATACATGTTAAAACCTGATGTGGAAACATCGAAAACGTACATTTTGAAAAGCTCATTGGCTCTTCATCCATCTTCCACGCTTCGAAAGCAATCCTTGCGACCCAAGATGACACTAGGAGATCTATCTCGCACTCGTTCACTTTTCCAACAACTTTCATGTTACGTTCGTTGTTATCATTTGTTTGTGATACAATATTGTTTTCCAGGCCCAGCATCTCCTTATTCTTTGATTTCCAAGCCCATGCACCGCTTTTCTTCTCTATTTTCCACGTCTCAACTGTGTCGGCTAGTTTCCCAGGGTTCCAAACCTCATTACTTGTATAAACTCTCCATGAGGATTGCGTTGGAAGCGAAACCAGATACGCGGATTTGAATGACTGCTTCCTTGCCCCTTCAAGCACGACGGTGTCACCTATCGTCTGCATCCAAGGCTTCTTGATGGTATATATTTCTGTGCGGTGGTATGTCACGCGTGGAGCATGATCGAGGGGGGACGCAGAACCAACATCCAGCAAAGATAATTTTCCTTCGGACTTCACTGGGCTGGATGTTGTAGATTCCGCACCTTTGGTGTCATCATCGAGTGACACTGCGCCTTCAATATCTTCATACTGCGGTGGCTCGACATCCTTTATCTTGTATATGCATTTTTCGATACTTATCACCTTGTGTTTGCCGCTTAAGGTATCTGAGGAAATGTGGTATAGTGTCCGAGAGGGATTGTCAGTCGCGAATATGCGGTTGCCAATCAAGACAAAGGTGAGATTTGTGCTGGCGCTAGGTTCGGATGGCTTTGAAATATCCTTCGTTGTGTGCTCGTATGCTGGAGGCTGCCATTGCGTTGGTTGTGGGTGCGCGGACATGGTGACATGGCCCGATACCGGTAGAACCTTACTATGTGTAGTAGTGAACTCGATGCAAGGCGAAGGAGATCCTTTTATAATAGTCGGATCCGGCACGGCTAGCGATTTTCCGGTGAAGCGAAGTTGGGAAGATCGCTTATACAGGTCACGGCAGAGAAGAGAGGCTCGGCCATGTTTGTATCCTAAATGAGGCAAAGGTTGCCATTATTTCTTGGAGGGGAAGGATCAATCTTGGCGTAGCTTTGGCTTTGTCAAGATCACGACCAGAATCACGATATCTCGTATGGACAAGGGGTAAAACACAATAATGAGGTACGCATTCTCGGAGGGAGAGAGAGAGGGAGATTAGATGCGCAAGGCTGGCACGATAGGTGAGGGCTACGAGTACCTCCAGCTATTAGTTAATGTGTGAGTAACTACCTTAAGTACCAGGTACCTAGCTTGGTACCTAGAGTGCTAGTAGGTATAGGTACCTACGGCCCTAATTACGTCACCAGTCCTTTGGCTAGTAACCTCCCACCTACACCTACCTATAGGTACCTACCTAACACTATTCTCACTACTCCCTTTTCTCGATACATCTTGAGCTTCTAAATCGCTGGAAAGGCTCTGGTGAATTCCCCGAGACTCTTTCTGTCATGTGCAAGAAGTACGAGGTATTAGCATAATGCTTGACCCTGCAGTTGTAGAGCTTCTGAAGCTTGACTCTGAAAACACCAGCGCATCCTCCGCCGGCGGAGGTGGTTGTAGTTCGGCTTCAACATTCAAGATTGTGACAAAGCTCAAAGATGGCTCAAAAAGGTCGTATTTCATGAAGACTGGGAGAGGGAAAGATGCGGCGATGATGTTTGAAGGTAGGTATTTTGAAGGCCCATTGCCTCTCCTTTACAACGAAGACAATCGAAATCGGGCCAAGTATCTGATTGGAAAGTGTAGGGGAGCATGCATCCCTCGAGGCATTGCACGCCGTCGTGCCTTCGTTAGCCCCACAGTCGTTCGGCCATGGTCAATTCTCTGGCCAGCCATCGACATACTTCCTAGTGACCGATTACCTCAATCTTAAACCTCGCGCAGCAACAAGAGCGTGCGGTCGTTCCCTCGCGTCCAAGCTGGGGGAATTGCACAGTACGCCTGCGCCCATACCGGAAGGCTATAGCAAACCCGTATTTGGATTCCCAGCAACGACGTGTTGTGGTGATACTCCTCAGGATAACAGCTATCAAAGTTCCTGGGCTGAATTTTACGCTGAAAATCGACTGCGATTTATCTTGCGACGGTCCGAGGAGTCAAATGGACCAGATCAGGACCTAAGCGCGCTTGTCGAAGCCACGGCATCCAAAGTTGTCCCGAGGCTTCTCGGGGATGACCACCTCAATGGAGGGAAAGGTGTGGTCCCGGTCGTGGTTCATGGAGATCTTTGGAGCGGCAACGCGGGCTTCGGAATACTCGATTCGCGGGGAGGAGACCCTGAGCCTGTTGTATACGACTCAAGCGCATGTTATGCGCATAGCGAGTTTGAACTAGGTATTATGAAAATGTTTGGTGGTTTCGGCGGAAGTTTTCTCGACGAATATCATCAGATCTGCCCCAGAACGGAACCTGTGGAAGAATATGAGGATCGGGTGCGACTGTACGAGTTGTACCACCACCTCAATCATCATGCTATGTTTGGCGGCGGTTATAGATCGGGAGCCATCGCTATCATGAAGAGTCTGGTGCAAAAGTATGGCAAAGATTAGGTGAATAGGCACTTGCGGGTAATTATGAGTACGAGTGAGTAGTTACAAGTACGAGTAGCTATTGATGATCTGACTAAATGGTACGAGGGTCGTTAGTACCTTGTATGAGTAATTCTTAGTCGTCCTCATAGCAGGTGGTGCACTTAAGTCTTGAGGTATCCACAGCGCACAGTATTAGTTTGAATGGTTAGAGAATCGTTATAAGTGACTGGGAGGTATTCGCCTACTATATGAGTATTCCCTGCCTTCCAGAATACCTACCTAAGATAGGAGTAGGAGCAGAACTGGTGATTGACTTTAGTGATAAAATTGGTTACTAATTATCTATCGAAAATTGATACCGATACTGATTGGGGGATTCATTTCATTTCAACTTGTTCTGAATTAGTCAGTAGTCTAAACACCCATAGTTCATGTGGACCTAATGTACCCCTCCCCTCCACAGTCCTACTCGTATATCTTTCCATCTTCAGATCCACCCTCCATCCTCCATCAATCTTCTACTGTCTCCCCTCAAAACAAGACTTCGTTGTGTCTCCCCCCGTCTCTCTGCCTTTAAGAGAATCTGAACAAGCAGTATCTCATCTACGGAGAAAAAAGGTATTCCTTGTTGGCATTCGCATACATATCTGTACACACATGCTAACCAAGTTCAAAGAACACCTCATCGTGCCAAAATGCTTATCGAAGAATCTCATCGAGATGTAGCCACCGTAGCAGGGAATGACATGAGTGAGCTCCAATTGAAGTACTCTCTCGTCGTAGTTCTGGACTCACAATGGCATGATAGGAATCTTTCTGTTCCATCCGACCATCGCAAATTATCCCAAGGCCAAGTTTCCCGGTGTAGTGGTATTCAGCGAAATATATCAAGGTAGGTGCCTCCACTCCTATTCGTTTGCAGATATGATCCATCATTTTCTCGTCTTGCTGAAATGTTTCTCTATGGTTTTTCTTTTCTTTTTTCATCATTTGATCTATTCTTCCTTTCCTTGCCCTTCGTCTCAGCAATCGACACAAATGCACCTCCTACGTGATTCATCAGCACTCCTTCTACTACTTACCTTGTTTGCATCCATTTATTTCATAGATCGTCACTATGTCTTGTTTGCACTAAATACATCTTGGAAGCCTGCTCTGAACCTCTGCAAAGAAATCACTTTGCAATTAAACCTTCCACTAAAACCTCCCTCCAGTGACCGGACCCGTCGCTCGATTTTGCCGCCAAATCGCATCACAGGGCTACATCGTCGCTGCACCTTCAAGCTACCATGAGTTCACCGGCCCAGAACCCCTAGCCTATGATGGCCCAGGAACAGACAAGGGGAATGAGTGGAAAGTTGCAAAGGTAATGTAAACTCAGAACAATACCTTCGCCGATCAACTATTCTCCGCCTCACCAAGCGCCCTATCCCCATCCACCACACATCTAATTCGACACCCACAGAAAGTCTCTGCCTACGACGAAGACGCCACACTCTCCATCGACCTCCTTTGTTCCCTCCCCACCTGCACTGGCCGCATTGGCACGACGGGCATGTGCTTAGGCGGTCACCTCGCCTTTCGCTGCGCTTTGGACCCGCGCATCTTGGCAGCTGTGTGCTACTTTGCGACAGATATTCACTCCGCGACGCTGGGCGAGGGGAAGAAGGACGACAGCCTCGAACGTTGCGGCGAGATCAAGGGAGAGTTGACGATGATCTTTGGAAAGATGGATACACATGTTCCTCCCGCTGGACGTGATTTAATTAGGAAGACATTGCATGAGAAGGGGATCAGGTTCACGTTTTTCGAGCCGGCTTGGGCGCAGCGTGAGTTCCTTCCCAACTGCATTGCTTCATAAGTTTTTTTGACATTGCTGCTGACCTTTGTTTGGCTATTCAGATGCCTTCATCCGCGATGAGCTTTCTAAGGGCAGGTACGATCCTGCCCTCTCGGGAATCTGCTTCGAGATGCTCAAAGAGTTATTCAACCGTACGCTGCGTTCAGATCTGGGCCCGAGGGATGGAGGTGACGTCGAGGTTGAGGATGTTTGTTAAGAAGATGGGTTTTCCTGTGCATGAGACCTTCAGTTTCCGGCAAGTCTTCAGCGCAACAACTCAGCGCCACTGTCCAAGATAAGAATGGTTAGAAAATGTCATTCAAAGAAGGAACACTGGACCGACAGATCTAAGCATGGAGTGTGTGACTATGATTTTCATTACATATATGGCTTTTCTTCATCTCGTGTCGCCGCTGTTCTACTAAAGTTGATGACCACCAGGCCATGGTATGGAATGGGTATCATCGTGCTCTAGTACCTCCTTGGCCCTCCGTCTCTCTCTGCCATCCCGCTTCAGCTTTGTGACCGATGGAATAGCGTATCACGCGGCGCCGTGCATACTTTCTCATCCACATCACCAGCCCTATCCTCATCTTTTTGCATGCAAATGCCGCTTTAAAGAACTTTTGTATCTCCTCCCCCAAATGCCAAGTCCGAGGTGGATGTAGTGGTCTACATGTCGGAAAAATATTGTTAAAGATTTAGTCGTTAATGGTTCCCTCTTCAAGCCTCAACGCGCTGATAGAAGAGAATGTACGCCACTTTGTTGTCCCGCACATTCTCCTTCGGCAGCGGCGTTCTCTTTCCAGCACTCGGAGGGGTAGCAGTGCCGTTGGCAATGGCGCTCCACTTCTTCTCGGAACCTTTTTTGTCTACGCCGTTGACTTTGCTCCAGCCTCCCCCATCCTTCCTCTCCTGTTCCTCACCACCCAGTTCATAGAAGTTGCGGCCCTTGCCTGCGTCCTGCTTGTGTTGCTCCAAAGCAGCAGCCAGGGCCTTGGGGTCTTCCTCAGCACCACCCTCTGCAACGTCCTCAGGGCGAATACGACGGATGATGGTATCGTCCATCCGGACCCATTCGCGGCCTTCCTGGCGACGGAGATCGACAGTGTAATGTCCACCACTGGCGTTCTTCCCGTGGTGGTAAACGACCGCAGTAAGGCGATAGCGGGGAAGACCCCCTCGAACGCCGAAGCTGCCACGCATGTGCTGCGGGAACACATCCTTCGGGATCTCAAGATCGAGTGGATATCCGATCTTCTTCCAAATCTTTTGAGGCCCGTTGGCGTCGTAGTGGAAACGCTTGAGGTGCAAGATCAGCACCGGGGGCAGTGATTCAATGAACACCTGCTTGGTGGATGCGCGAGCACCTCGGGTGGATCCATCGAGCGTCTCCAAATGGGTCATGGCCTTGAGGGCATCCGAGATGTTGTTGATGGCAGGTGAGCTGATGTCCAGCTGCAGGGGCTGGTATGGCTCGAGTGTAATGGAAGGTTTCTCGCCAGGCTTCCTGTATTCGGAACGAAGCTTACCGCCGAATATCTTGGTCAGAGGTGTTTCAATCTCAATGGCGCCCGACGATTGAGTGACTGCTGACTTTTGCTTGGGTCCGACCTCCTGCCACCCGCTGTCGACAGAGCCTGAACGTTCACTCTTTGGGGATGTAAGAGCTTCGGCTGAGGCGGATGGCCGCCGTCCGCTCTTGATGACGTGTGCGCATTCGTCGTGTAGACCAGCCAGCAGGAAACCCAAGAACTCCTCTGCGTCCTCCTGAGAACCACGCTTCATATTATCAAAACGAGGAAGGCGCTTGATTACATCGTACACATACTCCGGAGACAGCGGGTCACCATACTGCTCCAGCTCGTTGTCCTTGAGGCGCATACGAAGCTTCTCAGCCGACTCTGCGGAGTCGATGACCTTAAAGTCGCGCATGAACATTATCATTGCATCGATTAGAGGGGTCTCACTTTTGAAGCTATGCACTGCTCGCTGTGCAACCTTGTCTAAGAGATCGAAGAATGGAACGCAGAAAATCAATACTTGAAGAATCTGGTCAGGGATCAGTCAGTCGCCTTGGTAGATGATATCCATTGTACTCACAGAATTCATATAACACAGATTGCCAGAATTTACAAGGCCGCGAGGCTCGAGAAAAGAGATCTTCTTGTCGTTCTTGACAGAGAAAGATGCAAGTACGTCGGAAAGGGTATTTCCCTTCGACGCGGGGGCACCGTTGGCGGCGATAACGCCGTTAGGAGGAACAGGAGTCTGGCCGGCTGCAGCACTGGCTTTTGATCTCAGCAGCGCAGCCCACGAGCTCACAGGTTGTTTCGGCGGCGGAGAAGCTTTCGGGGTTTCGTCAGAAATATTGCTCTCCGCAGCGGGCGTCGCTGCAACTTCCTCCGTCTTCTTGAGTCCCTCCTTGTCTACCACAACCGATTTTGCTGATTTTTTAGTCGTAGAACCGACACTCGGCGCTTTAGCTGATTTGATAGGGACCAAAGGAATAGCAGGAATCGTAGCAGTTCGGGTGTGTGAAGAGATTGGTGCTTTGGTGGGTTGAGTTGACTTCGGTGACGATGCCGAGAGTGTTTGTGCATATTCAAGTTCAACTTCTGACGGGGCTTGGGAGGTTGTTGGCGTATCCACGTCCGGGGTAGCAGCGATGGTAGAAGAATCTGATTCTCTTGCACGCGCCGTGGGAGACTGCTGTGCATCCACCTCCGCTTCTGTTTCCGTTTTGACCGCGGCATCGTCGCGCGAGGGAAATGCCGTACTATCCCCATCAGCAGACACCGGAGTCCGTCGTTTCCTTCTTCTTCGAGCAGATCGTGGCGGAAATGGTTCCTCAGGGACAGACAGCCAGGGCAGCTTAGGGTAGTATGGCATTCTGTGTGTCTCAGTGGGCGATGGAGGAGCGGTGGAAAAGGAAGGCCCGGAAGGCGTGATAGGCGGAGGGGTGGGAGTTGTCATATCGGTAGGCGGCGTCGGTGAGGAGACATGGGTGTGCGATGTCACCGATGGGGTCGAGGGTGCGGGTTGAGGCGTCTGGGTCCTCATGACGGGCGGCGTCCGCGAGTGGGCGATGGGGGGAGTCTGTCCAAGCGAGCGGTTGACGGGCGGCATAGGAGCCATGGCATGGGGATGAGAGGAGACGACGATCGGCGAGCCATGAGGCTGGAAGGGACGAGGGGGCATAGCGTACTGGTGAGGTTGGTGATACGGGTTGGGCTGATACCATTGCGCGACCTGTTGTGGGAAGGGCGTTACGTGCGGAGCTCCATAGTGATGCTGCGGATGGTATTGAGCGGCGTATGGATTGTGATGGTGGTGATGGTGGTGATGATGGACGGGCGAGTGAGTCTGAGGGGGAAGTTGATAGTGATATTGATGATCCCCTTGCCGCCTACCTTGATGGTGGTGAGGCACAGTCGGCGGGATATGGGCGCCTGGCATCATGGTTGTTGGATGTCCAATGTTGCCGTCACAGTCAGCGCCGGCCAAGCGACCAAGCGACCAACTTGTGAGGCAACGGGGGAGGGGATTGCGAAAAGCGCAGACGTCTGACGGGCAACGTCTACGCAATGCTTATCCAAAGCGATCGCGAGGGAGGGACGATGAGTGGGGATCGCGGGCGCGGGCGTAGCGGAGGCGGAGGCAAAGAAGGGGAGAGGGGGAGGGATGTAGATGAAGTGGAAGTGAGGCGGAGGATCAAGGTTGTGGTGGTGGAGATGTTGGTTATGGTTGTGGTGGAGGTGGGTGATGATGATGATGATGGTGGTGGAGGTGGTGGTGGTTACACTTAGAGAATTATTGCTGGGGGGGGGGGGGGGTTTCCGGTCGGGTCAGTGGTTGCACACTCTCGGCGGATGCGGGTATTAGTGCATGTACAACCTTTAGTTACCAGGTAGATACCTAGGTAGGTAGGCTGCTCATGATCACCTTTAGTACTCCAATGTACAAGTACTAACAAGAGGATACAGCAATAGCTCTCATACAGTTTGTTACTTTACTGTGTCTGTGTCTGTGTAAGATGACAAATACAGCGCCATACCCGGTAAGTCAATACGATCTCGAATCACGTGATACTATAGATTACTGGGTAAGTTCCCAACAAACGGCCTAAGGTTCCCAGGTTATTATGATTGCCCAATGGTGCTACTCCTATGTACAGTACCTTCGCTCACCTCGTATATCATAGACAAGTTTGATAGCAGAGGGTTGGGTTTGGGATTGTCTACTTGTGTACGGAGTACTGCGTACTGCATGGGTGGGTACCTACCTGTAGGTAATTAGTGCAGTTCAGCGAGTGATATACACACATATAGATACACACACATAGAAGAGAGAAAAAGAGAGGCATGTGTACTCGTAGTATAGTGCCTTTCTGAAAGGACAACCTGACATGTACCTCGTAGATATATCCTGGTGGCTAGAGCCTAGGTCTACCTAATTACGGAGTACATACTTAGGTCGGTACCTAGGTATACATATTGGACAGCTAAAGCACCCTTGCCTGGCTAGGTACCTAGGAGGTATACTCCGTTACCGTACTGTACGGTGTACCTAATGGTCCTAAGACTCCTAACCCACCTACAAGTACTCGTAACATATCCACCTGCCATTTAATCAACTCATCCTTTCTCTCCATCCATCCCCCCCGCCCATTACCTACGTTACAGAGTACACAATTCTTTTCTTTTCTTTTCTTTCTTCTTTGCAAGATTATCCCCTCCACAATAATAATAGTCTTACCCCTTTCTCAGAAGCCTCCTCCTTTTCCTCCTCGGCCCGAACCCGTGTCCCTTCTCTCATACAGTCAGAGACGGTCCTCTAAACCCGCCTACCGCCCCGGCCCGTCTCCCACCAACATCGTCATCGCCCATTCTCGAGCGCTGTTGGTGGTGACAGTATCATGTCTTCAAACCCACCAACCATCTCGACCTCCTCAAAAGCAGCCGCACCTTCGGGGCAACCCTCTCCAGCCCAGGCACAACCATACTCAATCGCCACAGGGGATAGCTACGGACAGCGCCGAGGTGGAGGTAGCAGCTTCGGAGCGGGGGCTTCGTCACGATCTTCATCCTTCCCCCGCAACAACCAGCTGGCCAAGAGGCAGCATAAGGGCTCCAGGCGTGCATTTCGCCAGGCGGATGAGGATGCTATTGCAGAGTCGGTACGTCGGCCACCATGCAGGTACTTGCGACCTGAGCTCTCGACTGATATGGCATGTAGCTCGCCATGCGTCCCTTCAACAGTAGAAAGGGCCAGACCTCCATCACCCATCTCATGAACTTCCAGCTTCCCCCCCGCCCCCAGTCACACCAGCAACATAATCGGGGAAGGAATTATCGCCGCAATCCTACCTGGGGATTGGGCTCGGGATATCACGCTGTCGACAAGGCGAGGTGCGTGCGCCACCCACCGGCGAAATCTCCTCTCTGACTGGTAGCAGATACGTTCACGCAAACTACCGATTCATCGTCGATCCGCGCGGTGACTATCGAGCCCAAAGCGTCGACGCAGACGTTCACCTGGAATGGGATCAGGTCTTACAAATACTAGCATCCTCCGAGTCCCAGGACGCTTCATGTCCCATCTGCTTGGGGACGCCGGTGGCACCGAGGATGGCAAGGTGTGGCCACATATTTTGCTTGCCCTGCCTCATTCGCTACATGCACTCGGAGGACGAAGGAAAACCCCCGGAGAAAAGGGCACGATCGAAGAAGTGCCCCCTGTGCTTCGATACCATCTACATCTCAGAAACGAGGCCAGTGCGATGGTACATCGGACAAGAAGGGCCTCCTCCTCGTGAGGGTGGAGATGTTGTCCTTCGGCTAGTGATGCGGTCAGCTGGAAGTACGCTGGCTATGCCGAGGGACGGGGCCGACGCTCTGGGGATGGACGAGGACATCCCATGGCATTACGCCGCGGAGGTCATGGACTATGCCAGAGTCATGAGGGGAGGCGAGGACTACATGCTTTCCCAATTTGACGCTGAGATAGTCTTCCTCGAGCAACAGGAGAAAGAAGATGAGCTGATGTTCGGCGAAGACAATGTACAATGGATGCGGAAGGCTGTGCGTGCCATTCGTGATGCAAAAGAGAAACTGAAGGGAATGGGTAACCCACCGGAAATACCGATCAAACCGGCAGAACCAAAGCCAAAGAGGGCACCGATTGTATTGAACGAGAGTCAGGCCGACACTCCGGACCTGTACTCACTCCAAAACTCCACTAGGCCAGGCCAAAGCCTAAACAGCACCCCTCAGATGCAGACATCAGCACCAGAGACTTGCCTGCTTCCGGCTGCAGCAACCGATCCAGAACCTACTGATCATGCCCCACACAGCAGGAAATTGTCCATCTCGTCCCATTCATCGCGAGCTAGTCATGGGATCGGCTCTACACTGGCTGAAATTCGCAATCGCCAACACCACGATCATCAACATACTCCGTCCGAGTACTTTTTCTATCAAGCGCTATTACATTACTATCTTTCGCCGTTGGATATACGGATTCTGAAATCTGCATTTGGCAATTTTGCCGCTTTCCCTTCCACCATATTGCCACGCGTGGAGCGTGTTTCTACTGGCCATGTAGTTGATGATGATCTGCGCAAGCGTACCAAATATCTGGCACATCTACCCTATGGGTGCGAAGTCAGCTTTTTAGAATGCGACTGGACCGATACTGTTGCACCTGAGATACTAGAGCGATTCAAGCCAGAGATCGAGAAGAGACGACAGAGAAATATGGACAAGGAAACAAGAGAAGAGAAGGCGCGTATTCGAGCGGAGAAAGCAGAATATGCAGAATTTGCATCGCAGAGAAGGAAGCGACCTAGCATATCTGAGCGCTTTACAGCAGACGATTTCTTGCCATTAGCATCAGGAAGTATGCAAGATGATGCAGCAGAAGCAGTAGCCCAGGCTGAAGCTGAGGATGAAGCTGTCTCGGCTTCAACATCTCCGCCATGGCCCCCCCGTAGGGGCCAGGGTTTCGCTTCCCTGGCATCGCCATCTACCAGTCCTTCAGCGCCGCGTACTGTATGGGGCACGGCAGCTGTTGCATCGTCAGGCTCTCCGACTGTAGGCCCACAAGATCATGGAGTCCCAGACGACGGATGGCTCCAGGGCTGGGAGAAGGATCTCTTGCAGGAAGAAGACATGATTGCGCAGGCACAAGCAATGTCTCTGGAGGAAGGAGAACCCACCAAGAAAGCACCAGGCGGAGGGAGGAAGAAGAAAGGAAAGAAAATCACACTGATGAGCACAAATGTTAGAAGAGGCGCATAGCAAGGCTTGCTTATATAATCCGCTTTATGAGTTGTACATGGCAGATGGATCAATTATACTTGCTCAATTCTACCTACTAATTGTATTCGTACAGTGACATAATAGATCGCACACCAATTGTTGATTATTCGCCCTTCAGTGAACCGCAACGACATTTAGGGTACATGCTCCCGATCAGATTAGACACGAGATAGTCCAGCAGGCAACTCACTGTCCAACACATTCACACTGACGCCAGTATAGACATCATTCCCCGTCGTCGCCCTGATTATACTCACCTCAGCCCGCCATAGCCCCACCGTTCAGGGACGGATGTTCCATCCCAGCTAAATATAATTCAAGGCTCCAAACCGTGCGCCTCAACAGCAGCTCTGTGTGCATGAGAGAGAACGCCCCGCGACAAAAACGAATGATCCCGTTAAAGCTGAGACGATCTGAGGGGAGGGTCTACGAAGCACCGAAGGACAATGCTGATGAAGTCTCAGGCATAGTGGCATAGTCCTCGAGCTTCTTCAAGGCCTAGCGGTGGAAGGTCGAGACGCTCATTGAGAGATATCGCCGTATCATATCTAGATGCTATCGATATAAGTTGGTGAATGTGATATGAAGAAAACTGAAGAACTTTTGAGGACTGATGACGGCAAGATATATATACGATTGAGAGATCCTGTGAGGGACCTAAGCGTATCTTATGTCATACGGTACGCTCGAATCACCCCGTTTTCCAATCGGCGAGCGAATTGGGGAGAGGGAGCATCTGTGGAGTAGTATTGGAAACCTGGTTGTTAAACTTGTCATTGTGAGAAAGGACATTTAGCTCGGCTTACGAAAAACCTCATCGTAAACAGTGTGACAACTTCAAGTAGAAACACCATAACATGGTCAGATTACGAACGTGATGTATCTACTTGTTAGTGCTACTAAAGTTGCAGAACTCACTGAATTTGCCCGTCCCCCAATCTCGAACTGTGAAGATTAAGACGGCTCGAAGCGGTTGTAGCGACATGTGCATCCTAATTGGTTCTATCATTGCTTGGTTCCAGAATTCATTTCACAATGACATTCGCTGGTGATTCATCAAGAGATATTGACTGTATGAGTGAGGTACAGTGACTACGGCACTCGCTGCAACAACGGAGTGCACAGTGCTTGATAAAATTGGATCTACTTTGGCACTTGGAGAGACGGATGCTAATGGAGGAACCTGAATCAAGATGATACTTGAAGAATTATGCTGTGCAGAATTCGTCTAGAACATAGCTGAAAGATTGTCGAAAACGGAGGGTGATTATCTCATTCTCCAGAAAGAAATGCCTGCAATGTTAGCGGGCGCATCATGAAGCAACGAACCCAAAGAATGGAAATTGGGCCTGCTGTTGATACTCACTGCTGGTAGCTCAGCATGTTTCCAGTTACGCATCGAGCGTTGCCATTCAAGAGGTCTTTGTGATTCTATGAAAATATGCTCACCTAATGGACAAAGGAAACACCACTCTCGGGTCGCCTTATATGTTTAGTTGTTGATTTTTCCTCATCCGTGAATCAACCTATAATCTTTCGCCCGCCTGGTCTCATCTTTCATCATGATCCAAAATAATTAAAAGTTTCGATCATGACGTCAATGATGCCATTCTTCTCACATTTGCTAATGCATCGGCGTGCTTGAGCTTCGCAGAACGACCAACCGATGTAACAAGCCGTTTCATGTATGCAGTATCTCGAACAATGCGAAAGGGCGAGACTGGTATAGAACTAATACAATCGTGCAGGGATGTGCGGCGGCCTCTCTTTGTGTGTGTGCCTAGATTAGTCTATGAGTGTGCAGTACGCAAGTCGGCCAAAATTTACCAATAGCAAACTCTTGCTATGAGAAACAACTCCATCGTAACGTCAACTCTTCGAGGAAAGCCTTACACAAGATATACGAATAAGTTTCATAATACTAGATAAATTTGCTGATAAATTCATTCTAAATTTTGGATTCTGCGCTTGATCCATGGCAGGAGTCGCCGCCTAAGTTGATACCAATGGATCATTTGTGCTTCTTCGAATCATGCAACAAGCTCGTTGCTGTTCCTGTGTTCAACTCCCAAAACCATTAGCTTCTGCAATGTTGACAGCCAGATCGAAGATCCATGCGTTAACTCTAGCCGATTCTTCGGATGATCCTGGTGAAACCATTTGCCGAACATCATGCACTGCTATTTAATACACAATGAGCCTTATCGTGAAGACTCTTAGCTACACAATGTGAGTTGTGAGCATTAACAATGACGGGAAGACTTTTCTTTATTTTCACTACGCGAGTTCATAAGGATTGTGAACACAAAAGTCTCTCCTGACGTTCTATAAGAGTTCAGGAAGAAGACCTCATAAACGGGCCTGGTTTTATTGTAGCACTTACAAAACCTGCTGAACCTGATTGTACCCGAGACAATTCTGACCTCCTCGAATCGAGTTCATCCTAGTCAACCCCTTCTTCCGTCAGCAAAAATGACTGGGTTTCCACCACCCACAGTACCGGAGTCAAGCAGTGAGGTTACCTGCGCGCCCAACGAACAGAACCGTGAAGAGCCCGCTACTGAGACAACGTTCAAATGGCCAGGCCCAGATCACTACCTCAATGGCATAATTCCGTCTATCGAGATTCACGAAGATCAAAACGGCCGTCAGACGGTTCCCTCGCCGTTGCCAATATTCCCAAAGCCACTAGCGCTGTTATGTCAAAACTATAGTCAGGCATACCAGCATAAGCGGAAGACGTGGGAATACGTTAATCGCACGCTGCCCGAGATAGGTAGCACGCTTGCTTCAAGTCTGCTACGCCATTATTTCCATTCCCCGCAGTTCAGTATGAGATGTTCTAAGAGAGAGATTTGTATCTTTCAGGATGATCAAGACTCAAGGAGTGTCTACTGGTTTGTAACGAGAGCGCCTCAAAGAGATGAACCCCCAAAGCCAACATCACCGCCTGAGAAAGAAGATCCTCTACTGACCAAAGTAGATTCATCAAGCGAAAGAATTGTCTTGATTCTTGCAGTCGAGACTGAGGCTTCTCGAGCCGATATCCTAAGACGTGAAGTTGATAAGCACGGTGGGTTTTCCTTCCACGCGAGTCGTCTTCAACACCGCTCAATTGAGTTTCAATCAGGGAGCTGGCACCCACTAGCTTTATCAAAGAGAGACGCCCACTTTGATGGTGGTAAAATTGTGATTCTCGGGAACAAAGATGGGAAGCCTGTCGTCGAATTTTACGACTGTATCAGGATGGACGCCAGCCCCCCCATTGCTCCATGGGGAGGCCCCGAGGATAAGTCCAATGCGTACTCAGTAGAAGAAGATCTGGAAAATGTCGACAGGATGTTCAGAACGATTGTGGATATCTGTAAATAGGGCAAGCATAGTGCCACCCGAACTGCTGCAAACCTATTCCCGGGTTATCTCTGGTAAGATGGTCTCCGTGCGAAAACACCTTGATCCTGGGAATTGTCAAAGGTAGGTAGTTTACACGCAAATGGCCAGTATCATAAATGTCATAAGAAAGTACGTGTGATCATTTCCAAGTGAAGCTATATCCCCAACATCGGATTACTTCCGAATGCGACAACAAATATAACCAATAAGTTCATAGCTATCAGCCCTCATTGCCCCACGGTGGGAACACGGAAGATCGGTCCCCACAGATATATTTTAGAAGGAACGGGCTGGTGATACTAGCAGCTGCATTCGTTGCATCCGTCTTGAGGAGCGCACCGCCACCGGGAGCATAAATGGCGACATTTATTTCACCTAAACCTTGGTAATTTGCGCCGAAGACGCGAACGGGGAGGTTTTGGCCTTTCTGTAGAAAGATGGTTTTGGTCTTGGGCGTCGACTGGGGATAGACTTGTTCTATATCGGAATTCGACCTCGTCCAACCGCGGTATGCCCGGGGTCCCAACCAGATATTAGTTATGTCGTCGGCGTAGATGGATGAGAAGGTATAGCTGCCTGTAATGGGCGCACAGAGGTAGAAAGTGTGATCGATGACAAGATCTTGGACGTATTCCTTTGGCTGTCCGTATATTGAGCCATAGCCATTGATCCTGTACCCTATGTATTTCGTTGTCCCGTTGTATTCCGGCCGGATGTAGTAGTATTTTTCTGGTTTCCACGTTGAGGGATAACTAGGACCACCATAATAGAAGATGTTATCGTATTTTGCGTAGTTGATGCCGATATTGCCGCAGGAGGTGTCGCATGTTGGAATTCCGTAAGGATAGTGGGAGGTATCAAAACCTCCAAAGCCGTAGTTCTTATGTCCATGGCCATGGCCTTCGTGGTGACCACTTTCATGTCCGCCTCCACCATGCCCTCCACCGCCACCGTGTTCTCCTCCACCATGTCCTCCTCCGCCACCATGTTCTCCTCCGCCACCATGTTCTCCTCCGCCGCCATGTCCTCCTCCGCCGCCATGTCCTCCTCCGCCGCCATGTCCTCCCCCTCCCCCTCCTCCATGTCCTCCTCCACCACCGTGTCCGCCACCTCCCCCGGCCTCGACTCGCTTTTGAATGAGATCACTGCTAGCGTCGTTGCCAAGATTGACTGCAGTAGCCGCAGCCAACAATGGCAACACCAGTGTGGTTAAAGAGCGTACGATTCCCTTCATTTTCTCTCCAATATCGACCCAGATGGAAGCTGCTCAGAGAGTGTGAGAGATAAGATATGTCCAATACGAGAATCCACGTATCAGTTGAGACAATAGCATCTTGAAAGGGAACTCCAGAGCTTTAAAGTTTCACAGTGCAATCAATGCAAAAGAGGAATTCTCCATTTCGCATGGCATTCATTCTTCGCGATCACAATGTTTTTCATTCCGCTCCTACTTTCTGCGCGGCGCCTAGCCGTGATATTGCATTCTGAATACTCGTCATCGTTAGAAGCCTACATTCCTGTGGCACAGGTACTTGCTGAGTAGGCTCATAGTGAGAGTCAACTTATGACCTAGCTAAGGAGCTCTATCCACCAGTTGAGGTTGATATTTGCATGTACGCTATTCTTCGCTAGGTATACTACGATGTACCGAGGGACTAATTCTACGGGGGTTTTTCTTATAGTGTGGGGAGCCGAGTGAGATCTACAACCACAATTCCGGCCGAACCCCCAGCGATCTGTGTCACAGCTTGATAAATACCAAGGATTATCCCAAAGCATTAAATAGGTATCTCTAACCTGGAGATCTATCAATCTCCTCGCCATCTCGTCCGGAGTCTCATTCTTTGCGATGGACAGACCTTCCCCAGTGAACAGGATCATTACCAATGCGAAGCGTGATGGTATCGATTTAACAGTACTTTCATTCCTTGATGATGCACTGGAATCTATTGAAGCGATATCTCAATCTATCAGATCTGATTCGCCCGACTTTGAGAATGCAACGAAGATCGATACTCACGTTCATCCAGTGCCAGACTGGTTCCGTGAGCTGCAACCTCTTGCTGCCGGCCGCAGAACACCATCATGGGACGTAGATTCGCATCTGAACTTTATGGCAGAGCAAAAGATCAAACGGTCCATACTTTGTTTTAGCACCCCTCAGGCAAACGCTTTCCCCGCCGATAGAGCGAAGACGATTGCATTGGCGAGGCTGTTGAATGAATTCAATGCTGAGTTGGAATGCGCGTACCCGCAGCGATTTTCCTGGCTTGCAGTGACTCCATTACCATATCTAGAAGAGGCTATAAGAGAAGTGCAGTACTGCCTTACAGAATTGGGTGCGCTAGGTGTTGGTATATTGACGAATCATGAAGGCATTTATCCAGGAGATAAGTCTTTCAATCCTCTATGGGAGTATCTTCAGAATCAAGAAGATGACAGGGCAGTCGTCTTCATTCACCCAACTGATCCAGTCATTCGACTCGAGGACGGAAGATTCCTTAACTCCAATCCATGTGAGTAGTTGGTCATGTGCTGTGGTTGTGGCACGCTTAAACTCCAATTGCTAACTAGGATTTACAGCACCACTACGCGCTGGTCTGGGCGAGTTTTACTTCGAGACCGCCCGGGCAATATCGAGTATTACAGCGAACAGAACTATCTTAGAGTATCCTAACATTCATTGGCGAGTATCGCATGGGGCGGGAGCCTTCCCAAGTATCCAAGATCGCTTCTTGATAGGATTTCCAAAAGACGCAGAAGATGTAAGAAAGGCATACGCAACAAGGTTTTGGTACGATAGCGCCGGTCCTGTGTATCCAAATCAGATCAAGGGATTGATAGCAAACGGTGTACCCACCAGTCAATTCGTTTTTGGGACGGTGAGTACCTATACTTTTGGCTTCACTTGCGTACGATTGCCCTCCTTAGCTGCAGTGACTAATACTACTAAAAATCAGGACTACCCATATGGAATGGGCTTTTGGGATGTCAATGCAAATGTTGCTGCCCTAGTTGATGCCAAATTCCTCTCTGACGCCCAGAAGGAAGCGATTTTATTTAGGAATGTGGAGCGACTTTGGACGAGCAGATTTCATCTGCAGTAAGGGCGCAACCTCCTTCGGATGAGATGCTTCCGTGGAATCGATTCACTTCTTCTTCAGGATAGAAAACATTTGTTCTCCAAGATTGTCAAAGCCATTTTGAAAGACTTTGCGGCCCGCCAGTTCACTTGCAAACGCTATCTTCCGCCGCAATGACCATGTTGGGCGATGAAGAATGCAGAACAGAATTCCAGCGATAAACGAATCACCCGCACCGACGGGACTGCCACACTTAGTATCCCGGACTTGCTTGGTCAAGATCGTAGTCACTCACTCAATTATGGAGTCCTTGTTAGAAGAAATGTCTCCCTCCTGACTTGACGGAGGCCGCCATGCCTCAGAGCTTTCCCACAGCTCGCCAACACCCTTTGTCATTCCTGTTTGAAGAGCAGTTACACCTTCTGCCCCCCATGTACAGACTAATAGTGCACCAGATCTTACGCTGCCCACTTGAGCTTCTAAGAATGGTCTTGGACCCTCAAATCCATGACCTTCAGCCCACAGTTTGGAATAGAAAACAACATCTGCTGAAGAGGCTACTTCGATCAACCCAACACGATCTGGTTTCTCCAACTCTACACTGAATTGGCAGTGTGTGTCGTTATTCCGTATGTGCTTGACGCATTGGAGGAGAGTATCTGAATTCCGTCCCTGCCTTGCGGTTAGTCGCACGCGCATTCCACAGTAAAAAAGTGATGCGGCCGGAGCCGTCCAAAAATCACGCGTTGTGGGGTGCATGTATGTACATTACCTCGAAATGGTACCATGTTTTCGTGACGAGGTCCGGAGAAAGAGCATTGAATCTTGAAATCTGTTCGTCGAACTCCTTGAAAGTCATCTCCGGCAGGCCATTATAACTGACGATGGTACGTGTTCCCTTAGATTCGTTCTGAATAATATAGCTAGATGCAGCATGTTGCATGTTAGAGCGAAATATTGAACAGGGTACGAAACTCGTGCCTGGCAAGGACTCCCTGATGAATTTGACGTCTTGAGATTTGAAGTCCGGAAGAACAGCGAGTAAGTGCAGTCGGCCAAATGTGCCTTCAATCGCCGCACTTCTACCATCATTATCCTTGGGACAAAACGGATCCCACTCGATGAGTTGCTCGAGGACTTGTAGCGAATTTGCACAGTTGCCGCCTCGTCGTCGGGTTTGCTTGTGAGCACGCAGCTTTTCGTCTTCTGCTGGGAAGTGGGGAACAGAAAGAATGGTGTCTATGTAGACAGCGCCTACGAAGACAATATAGGAGCTAGTAGATATTGGCATTGATATGAACGATATATTATGAGATATTTAAAAGCAACACCGATCGTGCAAAGCGTTTGCTAATTCGTACTTGATGGAGCTTGAGATGATGTGGATGAATGATCGTCACATACAGCGAGCAAAGCTCAAATGGGCATAGTGTGATTAATGGAGGGGCCGTTATGCTACTGCTACACTTGACTTTGTACACTCCCAAAGCACTCACAGCCTATCCCAGCAACCATACGTTTTGATTGTGGTTCTGCATAGTCCTCTCTTTTTCTTTTCTTTTTTTTTTTTTAAAAAAAAAGTAACATCTAAGTCAAGGGGCGAATAATCATTGCCGTGGCGTTCTCGACGTCAGTAATGTACGTACTCTTCATCTCCAACCATGTCCTCGAAGGACCTCAATTGAACAAACATTGCAAATCTTTGACACAGTATTGAAGAGAAAAATCCGATAAATGTCTGGATTCCAAGGAACTAATCATGGGAGACCAAGAAAAGAGTCGTTCGGGCAACTGACCATCGAGTGAGAGAGTTCGACGTCTGGCCGCTTTGGCGGAACCTCCTCACTCCCATAGGTCATTCACCAGCGCCCACTGTTACTAACAGTCGGCCATGCAGCGTCTGCCCGAAAACAAAAGAAATACCGTAAATATACAAGTGTCGTCAGCCGAAAACATTCGGGCAGTGGAATCTCTCGCCCCACTAGCAATACAACGGTTGGTCAAAGCCCTTCGTACGGCTTAGCACGTGATCAATGCCGACGATCTTCGGATTGTGCTCGTCATCGTATATACAGACAGCCTTGGACGGTGTGCCTTCTTGAAAACTAAGCCGATCCTTCGTACTCCTAACTTCATTCCATATCCCATGGAAACATCACCAGAAAGGGTGTTCTTCACCTCTCGAGCATACAGACTTAAAGCCCATCTCTATCGTCCCAATGTCACAACACGTGACCAGAAGGGAGCTGCCATTGTCATCGCACATCCATGGTCCTCGATAAAAGAACAATCCCCTGCCAATTACGCACGTTTGCTTTGCAAAGCAGGCTTCTTCTGTCTTACATTCGACGCAGCATTTCAAGGCGAATCGGAGGGCGAACCCCGCTCACTCGAAGACCCATATCAGCGTGTCGAGGATATTAAAAGTGCTGTCACATACCTAGTGGGGCGCAGAGATGTCGATTCTGACAGGATAGGTGTCTTAGGAATATGCGCCTCTGGCGGATATGCCTCATTTGCTGCACAGACCGACCTTCGCATCAGAGCGTGCGCAACAACAGCCGCCGTGTGTGTTGGGATAATGGCGCGCCGTGGATTCGATCGGGATTCAGCCAACTTGGATACTCTGAAGGGGCAGCTAGAACTTGCTGCGAAAGATCGGAGCAGTGACATTGGAGGGGAGAAAGTGGATCTAGTGAAACTGATCCCGTCAACGCTTGAAGAAGCAGTCGGGCTGACTGAGTCGTTTCAAGACTTGACGCAATACTTT
Source organism: Aaosphaeria pasadenensis (assembly GCA_022813625.1). NCBI lineage: Eukaryota > Fungi > Ascomycota > Dothideomycetes > Pleosporales > Aaosphaeria > Aaosphaeria pasadenensis. The sequence continues at coordinate 1,254,482 of JAKLMB010000008.1, read as the reverse complement.
CGCAAGAGGCAACCCCACAAACGGGCGCCGAATACTTGCCTTGCAAGAAGCTGGGATATGATGGCTAATTTCGACGCTTTCGCTTTCAATTATCTGATTAGTCCGAGACCGTTGCTGATGATAACGGGATCAAGGGCAGCAACAAGGTGGTTCAGTGGATATGGGATCGTGAAAGCTCGAGAGCCGAAAGAATTATATTCAGTAGAGGGCCTCACACATGCAGATCTGTACGATCATGTTGATGAAGCGGGCGCAAAACTGGTCGATTTCTTTGAACACTCTTTTCAGCATGCTGGCTCGTAGTGCGATAATGCTTGAGTGTGATAGGGCAGTTCTCGGGCTCTTTCATTGTAGGAGTCAGCTATCATGCCATCGCCAGTGTTGAAAGCTGCATATATTCTCGTAAAGAGCACATCTTGCCAAAGTTCGGTCATTCAACTATATGCTAGTCAAAAAGGTAAAACGGACAGTATACGAGAGTGAGCTAGAGCTAGGTATACCTAAATCAGACTTCTTCTAGCTTGAAACGTGCTCGATAATCTTACTATTGTAATGAAGTATAATTTTCGAGGTTGTCTCGCACATCTTTCAAAGTCCACCACCTAGAACGATTACTCAAATGTGACAGTAGCACCGCCGGGTAATTCCTTCAGCCCTGGGATCGAAGTCAGCTTTGCACCATGACATCTCACAATGGCACTTACAGTTGTTTGAGCCGACATCTTCCTTCGCCATTTGAGCCTTCGTGCAGGCAATGGCATCATTTCCGGACTGAATCTTCAAGGCTGAAGTGCAGTCCTCGCTACCGCATTTATTTCCAAGCGCATCCATGCCTCTCTGCAGTGCATCACCCTCCCAGCCAAATAGATAATCACCATGTGCACCATAGCCAGTACTTTTCTAACGCTTAGTCTGGTCCAATCACATAGTTCGTAGGGAAAGACTTACGCGTCGCCAAAGCTGTATACCAAAGGCTGCTTGCCGTTCTTGTAATACTTGGGATCGGCAAACCCAGATGTGTCGAACATAATCTCATACCTAAGGCATATGTGAGCTACTGCTACCTTGGCGAGCTTCGTTGAAGATCAATTCCATAGCACTTACATAACCTGCGGGATTCGAACGGGGTGTGTACTAGGGCATTTATCACCAGCTAGTGCACCACTCCCCGGTGCATATGCAACATGACTTCTGTGATCCGGACTGTCCAAATTCTTTCCGTCCCAGCAGGAAGGAAAGATAATGGTAGCACGAATGCCACCTGGGCATGGTGTGGATGGGAAAGCAGCTGTGTCCTTGGAATCGCAAGGGGCTCCATTTCCACCCATCAAACGATCTGCCTTGGAGAGACAGCGATGGCAGATTCCGGGGTATGTACCCGTCTTGCTGCGGAGCGCTGGGTCCCCGGCAAACATTCTGAAGCCCTGTCATACGTCAACAAGATGTTTCAATTCACTTCGCAGGAGGTGCATCTACCGGCTTCATGGCAGTAGTCTTCTTGTTGCTCCCACTAAATGGTCGCATATAGTAGACAGTGAGTCCACCATCTTGCTCAAGGAGCGTCCTGTTTTGTCTGCCATTTGCCATCTGAGGAACCTTCTTGAATGTTCCGTTCTCTGGGGACTGGAAGTAGATTGAGGCAGTCCAATAGTTACTGAAGTCCTCTTTGTATATGCAAGAGGTGCAAGTTGATTGTTTCGGTGGGTCTATGGTGTACGGGTCCATCTGCTCACGATTAACAACGTTTTTGGTATGCTGCTGTGAGACATAGAATTGCTGCGACATACGGTGATGTTGAATGAATTTCCGCCCACGATCTGGTGAGTATGCGGCGATGGATTCAACCCAGGAGTGACTAGTGGGTCGGCGCGCTCCACAACGAGTTGTGAGCAGCCGAACCTCAGGAAATCGGCTGCTCCTGGACTTTGCTGTGAAAACACATCCCTAACAAACAGCGCAACGAGTGCAAGAGTTGATAGCGTCATAATTACTTGATCTTGGTATCGCTGTCGGGAGAGCGGCGCTGAAACAGGTCCCTTATCAAAAGGGCCCTGACCAGGCCATTTAAACAGAAACTCACAGCTACGTACGTGCAGAACTCCCGAGTTTTGAGAATCTCAGCATCCAAGTAACCTTGATAAGTGAAATTAATCGGTAGATGAGTATGCACTTTATACTATATTGTCCTCGCAGCACGACCAAGCAATTGCCGAGCCGGGGTATAGCACCACTGTATCCCGCCGATTTTGGACCAATCGATCGACACCTCACTCGTGAAGAGAAGAGAAAGTATTCCTCAGATGATTTCACTGAGCAAGGTTGTGTATCGTGTGCAACATACATGACCCTTCCCCGGTTCGCGATGATCAACCGCGTAGGACCTATGTTGTGATTGTACCCCTAGAAGATATTTGATTGGTGACGACGAAATACATCGCAAAGTGTAAGCTCATTGGATGAATAGGTAATAAATATTGGGTGTGGGTATGACAAGAACCCTCGGTCGTACATTGCCGGGCTCGACAATGAAAAAGTTACCGGAAACCTTGCTCAACCTTGACTGGTATTTGGAGTCGGGAGCCAGTGAATGAGTTTTGAAAGCACCGATAATGGTGTTATCTCAAATGAGCGCCTGATAAAGGAGCTTGGAGGAACTTGAGCGGGAACCTCGAAGCCGCATTGGGCAAACGTTGGTCATATTGAATTGGGAAGTTGTGCAAGTCATGACTGTTAGGTTATTTGATATCAGTCCCACATACGATGACTGGGATACATCGCATCCTGAATCTAGGATCAAGATAGTGAATGGAGAAAGAGGTTACCATACAGACGTAGGAAGTGGCGGATGGATTCCCCTGCCGAGTCAGAATCAGGAAATGACATGTATTGTCTCGCAGACAACAGACACACCTTTCCTATCTAGTACCACCCAGACGCAAATTGAACACGTACCAATTAGACAGTTCTACAAAACAAATTCAACACGATGATGTTCCCAACGTCTTGCTTCAGGATCACAATGCAATGTTAACAAGTCGTACAAACCCACCCTATAGTTCAAGTGGAATACAGTAATCGCAGTCGTTGCAAGCCAGAGTCATGATACTAGATACATGTCAAAACGCAAAAAGAACAAAAAACCTACTCTAGCGATAAAGGAAAGGGGTATTAAAATCGTATCTAAACAACCCATGAAACTTCTAGCCCGCAACTTGGAAATCTTACATTGCGAAAGCAGTGCATAGTCAAGCCACAGGTCTCTCATTCTTCGATCTCCTCTCGTACTGATGGCTCCATCGATCTACCTCCCTCGTCTCGCGAATGGCGACGCAAATTTATGCACATCAACCAATATCAAACGCTGGCTTGTCCTCTAGTCGTAAAGTGCGATACTAGGCAAGACAGTTAAGCGCGGCAAAGGATGTGCATAACTCATAGAGGCAGTTGTTTCCAGTAGGAATTACTGCCCCTTCTTTGCCTTCTCCTCGTTCTCTTTCACAGGTTGATAAGGGTATTTAATTGTCAAACACCAGATGTCTAAGTAGTCGCAGATGGTCCAGATGACATCAACCACGAAACTACCGTGAACTCCGACAGCGAGACCGAGGCACATGAACACAAATGCAACCTGGTAGACATCGTCGCCGAGCGCACTAGGCCATCCAAAACCGATCTTCGCCTGTAGGAACGGTCCAAGAGAGTCGATGACACCGTAAATGAGAGGGTAAATGAGGACATTGCCACGCGGAAAACGGGATTTGGTAAGGTGAGATATGATGATACGGCCGACAGAATAGGCATTCACGAGACCGGCGTAGAAGATGAAGGGAACGAGATGTTGGCGGAGGATAACGGGTTGGAGGTAGAGGTAGGCTGGGATCAAGGTCCAAGCTGCCCCGAAAGTAAGAAGGCCGAGTAGGGCAACGCGAGTCTTTTGGCCTCGGGACCGGCGGGCTTTCATCACGTTGTGTGCACTAGTTGTATCGTCGTAAGCTTTGAACACCGGAGAAGGATACAGGGTCGTGGTGGGTAGCTTACCTGGAGATTGTATTGAAGACAAGGACAACGCTGCCGTATACCATGTACCACTCGTTCCAGGCTAGGTTGTAGATAAATCCAGGGATAAACTCGTAGCGTTGAACACCAATGCTCTCGAGCAATGAGCGCTGCCAGAAGCTGCCACCTCCAAGGAAGGCGGTCGCGGCGTAGATGATGCAGAGGGTCAAAATACCCTCGACGGGCCCAGAGATGATTCCGAGAGTCAAAGTGTGGGTATGATACTCCTCCCAGGTTTGAACGTAGAAAGTCATGAGCGCTGTGACTATTAGGACCATGTCATCGTTCATGCCAGAGGTCTACTTACAAGCGAATAGAGTTAGGACGGTCTTCCACCCTTGTCCAAGGTTCATTGTTGCAGAGAAGAGTAGCACTTCCAGCGAGGTGTTGACCGCATCTACACCGTGGTCGAACAGCTCGCCCAGCGGACCACTCTGACCCGTCCTTCTGGCCTGGGATCCATCTACGGCATCAAAGGTCTGGTAAAGAAACAGGCCGATTGCCCAACTTGCGTACACCCACGGAGGGCAGTCTTTGTCCAACGTTGGGGTATACCAGAGCAGCGTCAAAAAATTGGCAACAACAAATCCAAAACCAGTCAAAGTGATCTGTGTATCATCTGAATATCAGCACGCGTAGGTTCGATATGCGGATTGAGGGCAAGGTGTGATGCTCCGAGGGCAAGTTTGCGCGACAGGTATACGTACGAGGTTCGGCCTACCAAGTGGTCAGCACTATACTTCTCCAATGTAATCTGGCTATTACTTACGCCATCCACATGGGAAAGCATTTGATCACGACATGCGTGTAAAATGGCTTCAGCACGTAGCGCGAGACGAGACTGTGGTCAACGCCAGAGTACTTGTACTCTTTCAGCTTCGGAAGCTTGTCCTGGCGAATGTAAACCATCTTCGCGATGCCGTTGAGGGTGCACCAGAAGATGGGAGTATCAAAGGGTTCTATGAAATGGGTTGGTTGTGTTGTAATGTGTCGGTAGATGGGGATGACAACAGAACGCACGATCAAAATTTCCAGGTTCGACGGTGATCGGCGTTTCTGGCTTGTGATTCTGTGATGACGTTGGTGGGGGAGGGCACGTGTCTCCGCGTGGGGACCAACAACAACAAGCGAGCGTGAATAAAGCAGCGTTCATATATAGGTACACAGCTATGCACCTAAGGAACCACAATGTTTATGCCTTCTCTATTCAATGATTTCCTCCTCCTCCTTCACAGTATCTGTTCTTGTAGTGAAAGCAGGGTCAAATTGCACTGAGGTGGACGCACTTAAAGCAATTGATACCAAATCATATGCCCAACCAACGAATGGAAGATTATTGAAGCTAAGCTAACTACTGTTAATTGACAGCAAGTTCCTTGTGCTCTTTTTGCAGATATAAGTACTCGTACTTCAAAAATCCAATGATGTTCTTCTACCTACCTACCTCTTATATGTCCGAATATACCTAGGTAAGTACCTAGGTACCTAAGTGCGGGTTGATTATAAATGCAAATGGAAGTAGCCAGTACGGTTTCCCGTCGGAAAGTGATACCGACTATGTGAATGGGCACAAATAAATGTTCGTCAACGAATCGAAAGAGACCGCGGGTGGGATACTATGGAGTAGTAAATCAACTACAGCAAATATCGACGAACGGGTGCTGTGTATCCGGCTCAGACCATTTTTGGGGCATGATGATCCGCTAATGGCATTGCTTCTTTTCGTCCGAGCTTCTTCAAGACATAATGAGATATACCAAAAGCCAATGTATTTAAACTTGAAACTTGAAGGTTTGAATTCACATACAGGGTGTTGGAGGTACATACCTGCTTGATAGCCGACTTAGTCTGGCTATTGTTCATTTTCTGAATAGCTCATGGCGCTCCAAGTGAACATCGCCCCAGAAGCATACACCACAGACAGCATCTCACTCCATCCTCACGGTCCCACTGAAGAGGATCTCGAATCCAAAAGCCACATCTCAACACTACCGCCGACAGAAAACCCGTACCCCGATGGTGGGCTCGATGCCTGGCTCGTCGTTCTCGGTGCTTGGTGCGCCATGATACCGTCCATGGGCCTCCTAAATACTCTCGCGATTCTCCAAGCTTGGGTGTCCGAGCACGAGCTCCATGGGCTTCCCGAGTCGAAGATTGGCTGGATATTCAGTTGCTATGCTTTTTTCCTCTATCTGCCGGGAGTGCAGGTTGGTAAGTTGAGCTTTTGGTTCGGTGGCTGAAACAAGTATGGATGTAGAGGGCATTTATAAGAGTAGCTGACGGATACGTAAGGTCCAATCGTCGACAAGTATGATATTCGAGTCGTGGTCATTCCTGGGTCAATTGGAATTGTCACCTCTCTAGTATGCCTTAGTTTCTGTAAAGGTAGGGTACTACTCTGATCCCCGACTCAGAAAGTTATGCTGAATCTCTTCATCCCCCAGAGTTTTACCAATTCCTTCTTTCCTTCGGCGTCCTTGGAGGCATATCAGCATCGTTCTTATTTAATCCCAGCGTGGCCGCCATAGGCCACTGGTTCAAATGTCGTCGGGCGTTTGCTGCAGGTATCGCATTTACGGCTGGAGGGTTGGGAGGTATCGCATTCCCCTTGATAATGATGTACGTCGCGCCTGAGATCGGATTCCCATGGACTATGCGGATCATTGCGCTCATCTGCGCCGTCGTCCTTCTCGTGGCCTGCATCCTGCTCCGAAAGCGTCTGCCGAACAATTGCGCAGCCAGAACGACCATCGACATCAAAGCCTTGCGGGATCCCAAATTCGCAACGACAACTCTGGGCGTCTTCCTGATCGAGTTCGCAGTCTTCATACCGTACTCGTACATCTGTTCCTACGCATTGCACGCGGGATTTGAGCCTCACGATGCGTACATGCTGAATGTGCTCCTCAACGTCGGTGCCATGCCCGGCCGCGTGTTGCCAGGCTACGTCGCCGACAGATTCGGCACATTCAACACCATGTGCGTCACGGCCTTCGTGTGCGCAACGCTCCTACTGACACTGTGGCTCACGGCCGGTGGGGATGAACGCCGCGTGACGGCGTTCACGATACTTTTTGGGTTTTGGTCCGGCGCGGCGATCAGTCTCACGCCTGTGTCCATCGCGCAGGTCAGTAAGGTGGAGGATTTGGGCAAGAGGAGCGGCACGGCGTTTTGCATTTCTAGTGTGGGCGCTCTGATTGGTATTCCCATTGCCGGAGCCATCCTGGAGAGAGACGGTGGTGAGTATGTGGGCTTGATTGTGTTTGCGGGCGTGGCCTATGCAGTAGCTTTTGCGGCGTATGTTTTGGCGAGAGGAGTCAGTGGAGGTTGGAGACTTGCGTTGTTCTAGATGTCACTAGATACATCGTATTGATGGGGGATTTGGTGCCCCCACGCGGGTATCTCACCATTAGCAATACTTGCCCATATGGCTTTGGGGACTGAGTTGTATATCAAAATAGTCACCACCGGATATCTCAGAAACAGACCTCAGCCCAAAAGGAACATTTTTTCTCTCATCTACGTGACGGTGCTAGTCAGCACCAGGTAAGAATAATAAAAGAACAAATTTCGCATCCTTCATATTACGTGGGATTGTAGATATCAAATGGCGTATCTCATGTCGAAAGTTGATTCACTGTTGGAGATGATATGTGATTCGAAGCAATCGTTAGGTACATACGTACCCATTTCTTGTCAGGGTTGCTCCTCCCTATATCTGTCCGTCTTGGGTGCACTATAGACGGAAATCTAGTACGAGTTTGGTTTTGTGCGGGCAAAGTTTTGTATCTGGATGGGCAGAATGTTTGTTCTAGCTAGGTAACTATTCGACCTTGCCTCTGTACTCGACGAATGACCACCTGCGGTTGCGGAATTGACCATCTCTTCCAAAGCAATCCATAGTATGCTACAACCTTCATCAATTGTGAAATGACTACACCTTCCGACTTTGTCCATTGTGCTTCACCGCCCGGTCCCATATTTCAGGCTAGCTAGTACATGAATCCTCAATGTCCTCTCCGCTCCTGTTGTTGGGCATTATGCAACGGGGCTCCACGGGCAAGGTACCAAGATCCTGCTCTTCATCGTCTGAATCAGAGGAACTGTCTTATGCACAGTCTCTCCCCAGCCCTCCACGCCCCAGCTCTGCTCTCGGCGGATCTTGCGCTCCTCCAAATCTGCGAACTGCCAAAGGTGATGGACCGTATTCAATTCGCCAATCTGCACGAACCAGGCTCCCACACCTTCCATGACCTCTCGGCGTGCTTTGAGGCCTCGCCTCCAGTGTGTCTCCCATTCGAGCAAGTTTCCGGGGTGCAGGGTGTACGAGCGCAGCTCGAAGAGACCGCCCAGATCGCGCGGAGGGGTGGTCGGCCAGAAGGAGAACTCCTGCATCAGGGACGTCTTCTTAGAAGTGATGAGCGTCTTGAGCTTTCTTTCGAAATCGGGGTATTCGGGGTGGTGGTGGATGGCATGTAGTGAATCGTGGTAGCCTTCATACCGTTGGTATTCCCAAATGTGAACTGGTGTGAATCGCATGTCAGCGTAATGGTTACCAATGGGGAAAAGTGATTGCCAAAGAGTCATGCATACCAAAAGTATCGCAATCGCCTACTTCGGTCCTCCAGCTGCCGACGAGGTGGACCTTATTTTCAGGCACGGAGGCCATCTTGGGATACCATTGGCCAACAAGCCCCGTGTATTCGTCGACCTTGTCGGGCTTGACCTCGTGGAAGACGATGGAATGGACGTATTTGCCTCGTGCGAGGACCTGAGAGAAGCTTCTCTCGATGTCCTTGTCGAGTTCGCGGCCCTCGGGGGTGCCGTAGATCAGGGAAGAGAGGGCGCCGCCCTTCTTTGACTTGCCATCTTGAGCTTCACGCTCGCGAGCCTCCTCTGCATGGGGAATTGTTAGTCAACGAGCTTGAGATATCCACGACAACGAATTGACTTTGGGGTGGCGTGGGGTGGGGGAGGGCCTAGATACACAATACACAAGGGAATGGGGAGAAGGGATGGGATGGGACTGACTTTCTTGCTGTTCCTTCTTTTTGCGAGCAGCTTCAAGGCCCTCGCGGAACTCTCTCTGGCGCTTGTTGAAGGATGCGGCGGTATCGTGGGTGATGTCTGCGAGGGCGGGAGTTTGTGAGGAGCTCTGTGCAGCAGCGAAAGCGGCGAAGGGACGCGAGTGGGCGGGTGGATGGACGGCGGCCGCGGCGGCAGCAGAGGATCGGGCGCGCAGGCTTGCACAGGCACGGCGGGAGAACATGATTGTGGGGGATGGTATTGTTTGAGGGTGAGGGCGAGGGTGAGGGTGAGAGTGAGAGTGAGGGCGAAGGTGAGGAGTAAAGAGGGAGAGGGGAATAGGAAAGGTGGAAGGAAGGTGGAAGAAGTGGTGTTGGTTGGTGTTGTGGTCGTCGTCGTGGATTGACGTCAGGCCGTGACTCGTGGGTGAGCTGAGCAGCCAAAGGAAAAGCAAAAGCAAAAGCAAAAGCAAGCAACGAAGTGGGAGGGGGGAGCTGTAACCTAAATAGAAGATTGACGAGAACAGAAACACGAATTGGAACAGTTTATAATAATCTACTCGTAATCTAGTTGGGTGGATGCGTCGAGGGGAGGTTGGAATTGAGAGTCTCGTGTCTCATGCGACGTGGAGTTGCTGTAGCTAGGTATGTATACCTGTTCTAACGGACTTGTACTTGTACCTGTACTGTAGCTACGGTCAGTGTGTATGCACATGTATATGTACATAAGCGGTACATAATAGTACATGTGGTAGATGCGGAGGCGCATTGAGCTTCCCCTCACTCCCCAATCGCCCACTAAACTACTCCCGTCTCTAGCCTAGTCACTCGAACTTACCTTGGGGTACCTTGGGTGCAGATACCAGTACTGACTGGTACTAGTGTAAGCTATGTATTAACGTTACTAAGTTAGTCACTTTGGTGTACCTCCACCATCAGCCAAGTACCTCCAAGTAATTAGTTAGTCAAATCTGGGGCAGAACATCATCATACACCTACATGATACATCTAGACCACGCCTAAAGACCATCATCTATCCTTGACGGTACGGTGTGTACATACGCACCGAACCACCTATCATGATCCTACTACGTACCTAATATAACATGTAGGTCTGAACTTAACTAACTCTATCACAGATTCCATGTCCTGAGTCTTGATTCGCATGCAGTATAGGTAGCCTTGTTCCTCCTGCAACCATACCCACACGAGCAGATGAATCATAACTGACTTGCACATAGAGATACATACAAGCGTCAGTCTGTCTTTCTACACAGTACCTACCGCCTAAACACTGTGTAAGTTATCTGACGATCTCCGGGCTGATGATCATCTGCCCTCGCCTGGATCGACATGACTTTCTTTCATTTTCCGCGGCCGACAATTCATGTCCATCATCCAGTGCATTGTTCCACTATGATGGGATGGTACGTTTTACCTACCCTACTCCCACTTATGATCACAAGTAATAGACGAATAGTACTCGTACTCTTCCCACTCAAATACCTATTCCTCTTTATCTTCTTATTGTCATTAAATAACCGGTGTTAGGTGTTTATACTAACTATGGTCCTCTCTTTATGTAGGTACCTATAACATACCTAGGTAGTCAACTAATTATGCTACGTATACATACATGAGGCACCTAGGTACCTGCGTACATCGTCAACATCATCCCTCGTAGGTTTGTATCATTTACTTATTGTAGAGACGAATACCTTCCCACGCTTGCTTGTTCAGGTACACCCGAGTTCTACAGAGAGACCGCACTCCTCTTCTTCCTCATAGCATCATCATCGCTAGTATAGCAACTGTTCATGTTGAACTGCTTACACCAAGTATCTCACTGCGGCCTCAAATTCGTCCCTGAACTGCAATTTCCTAACCCACCTCTCCGGAATACCCTCAATCCCAACCTTCGCCCCCAACATCCCTCCAACAATCGCTCCATTCGTATCCGTATCCCCTCCAAGTCTCGTCACATCAACCACGACATCCTCGAAGCTTCTCCCGTCGAACAAGGCTGCAATAGATAGTGTGAATGCACTCAAGACGTATCCTCTGGTCAAGTCCGAATGCTCCGACCCAGGCCCTTTCTCGGCAAGCATCTTCAAGTCCAGTTTCCTCCCTCTCTCGATCGCCTCGTCCAAGATGGGTGCATCCCATTCCTCAATCACCCTCTTACCCTCCCTTATGGCCGCTTCCACCGTCTTCCCATCTATCAGTGCGGCCACAATCTCGTTATAAACCATGCATGCTGCCCTGCACCGGAAGTCGTTGTGCGTGATGGCGCTGATCTCCCAACTCTCCATCACCCTCTTGTCTCTCGACTCCGCAAACAGTGCCGTCGGTATGCACCTCATCAGACTTCCATTTCCCGCCTGGTCTCGTCCAGCTCCCGCCCTCCTCGGATCCCCTGTCTTTTGGTACAATTGCAACCCCACCTGGGTCGCGTTGCCAATATCGACAGGAGCGCTCCCAGGTTTACGACCTGGCCATGATCCATGTAGCCAGTCCACACAATGATCTGCCGTAGACCGTACCACGTCGAAGTCATGTGCATGTTTCCCACCCGTGGTCCTGGCCTTTTTTCGATCCACGTAGGCTAACACTGCTGCCCGTGTGAGATCAGTATCGTCTGTCGCGTGTCCCGCTGGCCATCGGAATCCACCACCGCCAATAATCTCGCGCAGTCCATCTGGGTATTTCTTTTTTATTTGATGGTAGTTTTGGAATTCGAGAGTTGCACCCAGTGAGTCACCTGCATGGACGCCTAATAACGCGCCGAGTGACCGAGAGACCTGAAAGGCTCTGATCTCTTTTGACATGGTAAGACTGGAAATATAGTGAACCGCGTAGATTCTATAGATGGTCAGATGAAAGGAAAGAAGATTTCTTCAACTGCGATGCCTTTTGGGGGGTTCCTGTACTTTATTCCTTGTAGCTTTCAGCTGTGAGGATGCGCCACTGCACCGCCCCCCACTGCCCCACACTTTTCGATCTCACAACAATAACAGGAAAGCCGCTTGATCGCATGCCTGGCGTCACTCTTCCCTGGACTGCAAGTGCCAGGAAACCAAGAAATTCATCCAGAAAGAAGAAATAGATGTTTGATCCTTGAGCATTATGGAGACTCGAACGTTCAGTACAACCAATTCCTGACACTAACTAGGAATAGATTAATCACTCACATCACAACTAACACACGCTCACTCCCTTCTTTCTTCATCATTAACGCCTTTCTTCCTCCTTGTCCTTACGAACATAGTGCATCAATTGAAATCGGGACAGGAAAATGAATAACCTTCCTACAGTATACCAGCGCTGACCTAGCATTTGAAGCCTGACACACCGGCGTCTTCGCCACATTGTCATCTAATAGGTTACCCAGTCCGATCTTACCAACGCCAACCATCGGACTTGCGTAGGTATAGCTAGGTATAGCCACAGCTTCCCCACGAAGCTTATCCGAGATGTCAATTGATACGGCGAATGCTTGGAATGCTTGTTTCATTCGGGTATCCACATGCACAGCTTTTGGCGTGGATGGTGGGCTTGATCACCCGCAATATTCAAGAAGTGTTATGCCTTTAGAATTCAATATTCATAGATGATTGGAATACGTGTGTCCTTGCACTTCTCTCCTAGGTGTCCTTGAAAGCCTCGAGTCCCAAGATTCAGGTGGCACATCGTCAAAGAGAATTACTGCCAAAGTGGTGACCCGTTGCAATCGGGACACCTAGATGGCACGCCTGATCATTGTATACTCTAATAAACGTTGATAGGAAGAGCACATAGTAAACAACGGATCAACAGGAGCATATACAGGTCCGTACGACACTAGAGGCCCTAATCCTTTAGTCCCTCCCGACCTTCCAGAAGGGCTCTACCTTCTCGCTTCAGAGTAGAACATCCGTCACAATGAAAGCTGCTCACTTGACACTGAAGCTCAAGAGTGGCATACGGACGGTAGTTGTACGGACGGAATGATTCACTCCTTCGCTTCTGCACGCTTTTTCAAAGCTACATGATTGTGACAGTTCTCACAGTTGATATATCAAATCCCTACGTATAAAAGGATAATGTGCTTCTTGGTTTGAAAAGGGACACACATCACAGGAGGAACTTGTCAACAGTCGTACACTATAATCCATTCATTTCAATACCCTACAGTCCTATCCCATTATCTACTACTCCTCCAGAGCCGACACCCCACCACAATGTATACCATCACCCGTCTCTCCACTGCCACCGCCATCACTATCCTCCTGACCCTGACATCAACGACCCTCGCCCTCCCATCTCAATCCTTAGTACTACGTAAACCTCAACCCGCAATGGCCCAAGTCCAAGCAGAAGCCCAATCCCTCATCGACGCCAAAGCCGCCTCTGGCTGCGACGTCTTGAAGTGCATCGTCGCGCTTGCTCCTGCATCCGTCACCTGTGCCGCTGCGCTCGTCGAGGAGGGTCTGAACCCGATCGCAGATGCAGCGTGCTTTGCCACGGCCCTGAACACTGCTGTCAATCCTGTAAGTGTACTCTTTGAGTCCCTCGTTTCAGAGTAGCAGCGTAGAGAAACTTAAGCTGATTTGGTGGATTTAGCCCGAGGTTTGCGTTACATGCCTTGATTAGCATGGTTTTAATCAACAGCTTGGTCGACTATACTGTTGAAGTTTGAATTAGGAGGTGGGAGAGGGGTGACAATGGTGCACATACGTTGAAAACTCTGAGTTTCTTCGATCAATGTGTCTGTTGGAAAGAGAATAGACATCAATAGCACCTGCTTCCTTGAATCAAAAATCTCTTCCGGTCAAGATGTGGAAATTTGCTAAAGGGAAACTCAACAATCAACGTATGTACCAATTGTCATACTTATTTTCTGATGCATAACAATGAACAGGGAGAACAATTCTTGCTTCAGAGTAGCATAAAAGGGAATGCAAGAAAAGAAGTTAAAGGAACGATAGTGTTATGACTTCAATCTATAAATTTAGGTTTAAACTACCATGCTCATACCGAACTCAGCTCATTGCACAAAGATAATACATTGTGACCTGAAAGCAACTCACAAATTCCTAGAAACCCAAAAAGAAGAATTCCTTCCCAACAGCACATCTGGGAAAGGTCTTTAGAAGGAAAAGGCCTTTAGAAGGAAAAGGCCTTTAGAAGGGGTTAAGAATATATGCCAAAAGCTGTACTAGATGATCTTGCAGGCAATATCGGTACAGACACCATTGCGAAGTCAATTGACCAATGGAATCTTGACGCAGTCGAGATTCCTTGACACCTACTATATAACCGACTTGTCATCTTCCTATTTCATCGCTATAGCCACCTTGCCAACCAAGAAGCGCCCGTATGCGAATGCAATCTGAAGCTGCGAAAGGGAGAACAGTGTTCAAGACTGTGGCGGAGAACGGCAGCACGCTCGCGTCCATGCTCATCCTCATGCTTAAACTGTTAATGGGCTCTAACATGTGGATCTAGTCCGGTGGCGGCGGGTGATCCTATCCAGGTTACCATCTCATCCACGAGAATCAACATTTCATGGTGGAGGAACTCATTGACTATGTGCGCCGATGTATTACAAAGTATCCCGTTTCCCAAACTCGAAAAAAAAAATGAATAAACCGCGCAAGGGAATGTCCCACTCCAAGCACCTACGCCAGCCCTTAGGACGGAAAGACGTATCACCATTTGAGGAAAAATGATGAATAGGTATCATGAATTGGTTTTCATATTCCTCTATTGACAAACGAGTCTCTCATCGAGAAGGAAAGACGACGTATACTGAAGAGGGTGGACGATGTCTATGGAATGCGAGATATGGGATGACGGAGGTTACACGCTCCTTATTTTTTTTTTAGAGACGTTCTACAGTTGAAGACCGGAAATGAAATATTTGACAGGGACTGCTCTGCCTGTTGCGATGGTTCAATGTTCAATGTTCATGTTCATGTTGATGAATGATGGTTGGGTGTTGATGCCCAGTTGCGCGGAGCGAAAAATATATATCCCTTTTCACACTAGTCCTACTTCAGATGGCGCAGATGGCTAGCGATCGCTGCCCCACAACGCTTTCAATATTAGGCTTGAAGAAGTTGGAATTAGTGAGCGCCCACCCACCAGTATACTGAGCACAGTAAGTATCATCAACAATTGACCCAGAAAACACCTTTGCGCGTCAGAAGAAATTATAAGTTACCTGATATGTTGATTTATTATAACTATATGTTGACTTATCCTAATACTATAGCCTGATAGTACCTAGAAATATAAATGTTTCGGTGTTGTAGGGACAGTAGGTGAACAGACACTACCAAATATGTTGGTGTTGTAGAGACAGTAGGTGGGCAGACACTTCTTTCAACTTCTTCAGAATTTCGAGAGGCTTCTTTCTACCTCGTACAAGTGATGGTAAACGTGACTTCACTCTGACAGCCTCTGTAACAGTCCTTCGAGACTCCCAACAGCCTTACGCTCCATCTCCTTCAACTTGAGGCCATCAGAGCTCCGGAAGGCACCTTCCTTAACCTGTCCATCCTTTGTAAGTACGACAGCACCAATCTGGTTATTGGACCATGTGATGAAAATTTCTTGAGCAGCTATGTCGGCTCCGATATCCGTGACATTGACAACTCTACTTCTCTCGTTGGACACATCGTCGTCATCATCATCATCCTCTGGGTCGGCCTCACCGTCACTCGTAAACGCATTGAGTACCTTTCCATATGTTGACTCTGTCGCCGATGACTTTGTTTGCTCGGTTGAACTAGGTAGACCAGCGGCGACACGTAATTTGTCCACTGCAGCTTTTCTGATATGCCACAATGTCAACTCTTTTCGTAACTTGCCCCCGAATCGAACCAAGTCCTGTCCCGTTCTTGAGCTCGAATCGCGCTGGAATAGGGGCATCCACTTGGTGGCGAGTGCTTGCAAAGGTATGCACGGAGGAATGGTATGGTGATGTACCCGCAACATGGACTTGTGCCTCGGATCGGGTCGATTGAATAGTACGTGATATTTATCAACGAATTTGCCTTCAAGAAACACTTCGATTCGCACACCTAGGATGTTGCCATTGTCCACCGCGTTCGGGTCAGGATCTTTGACTTTGTAGGCTGTAACGCCGGCACAGGTACGATAGATGTTTTCAACATTTCGCTTCGATTGCCGCTTTAGGAGTTCCATGGCGGTTTCGCGTAGGTGTTCGTTGGCGACGGGACCTTCCTGGAGTCGCGTTGAAAGATGCGGGGTAGATAGAAGGGTTGCGGCAAGGTTGTCGCGTTCTTTTTCGGCCGCAGCAACCATGTCGCCTAGGTTTTGAAGATATGCTTCCTTTTTCTCTTGGTCAAACATTGTGGAAGCAAGATTGGCGGGGATCGATACGCGTTGAGGATTGTGGTTGGCGTGTGATGTAAGGTAATTACGAGTAAAGAAGGGAAGCTGTCTCGAAGGGGAAAGGTTTATATCGCGTATCCACGTGTCGTACAAGTAACGTGGATGAAAGGCTTGGCCCGAGTCGCGGAATGCGGAGATCCTGAGAGTTGAATAGGATAGGCGAGAGGGGAGGGGGAAGGGGGATCAAAGAAACGCCCAAAGATAAAGGCCCGCCGGGGCTGTGAGATGCATAAATTGCGTGGCATCACGATCCTACGAGTATTCTCGGTGTCGCATACCTACCTAGGTACATAAACATCAACCCTCATCTTTCCCCATCTTGAACCCCTAATCGACTCGTATCTGAATCTCGTATCGCTAGAGACCGACGCTAGACGTCAGCGCAACGTCGGCGACCCTGCCTCTCCTCCGCCACAGACCAATTGGCCACGTTCCAGGAACCGTAATATTGTATCTTTTTATCCGCTAAACTAAACGACACGTTCTCCCTCCGAGGGGTTTATTCATTTGTCACCACATGGATGCCTACCACTCCAGGCGACACGCTCCCTTCATTCATTGTTCCTTCCTTACCATCGACTCTTGAAACCCGTCGCTCTTCAATCCAACCCATCGCCCAACACGAGCAGAACCAGCAAGCGCATCACCATCGGGTTACCGGTCAAGCCGACGTCGAGTTACAATCCCTCAGCCCTTCAGCATCAACTTCTCACCCCAGGGACTCGAGCATTCGATCCCCAGCCCACCCGCACGCATACCCGTATTCGCCAACCCAAGCCCCTGAGCACGAACATCTCCTCCGCGATAGCTATCCCACATCCTCCTCCGACATTGACTCAGGTTCAGATACAGAGGCACAAATGAGCAAACGCGGCGCAAAAAAATCAACTCGTACATCCGTTGCACGACAGACTTCTACCGACTCGCTGCGGGACCAGAACGGGGATGCAAACGCAACGGGCACCATGAACGGAATCGTTGAGCACAGGCGGAAACATGCCACGCTGGACAGTCCCGAGGGCCAGGCGGCATCTCTGATGAGCAGATCGAGCTTCAACTTGGACGATCCAGTACCGGCGCTGGGAACCAGCAATGATGAAGAGGAGTCTGGCAAGGGATTCTCCGAGTTGTCGAAGAAGGATCAGCGGAATTTCCTGCTGCTAGTATTGCTGTATTTCCTGCAAGGAATCCCAATGGGCCTGGCGACTGGATCTGTGCCCTTCCTGCTCAAGAGAGATGTTTCCTATGGTGCTATAGGGGTGTTCTCACTAGCAGCATATCCTTACTCGTTAAAACTACTATGGAGTCCTATCGTGGACGCTGTGTGGACACCTAGACTGGGCCGTCGCAAGAGTTGGATCTTGCCTATTCAGACAGTTTCGGGATTTTCGATGCTGTGGCTGGCATCGAATGTCAAGGGGATGATGGAGGCCGTTGGACAAGAGGGAGGCGATATTTGGGGCTTCACTTCATGGTGGTTTGCGCTGGTCTTCCTCTGCGCGACACAGGACATTGCGGTTGATGGTAAGACGGTTCGATCGGAACGCAGACAAGATGAAGGCTAATAATCACCTAGGTTGGGCATTGACTCTTCTCTCGCAAGAGAACCTTGCTTTCGCATCGACGGCGCAAACGGTCGGATTGACGGCGGGACAGTTCCTATCGTACACGGTGTTCTTGGCCTTCGAAGCCCCGGATTTCTCGAACAAGTGGTTTAGGCCCGCAGATGCACCATTGGATGTCGGTCTAATGACACTAGACGGATACCTTAGATTCTGGGGCTGGGCCTATCTGATCGTAACGTTTGGTCTCGCGATCTTCAAGCGGGAAGAGCGCACGAAGAACACCGACGGCATCATGGAAGTGTATCAGACCATGTGGGGCATTCTGAAGCTCAAGAACATTCAGACGTTCATCGTCATCCATCTGATCGCGAAGATTGGTTTCCAGGCCAATGATGCCGTCACCAGCTTGAAGCTGCTTGACAAGGGATTCAGTCAGGAAGATCTTGCGCTGACGATTCTCATCGACTTTCCCATCGAAATCTTCCTCGGATACTACATTGGCAAATGGTGTCAAACGTACCCACCGATGCACATCTGGTGTTGGGCATTTGTGGGTAGACTAGCCGCCGCGGGGTTCGCGCAAGCCGTTGTGTCAGTGTTTCCGGCGGGAGGCACGACGACATGGTATTTGCTACTGGTCATCTGTGAGCACGTTTTGTCCACATTCATGAACACGGTCATGTTTGTGGCGGTTTCGGCGTTCCATGCAAAGATCTCCGACCCAGTCATCGGCGGGACGTACATGACTCTCCTGGCGACGTAAGGATACCCACTCTCCACTTTTATCTGAATGTTGGTTGCTAACAATTCCTAAGCGTCTCGAATCTAGGCGGTACGTTCCCGCGCTATTTCGTGCTGCAGTTTGTGGATTACTTCACCGTGGCAACATGTCAACCGCCAACGACGGCTCCGGCTGCCGACAAGCTCAAGGGCGATCTCATCACGAAAGCCTTCTCGTGTTCCCTCTCTGCCGACAAACACCGATGTGAGGCGGGCGGCGGGTCTTGCATCGTGACGACGGATGGATACTACATCATGAACATTGTGTGCATCATCTTCGGCATTGTTACATTCTGGGGCTTCATCAAACCCGCGGTGATGAGGATTCAAGCATTACCACTGCGAGCGTGGCGGATCTCGGAGTAGAATAGAGAGACACAGTACAGTATAACCATTACACTAGACTAGTATAGCAAAGCAAAGCAAAAGGGTGGGTGTAGTGCTGGATGTAGCCTAGTCGGATGTACGGAGTAGAAGATAAGAAAAGATCAGATAAGATCGGAGTGAGGCAAAATCCCACTGCATGAAGATGTATGGACATGTACGTACGAGGTATGTACATAATGCCATCCATCCTAGCAAGGCACACCTAAGATAGTTCTAGTAACGCGCAATGCACTGCCATGTGTCTGTCTGTCTGTAGTATGTAATGTAAGAGTTGCGTCGATTTCAAGCGAGCTGTTCAGGACAGATGATCCTTTCCATGTGATGCAATGCTAGCTTGTATTTGTATTACGAGGTAGAAATGATATGTACACTATCACGACTGTGTCATTGCGGCGACGAATCACGCCATGGAAACGTATGTGCCTAGGTACCCTTACACTGTGCAGTACGGGGAGTACTCGTAGCCTGTAGGGCGAAAGCGACGCGAGTGCAAGAGCCGGCCCTGTCCTCTTGGTTTTTCTTCTTTTCTTTCTTTCTTGGCTTCAGCCGCTCAGCGGAAGAAAATTCCATTTGTGGTTCTTTCGTCTTTCTAGGGCTGGTTAGGGTGGCACTGGTGGTTAGGCTGGTCTGATAGAATGGCACGGGATTTCGCGAATGGTGTACTGGCCAATGAGGCGGGCGCGTGCCTGGTGTGTATGGTCCAAACGGCTGCTGGCAATGGATCGGAGGAAGAGAATAGCAACCTACGAGTACCTAAGCTAAAGGCAGCACAGTAGGTATGGATTATGGAGACAGTCGCGGTGGTGCGAAACATGAAAAGTAAGCAGAAGAGCCTCGAATCCTCGGATTTCTGCTGCTTGCGTACTTTGGGTACTACTTGTGAGACGATGATACCACTTACAAGACAAGGTACCAAGTGGACGCTCGGACGAGGCCGATAGCGGGAGTTAATTCGGGACAAGGTCTCTCTCGTCTTCGAAGTGTTCTCTGTTCTCTCACCAATTAATTACTGGGACTGGGTTTTTTGCTGGTAGATATGACGATGGAAAGTGGGACCTTTTGGGTACTAGACTTTACATGTTTTGTAATTCCCCATCGTTATGGTTGCTTGTCCGTATTCGGTACTCGGTGTAATTACTATTGGAAATTTTACGTTGTCTCCCATTACTCCGTAATACGTATTATCATACCTGACTACCTAGATACATACGTCCATGTAGGTAGGTAGTTGATCGAATGGAATTGACTCTCATCGTAGGGCTAATTAGGAGGTCATTACGGACGCAGTAGGTGGGTAGTTAACAATTATAGTAGGTGATTGTAGCCTTGTAGGTGTGTACCCGATGGAGGTATGCACATGTACACACTATAACATAGATTGTATTACTCCGTAATGAATATTGGTGTATTCATATTCTGAAACGATGATGTTGGTAGGTTGTAGATGGGCGGTGTGTTGTTGTCGATATGTACACAGAACTCCGTATGTACATGCCTTGTCTTGTCCGTTCTCGTCCTTCTCGTGTTGGTCTCTCTTTTCTTTATTTATTTGTCACGTCGTCGATGAGTCTTTGCCATTACTGTGTAGTTACTGTATGCTGTGACTGTGTTGCTATGTATACCTCCATTGTACTCGGACTCGGTATTAATTAGTGATTTGGTCCCTGGGCCAGACGTGGGAGGGAACGGTTTGCTTATCCAACCAATCACGCTAAGCTTGATGCGGTTACAGGCGATCGCTATCTGTTACCAATCTCTACTTTGCAGGTACATTTGGACTGTGGTATTTTTGTGTGGACTCGTAGGTTGCCTCCAAGTCTCCCTAAGTCTCGCGAGAATCCTGTCTAGTCATTAATAGAAACCGTTATACCCTCGTACCATACCTACCTATACAGTACACAGTACGAGTAACTTATCCCTCTAGTTACTGTCTTGTCTTGTCTCTCTCGCCCTCCCTCTCGTTCCATTCCATTCTGCTTCTTCCTTGCCCCTTCGGATCTTTCCTAAACCTGCAAGGCCTTTCCTAGCTTTCCATCTAGGTATCTCTCTTTTCGTCATCGCGCTACTTCTTGCCTCCACCGCTCCCGACTCCGAAAGTTTTCCTATAAACTCCCCTCGAAGCCTCTGAGATACAAATTCGCGACTGCCCATCCACTCTTGCAATCTCACTGCAAGCAATCTGCTCCAGCTACCTACATTGCTCACACCACCCACTACGACTACCTTCCCTCCAATTTTTGCCCTTCCAAATCTTCAATTCACAATGGCCTACTCTGCCTACCAGCCCAAAGTCAGGGTCCAGAAGCCCGCTCCCCAATTCTCTGGCCCCTCCGTCGTTGATGGCACTATCGAAGGTACGACTCCGCGAATACTCTTCACCCCCGTGCTGTGATCTATCAATTCAATTGCGCGATCGGGCCGTGTCGCTTTTGCCAAACAAACACACTCAGCTAACTGTCTCTCCTTCGCACAGAGCTCAGCATCTCGTCCTACTCCAACAACAAGCAATGGCTCGTCCTCGGCTTCATCCCCATGGCTTGGACCTTCGTCTGCCCCACTGAGATCATCGCCTTCAGCGACCGCGCTGCCGACTTCGCTGCCCGTGGCGCCTCTGTCGTCTTCGCCAGCACAGATAGCGAGTACAGCTTGTTGGCCTGGACCAACGCCAGCCGACGTGACGGAGGTCTCGGCCAGATCAACATCCCTCTCTTGAGCGACAAGAACCATCAGTTGAGCAAGGACTACGGCGTCTTGATCGAGGAGGAGGGCATCGCGCTCCGCGGTCTCTTCTTGATCGACCCCAACGGTGTTGTACGACAGGTGAGTGCTGGATAAGCAATCCACAAGATTGCGCTTGGGCAAGCGACTTCGTTCAACTTGGGTATAGGCTAACAGTATCGTAGATCACCATCAACGATCTTCCCGTTGGCCGTAGCGTTGACGAGACCCTCCGTCTCATCGATGCTTTCCAGTTCACTGACAAGTATGGCGAGGTACGTTCGGATACAATACAACCTCCCAGTCTATGGGAACACAGCGTTAACTCTTAGCAGGTCTGCCCCGCCAACTGGAACCCCGGCGAGGCTACTATCAAGGCCACTCCTGATGGCATCAAGGCCTACCACACCAACAACCCTACCTCCTCTGATACCAAGATGGCTGGCGCCACCTCCAACGGTACGGCTCCGCAGAAAGCCCTTCCCATCAATGGACATTAGAGCTGATCAACGCTTGTCAATGAACAGGGACCCATTGATTTTCGTCTCGAATATGTAATGGACCCACCTCAACATCGTTCGAGCTGGGTGTAAAATGAGCGATAAGGTTCCATGTGGATTTTCTACGACGGGAGAGGGACATGACTCCCCTTCCGAAGAGAGGACCCACTAACGGACATTAATCGCCATATTCACTGTGCATGCGTAACTTTAATCGACCCACGTCTTATTTCCTTTGCATTGGCATTGGCGAGGGAGTTTTCCAAATAATTCCGATAGAGGAGAGGGGGAAACATAGGCTCGATGTTGGCCCTGAATCATCCAAACCTAAGGTCATTGTGGAACAAAACGACCTAGCGAATTGGTGTTTTGGACTGCGGAGGAAATGTTTTTATATATACTTTCATCCCCTCTCAATTGCTTTTGACCGGCGCTAGATTATAAGAGCAAGGTAGTTCCTTTGGGACAAGGATCAAATTTGAATTCAAGCAACGATTCACGTCCTTCATCAGCTATTGTTGTTCGACACCTTCTTCAGTGATGCTAAACTGTTAAACAGTGTAATGTATTGAACCCATCAGTATCTTCCAAGGTTGATAGCTTGGCACCTAGTTCATGCCGCATCATGTGCCACCGCCTTATCCGATAATCATCACTTACATAAGTTCCAAAAATATTGCCAGAATCTAGATCAAATCAGACCATTCTGCTGACTGATATTCTGCTAGAGAATGTATGTTTTTCCGCACTGTCGAAGGAGTGGCTGTAAGTAATGTAACTCTGTCTGCTCACGGTGAACTGGTGGCGCAAGAGATGACAGAGTTGTGTCAGACGGTTGTCTCTCCTTCATCTTTAGAACTCTTCGCTTTCAGAAGCTGCAGAGAAGATTCATGTATGACCACATCTGCTGGATTAGCTCCACTGTATACGTTCTCGAAGTCTTGATTCTTTCTCACCCTAGCCCCTTCGCATACTTCCTCAAAGCCAACCGCCGATCAATAGTAGGCACTAACCAAGAAAATCAGTGATGTATGGTGTTAGACGATTGCCAATTGCACGACTCAGTCTTCTGAGTGCGAACGGCTGGTTTCATTTAGCAAGCACGGCGCTCGGGTGGCGAGGATAGCATGACAATCCTCGCCGGATCCTCATGCACCTGCCATTAGAAATTTGAAATCGTTGACGAGTTTCGCCAAAATGATAGAAGATAAGGAAAAAGTCCGATTAAGCATGTTTCGTATAGACTTGAGTCAGTTGTTCGGTTACTTCGAATGGGAAGTATATGTATTTTAGCGGTTCATAAACCATTCTCCCACCGCCCTCGTTCTGTATCATCGCGTTTGTCTAACCATTGAGTTCTACACTAAAGCAAAGGCAGATACTGCCATAAACAAATCTTATACCCTGAAATCTTCTAGCTTTTTCCTCTGCCTTCCCTCCGCATCGAAGTTCTCTACACTCAACCACTGCTCAAAAGCGGACTTCATGACCGGCCATTCCGAATCAATGATAGAATACCACGCCGTGTCACGATTCTGCCCCCTGGCGATCATGTGCTGCCTGAACGTCCCCTCATACACGAAGCCCAGACGCTTGGCAGCACGATGCGACGGCGCGTTCAGTGAATTCAACTTCCACTCGTAGCGCCGGAAATGCAGGGTCTCAAAGACATATCTAGCGAGGAGGTACATGGCTTCCGTGGCAGCGGGGGTGCGTTGCAGCGCGGGAGTGTATAATATACTGCCAACCTCTATCACGCGATTTGGCTGGTCCATCCGCATCAGTGAGGCCATTCCCACTGCTTTGGTTGAACCCGCTGCAGCGTCATTGGATAGGATTGCGTAGGCCCATGGATTCGATGTTTTAGATTTTTGGGTTAGTGATGCACGGAGTTCCTCTACTGAATTTGGGTGCTCGTCGAAGAGGTAGTCGAATAACGGAATATGTTTTTCATCTCCTATTTGTTCGTAGAGATCTTCGGCATGATCGGGAGATATGGGCACGATGGTGACATAGCGACCAGTGAGGGTAATGTCGTAGCTCGGCGGCTTTGCGGGTTCGTCTGCGACAAGGAATCCCAGAGGATTTGCTCTGGATATTATGATTCAGTATATAATGACTTCATTGAAATATAGATCATACAACACACCCTGCATCTACCGACTGTTTCATTGTAACCGATCTAGTGTAGCTGTTTGAAAGATTTGGATGAAAACGTTTGGACAGACCGATACAAGGCGCAAATTGATACGTGAAAAATCTAGAACAGGCACGACCTTTTAATAGAATAAACATCTGGGAGTCAAGAAGGATTGCAGCATCAATGTTGATGGGTGTGACTCTGAGGGGAGACAGAGCTAAACCGGGAATGGACGGTTAAGCACGGAGAGATGTGTATGGTCAGCACTAAATTGCAGATCTACAGGAACACCCAGACGCTGCAAACGCGTGCTTGATTGCTACATCCTACGAGTGCGTGAAACTACTGTAGATCAAAGTAATCGCTGAACCCCGTCGCTGATGGCAAGAGACATGCTTCATCAGTATGATACGACCAGTGTCGTTTTCGAGGCTGAGTTTCTCGGGGATGCTAGGCTTATCTCCCACGTGATTACATCATCCTGATGATGATGCTGCTCGTCGTTCGTCTGACTTTTGCATTTTGCAACAAAGGTGTCACGACGACCATCAGCCTAGTTCACACCTGAAACAAGCGCACGCATCTTCGACGATATTTCATGAAATCATTTTGAATCCTAAATCGCTCCCCTTATGGACGTGATACAGAAAACACATACACCTGCATCGTCGAGATCAACGCCTGCCCCACCTTACAGGTAACTTTCTTACTGGAAGATAATGTATATACGACGAACGCCTATGCTTTATATAGCGGTTCGGGCCATTCTGCTGTTTACATCCAGAGGGGATGCATTTGGAACGATCAACGAGCCGGCTGTCATCGGCCAACACTGCGAGCATGAAAGAATTACTAGGGCCGCGTTCGCCTGCAACTCCAACAATCCGGTATCCGATGGAAGATGTTTCGAAGAAATGACACTGCATCAACTGGCAGGAACTTCTGAAGAGGAGGGATACGTCGGACAGGGTTCAAACGGAGCTGTTGGCGCCCCAGACATGCTGGATCCAATACCAGAAGGCCCAAACGCTCACTGCGACAATGCCGATTTCCTTGACGCTGTCGCTTTCGGATTGAACGACACTTATCCGCGTACACGGCTACAGGCAACTGCAACCCTCCAAGACTGTGCTAATCATCTGCGAATGCGGTTTGCGGAGGGTATTGCCGCGGCCGATAAGATCACCGATATTGACGCAAGGATTGTTGCGCCTGAGGTCGATATATCTTCACGTGATTGCATGTTCTCTTTTCCTGAGCTCCAGATGCACGTTTTCGGAAGGTCTAAATGCTCCGCGATCGAAGGTTTCGGACGAGCGCTGCATGGAATCCAGGACTTCTATGCACACAGTAACTGGGCTGACGATGCCCAGCCCCCCTTCAACGCTTCTAACCCGCCAGGTCTATTGCGCAATGATGCTCCGATGTTTTTGGATCTGCGCGCCGAAAACAACATTTCCGAACAGGTACCACACGACCTGACGACTGGGTGCTTTGGTGGTATCCTTACCGACGGACCCGTGGGAAAAGCTGGACATCCACTGGAACCTGGTTCTCTTGATTGCACAGGACGCATCACTCATCATACACTCAACAAGGACAACGGACTCATCGATGAGGTCACTGGCAAAACTAGCAAGCCAGGCCCCAATACTCCGCGCAGCGATTTCCCTGGCAACTTTGAGCGAGCAGTGGCTGCAGCAATTCGCGACTCCCGCCGACAATGGCGGTACTTCAGGGAGGAGATTCGGAGATCCTATGGCACGGAGAGAGGTAATCTCATGATATGCGCCTTGGTTCGAGATAACCCAACAGTCGACTGTTACGGCAGACGTGTCGCAATTCTACGAGACGCACAAGGGAATCAAGACCGCATTGCTGAGATGCAAGTGCCAGTACAGAAATGGCTGGTTCAAGAAGTTCAAGGACAAGCACACGACGAGGGCCCGGGCGAGGGCCTGACACGCCAGAATTCTACCAAAAGTCGAGGTTCCAGCAACGAATTGGAGAAGCCTTTCCGAGAAGATGAAGGAAGCAACAGTTTCTCTCTCGTAACAGAAGGCCTTGATTTCTCAACGGCAGTAACCTCCTTACTGGCGAACAAGTCCGCCCTCCCCTGTAACAAAACTGCCATTGTCGCGTTGACCAGCAGCCGAGATACACATCTCTCTGACCAGACTGAACACATCATCCGGGCAGGTAAAGAAGGGATCCGCGTCCATCTTGGCCTCCTCCCTCCCTCCCCGCTCCCTCTCCCTTCAATCGAGATCTCCAACGATCTTCTTCAGCTCTCGAAATCCAAAGAGGAAGAGCTCATCAATGCCGTCCTTGATACCGGCGGAACCTACAGTATCCTCCACTCCCTGCACACCATCCCGCGCTTCCTCGACCATGTCGTGTCCCGCGGCCTTACACATTACGACAACGCCGGCGACACAGCGACATTGCTTCTAAGCGGACAATCTATCAGCGACTACGTAACACCTGAATCAGAGCCCCGGCGATATTCCTTCGACGCAGGTGCGGTTGACAACGTGATTATCGCGGTCGCGCCGCTCACACCCCGATTGTCCCTAAAAGTGGCCGTGCGTCATGTCAGGCGGAACATGGTGGTTAAAGACCTCATCATCGGACTTGAAGGCAATGCGACCTTTAGGGCGGAGTTGGGAATCGATGACATCCCCAGGACAGATGCATGGTTCGAGCTTGAGGTCGCTCACGTGAAGGGGGAACGATTGGTTGGGAGTGGTTTGTTCGAGGTGAGCATCGAGACGGAGAAGGCGGCGAAGGAGGATGATCAGGCGAGCGGGAGTCCGAACAAGGACTCGAGCGCAAGTAATGGAAGGCAATCGCAATCGTCCACGCAAGGCAATAGACATGATGAGCTATAGATTAGACACGATGGCGTTACAACGGAGCACGTCAAGGGTCATTTGTAGGAATAGAATATAGTAGCTAATTGCTATAGGGTATCTCAAACTTCAAATTAATACACTGCCGTCGAATAATCAATAAAACATACTTCTGAACTGCCTTCATCCAAAAAAAAAAAAAAAACAAAGCGAATGTTACTACTTCAAATACTGCTATTGAGCAGGCTTCTCTCGCCAAATGCGTCTTCTCCTAGGCCACCCCTTTCTCTGTCCAACATGACCAAGTTTCTTCCTACCCCGTTCATATTGGCACCACCGACTAGTGGTGCTAAGGTTGTGTTATTTGAGTGAAGCGAAAACCCCATGGCTAATCCGTCGTCGAGGGCAAGTCCGGTAGTCTGCACTTCCTGACGACTGTCGTGATCAACCCCAGATAATAGATCGGCGGGACGAGGCAGGTTGTGCATTGTATTGCGGGCGCTTGACATCGGGACATGTGGATATACAATCGTAGGCAGATTAGGCGTGCGAAGAAGAGAGCTAACGGATTGCTTGTTAGATGCCGACGCCATCATAGAGCCTGAGCTGGGACCAGGTGCCGGCGCAGGCACCGTGGTTGGTCCAGCATTCATCGGAATCGTGGATCCGAAATGCTGTTGATTCGGCGTATATGCAGCAAATCCCGAAAACACGCCCTGTTGCATTGATGCCACTGGCAATCGGAGCTCCTGGGGGTCAATGTGCATGCCATCCGCACCTGTGAGAAAGTGCATCCCGAAGTCCCCAGTGAGGTTCGCAATCGTCGGCATGGTAGAGGCGCTTGCCATCGATGGTGCTTGGGAGGGGTTCGCGTCTGCCCATTGGAAAATGTGGCGACTCAACGTTATGGGGCTCTTTCTGTTCTCACCGTCATCTTCAGATATAATGTCGGGGAAATCCTCATACGGGGTGGGGAATGAGTTGCGGAGCGGCTGCGAAAGTGTGTGGACCTTCAAATTGGATGTAGGAGAAGAGTTCATGTGTATCGGGGTGGCCTCCTGTAATGTGTTTTTGTTCGCTGTCACAGGCGCAACTTCGAAGTTTTCTTGATTGCTCTCTTCGTTTGCTTTGGGTGCCGGGGTGTTCTTCGTCTTTAATTTATAGCCTGCTTTAGCATATTCCTCTGCATATCTTATACGAAATCGATCACGGAGGTCTGTCGGATGACGATGGCGGAAACCAAAGTTTGCGTCTTCCTTGATCAAGTGCCACACTGGACCGTACTGCTTGTATCCCTTCCAGAGGTTTTCGTCATCCTTCTCGGTAAATTCAACACGCTGGCGACGTTTGGATCGAGCGAAGGGTTCCTGAATGCCCATCTCGGCCAACTGTTCAGTTGATTTCTCCTGTTTGTCTGACCTAGATTTTCGTGGCTTCTTCGGTTTGGATGATGCTCCGTCTGGCGCCTCAGACGTTGTAGCAGGAGTAGCTTCATCTCCTTGCAAACCGGTAGCGAGCGTGGGGCCATTGTTCGAGTCCCTCGAGTGCGTGGTCTGCGAATTGATTTGGCGGGATTTGCCAGTTTCATCTGGGCAGCAAGTTCGAAAGCGATCCTTCAGATCCACAGCCGTGCGATGATGAAAGTCGAAGCCGGGATGGTTCACGATCTTCTTCCAATTGCCAATGCCAAACATGCTTACACCTCTCAAGAGATCTTGTGTCTCTTGATTCGTCCATTTGTTACGCCTTTTCGTAGTCTTTCCCTTTCCCGAAGAATTCTCTCCAGTATCCCCAGGCCGCTGTATTTCTTTGTTAGGCTCATTGGCAGCCTCGTAGAATGTCGTATCTACTAGTCTGTCCTTTCCCCTGCCTTCTCCTCTTCGAGAAACGCTGTTCCGCAAGACTACTGCGACTTCTCCAGGGATATCGTCCTCTTTCTCCTTGTTCCTTGCTGGTGCAGCTGGGTTTCTCAGCCCCACCCGGTCGCCAAGTTCCTTGCTAAACCCACCCCTTTCTCCTGTGATAGGTGGGAACAGCCTTCCCTCAGGAGGAAGGGGGGGAGGTTGGTGTAGTCCCTGTAATAAGGGAGGTATTCTAGGTCTGCGAGAAGTCTTCTTTGGTAGTTGTGGAAGTTTGGGTAAGGTCAAAAGGTTATTCTCGCTCCCGGGGAGCGCAGGTGGTGTTGTGTGTCCATCAACCTTTCTCCTCTTACTTGCACGCTCTTGAGAGGGATCTAAGAGTATGTCCTGCAGCCTCCCGCTGAACAGTTGTGGTTGTGCGGGGTTGTGCGAGACGGTGGTGGCGACCTGCTGCGGAGCGGCTGGGGCTTCTTGGTTCAATACTTCCGCGATGGGTACGCTCGATTTTGGGCGGACTGATATTGGACGTAACCTCGGACCGGCGAGGTTTTCGACGCCTGGAATGTCATTTCGATGCGTCGCGGGAGCAGGGAGGAGGGGCCTAAGTTGGCTGTTTGGGAGTGGCGGTAGTGTAGATATTGAACCGGACGGGCTGTTATCGCCCAGCAACAGAGTCGCTATGCGAGGCTCCATAGTTGAAGAGACTGACAGATATCCATCAGATCAGGGCTAGATCAGAGGGTTATAAACGACTCTTTGGATCAAGGGCGTGCTGATGCGGCACAGTTCACGAAGCCTTGGACGCTGACCTATGCCAAGACATCACGTGAACCACCATCCTCTTCAAACAAAGACTCGAAGAGTGGAATCGATCGATCGATCAACGAGTGACTAAACCATTTCGAGTATATACTTCTTTGTTATGGTCACAGTGCTGTCCATGAATTTATTCACAAAAACGTCCGAGGTTAGTCATCAGTTGTCTCTTAACCTTGGAACTAGTCAGTAGGCAACTTGTTACGAACGGTTAGCGGATACGAGCGAATACAACTTCTAGGAGGAAAAGCCAAAGTCGAACCATCAAACAAAGTTATGACTTCAACTCCAATCCTATGATTTGGGAAAGAATGACTCTCGGTCGTTGTGACCTGAGCGGGAACGGGAGGATGGAAATGTCATCACCTATTAGGGACGGGAAGATGTCGCTTTGAATTGTACGTGTACATACCAGTCGCTCAGGGAAAATGAACATCTGTTCAAACAACCTCGGTCGGCAACGTCAGAAGAGTACCCATATAAGTCATCCTCTGTTGCAATGATCAAAAATTCTAGAACTTTGGAATGATAGAGCGCTCTGGAGCAATGCCTGTAAAGAGACTAGGCCTTGCGTCCATGTATAGCATCAGAAAAGGGTAAGCATTGATCCAAGAAACAAACGGCTTGAATCGGACCTTATGTGTTCACAACCAGCGTTTCAGGAGTACCTAGGTACCTAGGTATCCTTGGGAGAAAGAAGAGCGTCCATTGGAGAAGGCCGACTATCAGACGTGATACTGTACATCTTCTAAATAAGTTTGAAGATTGAATCCAAGTAGCCAGTCTTCCCTTGATGATAGGTACCTAACCTAGGCTACCGGTGTCAAGGTACCCACGTACCTATACTATATACTATATAGGATAGGTACCTACCCAAGCCAGGAGTGCCTAGTTATTTGATACGAGTCAATGTATACAGCATCACTAAGCAGATGCGGACGACTTCGGGCGATCTAACCAATTAGATGTCTAGTGCGGCTGAGGCTAAATTTGACCAATTCATTACGGATTACCCCACATTTCCTGCATCCCCAGATTCCACAGCTCCTGTCGGCCCCGGTCACGCACGATATTCATGTCTCCCTAACCCTAAACAACGCCTGCAGCTCAACTCAACAGAGCCGTACGCAAGAAAGGCTGCAATGTTCATGCTTGGTCTCGTCTGAATCTCGTGGACTTCGAAAAACACCGACACGCACGAACACACCTTGTACTATACCATGAAGCATGCGACCGCCTGCCCCGAATGCAGAGTCACCAAAATCAGGTGCACGCAGGATCCCGGAGATCCGCAGTCAGCATGTCTAACCTGTCAGAGGCGAAACATCAAGTGCTCAAGACTGTGGAAGAGACCCAAAGTATATACGACTGTTCCCTGGACAGGACCAAACACATGTACTATTGCGCCCCCAGCAGACCTGCCACAATGGGATCGTGAGTTGCGCTCATTGACCCCGAAAGAGATATCCCACTTTATCCAGTTGTACTTCAAATTTGTTCATGATCGGCCGCACAGTCTGTTCCAAGAGTGGACCTTCTGGGAGCAGTATCACAGCGGCACGTTGTCCGACACCATGCTTGCAGCGCTCTGCGCCTTGGGGTGTCGGTTGTCTCTGGACGAGGCGCATCGTAATCTCTCGACTTTCTTCATTTCGAAGGCAAAATCTCTCATCTCCCAGAACCTTGAAGATATCTCCATTTCAAATGTACAAGCTTGCATACTCCTCGCCAACAGCTATGCCGCGGAGCAGAACCATAAGTTGGAAGGCTTGTACTTTGGTTCGTTCTCCTTTATCATGATTATCATACCGCCCACTGACACGAACTTCAGGTATTGCAAACCGAATGGCGTACATCCTGGGCCTTCACAAACAAGATAACAGAGATCTCCCCATCTTGAAAGAGACGAAATGTAGAATCTGGTGGTCTTTGTTCATGGCGGACAGGTGGTGCACACCCGGGCTTGGCCTACCTCGCGAGATTCCGTTCATCAATCGATCTATGGAATTGCCCATGGACGAAAGAGATTTCCAACTCCTTCGACCAGCCGATGAGCTCTCGTTTGAGCGGCAAAGGAACGGTCTTTGGGCATATAATATCACATTGGTGGACATCGTTGACGAAATCCAAGACATGAATCTCTCCCTTACCCAAGACTACGTGGATCGACCAACAGTCGATGCTCAAGTCCAGCGCATCGAAGCCCGTTTGCAAGACTGGCACAATTCACTACCTCTGTACATGATCATGAACGAGCCAAACCTCGAACGGTACCGAAAGCAAGGTACCGGTGGTCTGTTTGTTGGTCTCCATCTGGGATACCATTACTTCCACACCTTGCTGTACTTTCAATATCTTGAACCAAACTGCGAACCCAATCCTAGGACCATTGCATATGCCAGTAAATGCAGGTCCCATGGGTTGTCATTCAGCCGCTTACTATGGACAGCCCGCGGGCTGGGAGACTGCCATGTAGTGTTTCTGACAGTTGCACACATGACCATAGTGTCATCATCAGTGCTATTACACTTACTGCTATTCGGCAACCCTGAAGAGGTCGACACCGCGAAGCTACAGCTCACCCGCAATTTCGAAGCCTTGATGGAACTTTCCAAGTATTGGCCTCGTGTGGATAAGATGAAGGATCGTTTGTTCGTGTTCCAGGAAGCATGCCTTCGATCATCTGCCGCCAGTACTTACGCTGTCAATAGATGGGTTGTCAGATTCCTACTGGAATATGCGCTCCCATTCGAAAGGAACGGTACTGATGAGGATACTTGTGCTGCGACCGCCGCTGTGTTTAAGCATAGTCCTTCAAGTTCAAATGTGCCACTTGAACGTCGAATCATGTTGGACAAGGCCCTCGAAGACCTTCGAAATTGAACGAACGTACAAGATGCATGCAGCACTGCAAGATGCACGACAACGTAAGGAGTTCCCATGTCTGCGAATGTTGTGCCATCCTCAAGTTTTCTTACCTAGAAGGACTGAGGGGCCCCGTGCATGGAGAGGTGAATTAAGAAGTCTTAGCTCAAGCCGGAGAAAGCTGCCACCTGCAACCTGTACGGATGGTGAATGAATCATAGAATGAAGTCTAGGACGAAAAAGGTCGACCAGAGCCGTCCACACACACCACTGCAATGTACTTTGCATATGGTCTTTACAAAAACCCGCCTGGTGTGTTCCTATAATCAAACTTATATACGGCAGAGTTTATCCAAAACCCTAAAGAACCGATGGAGCAGCTACACATGATCATTAAGTAGTGTTGATCTAGCAATGGTGACGAGGCAATACGTGTGCGGGTTCAAGATCAGGTCACTTCTAGGTGTCTCCAATTTGTGTAGTCTATAACATAGCAGTTGCTGTATCTGGTAGCAGGTCAAATGAGTGGGGGAGTTTGTGACATGTAGCAATTGCTATCAAATGTCTTGTATACCTGACGTTGAAATTGGGCAATTGTCGGTGCATTATCACGGAGTTTGGAAATCTGTTTGAAGGGAAGAGATGTATGCCTTAATTATGAATGGATCCAGAATTGTAACATTATCAGACTTTTGCGATTCACCAGTTACCAACCGTTGCACATATCTTTTACCAAATACTTTGCATATCATATACTACCTATTGTTTATTTGAGGTTTTTTTTTCAGTTGACAAGGCCGTTGCGCGTCAATAATCAAAAGAAAGCCCAAACCTTAAGATAAATCAGAATTCGAAGACAGGAAAAAAGGCCGTTGGTCGTCAATGATAAAAAGAAAGCCCAAACCTCAAGACAAAGAGACTTCGAAGACAGGAAATAAGGCCGTTGTGTGTCAATAACCAAAAGAAAGCCAAGACTAAGGAGAATTCGAAGACAGGAAATAAGGCCGTTGTGCTTCAATTTTCAAAAGAAAGCCCAAACCCCAAGACAAAGGAGAATTTGAAGACAGGAAATAAGAAATGATAACCTGGAAAAAGTCCTCGAAGCAGCTCATTCTCTCAAAAACAATCAGGGGCAGTAACTTACGTGCCAAAAGGCCATGTCACCCTCCCCCTTGAACGTTACCTGGAGCATGTGAACTTCCCTGCCAGAAGAACCACTGTAACCGGTCTTG
Source organism: Aaosphaeria pasadenensis (assembly GCA_022813625.1). Classification (NCBI taxonomy): domain Eukaryota; kingdom Fungi; phylum Ascomycota; class Dothideomycetes; order Pleosporales; genus Aaosphaeria; species Aaosphaeria pasadenensis. The sequence continues at coordinate 1,220,287 of JAKLMB010000008.1, read as the reverse complement.
ACGAGATTGACTCCAAAGCCGTGCTCCTCCAGGAACTCTACATTTGCTTCTGGTACCATGCAGTTGCCCTCCGGAAACCGTGCTTCGGCTGGAAAGTGGAAGCGGAAGACCCAATAGCCATTAAGACAAAGCTCGATGGTGCTCGTAACGTTGCTGGTACCCCTCAAGCTAGGATGATTAGGTACGGACCGGAAGCTATGAAAGAGCAACATTAATGACTTCCACGTGATGTCCATGTGGTCTTCAGAACCAGATCGATGGGGAGGAGGGACCGGAAGGCCATCGGATGGTGGAGCGGCGAAGAGGACTCTGATAATGGGGATGCGTTGCCCCCTTACACGAAGGGCGTCGTAGAAGTTGAAAGAATCCTCGGAAATACTCATACCCACGATGTTGTGAACGATGCGAATCAATAGAATTGATGTTCTATCTATTAAGAGATTAGCTAGAATCTTGATGCCTGGGATTGTGATACGAATGCCTACGTGACACATTAGTTACCACGACATCTCCTGGATTGCGAAAATGGACGTCTAGGCCGGTGATGTTGGTATGATCCATTCCTGGACCTGGAGGAACAAGCCATGTTGCCATGATAGGGTGGAACGTGTAGATACTCTCAGGAAGCCGAGCAGGGGGAAGCATGTCGACAGCCCTCTCTATCATAGATCGACGAAAACGTTCTTGTGCAACATCTAATTCACGCCACTTAGCCAAGCGCGGGGCAAATCTTCCCCATAGATGATTTTGCTTACCATTCGTAGGGAAGTTGACACTTCTGCAAGGCAGAAGGTCGAGCACGACACGACGCTTTTGATCCAAGACAAACCGAGCATCAATACTGAAGCGTTTGCTAACGAGGAGCAGTGCGCCAGGACCAATGCATGGGTTGTAAATAACCTGACCACACGGGTCGCTATCCTTAACGTCAACCGTCTGTCGCACGTAGTCAGTTGCGTCTGGGGGCGTCGCGCGAGGAGTATGGACTACATCCTCGAGGATAGCGACACGAAGTTCAGTTGGAAGCGAGAAATACGAAGTAACCATAGGTAAGTAAGTAGGAGCGGGGAGGGGCAAAGGTGAGGATGGTGGGGGAGAGTTTGTTAGTGAATCAAGTAGAAGATGAAGAGTTTTGAGAGTCAAGCAAACAAATCCAGTTCACGTGCTGTGTGATACCATGGCGAGGCTGAACGGACACGCTGAAGTGTTTGATCCGTCCGTATCGGAACGAATGTTCGGAACCTTGGCCTTGGTCGGAATGAAATGGTCCTAGCGGCAACGCCCCAGCCAACTGATCTGATTGTGCACACGACGTGTCTTCGTCACACTATTCCATCGCTCCTCGACACATCACCAACACCTCAAGTGTAAATGTCGAACTCGACGGCGACGCGAGAGACCATTAAATTGAATCATATCGATCCCGATCGACTCGCGCCTGAAGATGCCTACAACAGCGAGGCCTCGCGAGGACCCCTCGCTGTTGAAGCGGCAATGAGCGCCAGGAGGAGGCGCGAAAGAACGCGCAGTGCGAGTCGCCGCAGGAAGGGCAATTACAAGAAGCTGTTATGGTTCAAGCAACCATGTACGTCTTTTCCCCACGGTAGAGACAGGCCGGTGCTGATGTTGCAGTTCCCGATAATTACACAGATGAGGAGACCTTCCTTGACCATTTACAACGCAACCCCCGTCTTCAACCCTATGAGTTCTGGTCGCTCATGGCCGATTCGACCGTCATCGTGCAGCATATTGCGTCTGTCGCTATATTCTGCTGTTGCTTCGTCGCCATCGTACAAGAACGGGTTTCTCCCATATCGGTAGTAAGCTGGGCAAGCTTCTGTACTGTGTTAGCATGGGCTCTTTGGGACTACTGGTTGGGCGAAGAGGAGGCCGAAGCTGCAAAAGCGGCCTCGGACAAACAGGAAAATGGTGTCGAGGAGGTTACGAATACATGGTCTGGTTCAGTCTTGCCTCCGAAAGGGCCACATGGATCAGAGTTAGCACTCGAGAACGAGGGCAAGTTCAGACCAGTCCACTCGCACACCACTAGCACAACCTCTATCGCATCGAATGAGTCCGAAGCACCAAGAACGGGACAGGCGGACCCCTTGCTAGGATCGCCAACGAAACAACAGACACCATACGTAGACCCAACATCATCAATCTCGCCACGAAACCAGCAACGCCTCGCAACTGTGAAATCGGCGCTTCTGATCTATGCCGCATTGCTGGGCTTGAGTCCAATTCTCAAGTCTCTTACCATGTCCACCACAAGCGATTCGATCTGGGCAATGAGTACATGGTTGCTCTGCATGAACGTTGCGTTCTTTGATTATGGAGAGGGCTCAGGTTCTCAGTATGTTCAATTCCATCTGATTATGAAGCAATGGATGTCCTAATGCGATAACCAGTCTTCCTGCATCCATTTCCACGAACTCTGCGCTGATGGCATCCACCGTCCTGGCTTCACGTCTGCCTTCGACCACGCACGTCTTCTCGTTGACGCTATTCTCGATTGAGGTATTCGGCCTCTTCCCCATCTTCCGCCGCCAACTCCGCTCTAGGTCCTGGCATGGGAATCTAGCATTGACCATTGCATTGGTTGTAAACGCATGCGGAGGTGTATGTGTGACGTTGACAGGCGGCGGGCGCGGAGCGTGGATCGCCGGCGTGATACTTGGTGGTCTCATCACCTTTTTTGCCATGGGAATCTGCAGCTGGTGGTTGATCGGCCTCCAGAAATATAAGAATGAGATCCGGGGCCCATGGGACCCAGCAAGACCCATTATTCGGCGGCGCTGGGATTGATGCCTTTGGTCGTGGGCTCGGTCACGCCCGAGTTACGATTCTCGTATGCGCTCCAACTGCAAGAGCCATTTTCCGGCCATGCATCTGTTCGGGACTTGTGAGTGATGAGCGCTCCCCAGCTTCCTCCGACCTGCTGGTGCAGAAAATCTGGTGCTACGACCTCGAAATGGATTTTCCCTTTGCTTCGTGTCCACCTGATGATTTTATCTCTGTCTCTGACATCTCCTACTGCGCGCCACATTCGCTGCACAAGATCATCGGCACCGACATCGTCTCCCCCTACATAGTGCACGGGTGACCAGGGCTCGCGTCGCGCCATGGCACTGCCTTTGCTGGCGCCAGTAACTACGATCCGGTCGAGGCCCTGCACGTTTTGGAGCAAATTCCTTAGGAGATTCCAGAGGTCCGCCCTGTACATGGAAATGCAAGGCCAAGAGTCAAAGTTGAACCGTAGGCAGTTCAATCCTGGAGCATCGATATGCAAGCCGCTCATATCTTTCTCACATTTCGCACAACCCCATGATATGTAGTGGAGCAATTCCCGAGCAACATCTGGGTGCCCGGAACTTACGTTCTTCGCGTCAAATTCGATATCCTGCACATGCGCAGCAAGATCACTGCCAAGGCCCTGGAAAAAACATCGTGCGCGGTCGGCATTGGTAAATCGAAAAGTGTTCCGAGAGAAAAGAGGGCGGATGTCAGCATCGTGGTAAGCTCTACGGCAAGTTCGCAAGATGGTCAGACCAAGTTCGCTCCTCGGGATGAAGGTATTCTTCGATGGCGAACACCTGATAGCGGGATCAACGATAGGGCTATCAGCCGTGAAGCAGTAGCCATATATAATATGCTTGATTTCGGCTGGAAGGCGAATGAGTGGTGATTGAAATTGAGTGTTAGCCGCTGGTGAGATGATGGGTAGAGACAGCATTTGCCCAGTCGGCATCGTGATAGGGTGGAGTGCCTCAGTAGAATCAATGGAGATGAGCTACGTGGACTTTGATAAGTTGTACTGTGTAGACTGTAGCAGCACTCAATGCCTATAAAAGTCCCAACGCGCGGTGCTACGGATATGCGGGTTGTAAAAAACGATACGAAGCCATTGAACGTCTGTTCTTCCCTTCGCACAGACATCGGCGACAATCTTTCGCTCGCTGGTCTCGTCATTTGCCAATTAGATAACTACCTTATCCACAATTAAAAAAACGTGGCGGCGTTGTCGAACTTTTTTCTCTCTTGAATTTTGGGGCCGGCCCGGGTCTAGCCTTGGACTTGTGCTTCGTCTCATCAAGCAACACTTCCGACGCCGATTTTCCATTTGATGAACATAGAGTGGTTTACGTTCAGCCTCAGCATTCCACCAAAAAAGGCGTGGAATCATTGACACCGGACCGTTCATAATTTGTTCTTTCTATAGGTCACGAGTGCAAGTTGAGCTCCCAGGATGCGGTGGCTTCAATAGTGCCGCTTGCTCTAGTGAAATAGAGACCTGTGACAATGCTACCCTTGCCTCTTTCAAGGTCTGCTCATCTACATGCCTACGATCGACAGATTGTTCTCGCGTTCTCGTGAAGCCGCCCCGTACCGATACTCTTGAAAACCGTAGGGAGCGCCTACCTAGGTACCTACTTATGTTATCGTTGTTCTATAGAGCCTCCGATATCTAACGTCTGAAGGTAGACCGACAATCTTGCCATATCTGGTTTAGAGGTAGGACAGTAACTCTGTTCAAAGTGTTAATTGTTAGTTAGGTTGTTATGTGGAGTCGCTGGAGCGGGAGACCCCGGGCACCTCGAATCTTCTGGGCTCTGAAGGGCTGAAGTGTGGCGTTGGAGCTGAATGATTGTACGAGGACGAGAAGTGAGCTGAAACCCGTCTATCAACATCCTCTACGAAGTACTCTGTACTCTGTACTGCGTGCGGAGTCCTCCTAACCCATTCCGAACACGAAGAATGTCACAGATGAACGCTCCAGCGCCTTTGCAGATATATCCAAGTCTGAACATCTCCGAAAATTACGTACGGAGTGTAAATATGCCGTGACTGTCCATTTGTCCTGAAGAAAGGTCTAGGCATCCCACATCCCACCGTGATGCATCTCCGTTGATGTGTACGCTTCTCCGCATTCCACGTCACTAGGGAATTAGTAAGGACAATGTTTTCGTATTGGCAGAGAAGAATGTAGTTAAATAAAAGAATTGATATCATCACATATTTAACAGACTACTCCGTACGCTGTAGCCTTACCTCCGCCTTCTCTCAAAGAATCATTCGATCTACCCAGACAACGATACAATAGACTTGAGCTTTGTTGCTGTCCATTTTGCAGTTTCGGCCCCCAGCTTCTTGAGAATCCGACGAGAGCGAGTTCACCAATGAGACACGGGCGGCCCCCAAGGACCCAAAGGCCTTACCTTTCCTGCCTTCTTATATCTTGAAAGATGCTGGGGGGCCACAGGGGCACGGGGGGTTATTGTATGTTCTGGGAGACTAAACGGCACAGGAGGGACAAACTTGTGGATCCTCGCGCGACAAACCTTCGAATGAATTGTTCTTGTCATGCAGTTGAGTAGAACGATACGGGACAACAAGAAATGGAATAGGAGATGCTGACATTAACTACGGCTACACGGGGAGGTTAGTAACTATTAATTGAAATGTGGTAAACCCGTCTTTTCTGTCTCTATTCTGTATGCTGTGTTGTGTTGTGTTGTCTTGTACTGAGTACCTGCCACCCCCTCCCCGCCATCACATTTTCTCAGCCTCAGCCTCACCTCAATTGTTTCCTCATCTTTCTTACCATCAATTCACCTTACTAACTACCTTTTCTACCACCCCCTGGTCACATAATTCTCACCTCACCACTTTGCTTGTCCACAGTCAACTCAGTTCCTTGACAGCTCTTGGGGAGAGATCGACGCCGACGCTTTGGCAGCCATTGTTTTGTTTGCTTCCAATTGCAACAGCTGGTAAACAAACCACAAATCCCCGCCAGCTCTAGTCGCAATCCTCCGACCCTCGTATACCGTTCCCGGTCCTAAACTTGAAGAAAACTCCCTTTCGAAGCTTTATAGCAGTCGCATTGTCTCGTCATGTCGTTGCGCCCAGACGACAGGAAGCATCGGTCGCGGTCAAAGTCCCCCGGTCGCGGACGCGAGCGTTCCCGCAGCCATTCACGAGCTCCCTCCCCAGGGCCTCAATATTACTCGGCAGCGCCAGCTGAGCGTGAGCGTGAGCGTGAGCATGAGGGATCTACCCCGCAGTTCGACTACAATTATGAAGTTAGGCAGCCGGGTCAACAATTTCCTCCGTGAGTACTTAATATCGCAGACACCTGCAGCCCTATCTTCTTCCCAAAAAAAGCACCCAGCTGAGACGACAATGGCGACAAGACCTCCAGGTAGTGAACCCATCACCATGGGCAATTACAGCGACCTGCCCCCCGAGCAGCGTCCCGGTTACACGCAACAGGCCCAGGCCGCTGCACAATACCAGTATTCGAACACCGGTCCTCCTGCCCCAGGCAACGTATCGTACAACACCAATCCGAACATTCAGTACACGCAGACCAACGGGCAGTACGGCTTTACTGCAGCTCCTGCGAACCAGAGCGGGTCTTTTCAGTATGCGCCGCAACCAGACAAAATCACATACACGGCGAAGCCCGTCAATGCTGGCCAGCAGCAAGCGCAACCTGCGTTGAGGTATACAGCACAACCCGCCAAACCCTCTTCTCCATATCCCCAGCAGTCACAACAACCGCAATACACTGCGATGCCACAAGCCGCACCTCCCCAGTCCTCATCAAAGCAGCAGAACCCACCACCGCAACACCAATACCCGCCCCCACCCCCGATGGGTCCCAAATCTCCACGACCCGAGGACCACCATCGATCACATTCAAGATCAGTGAGTTCGTATGACGGGCGCAAGGTCGTTGAGATGGTGCCACAAGGAGCAGGCAAGCTCAATGCGCCGCCGTCGCCGGGTCTGCGCCCACACAGCCTGTCCGTGTCTGGAGGCCGCCCAGATGGGCTCAACCAACGCATGGACAGACTTTCCGTTAGTGGTAACCGTCCAGATATACAGACTATTGTACCTGGGGGGATGCCAGGCGGGTTTCCTGGCGGAGGCGGTGGCGGTCTTCCTCCGCCGAGCCCTCTGCTCGAAGCCTACCACGGAACATACCAGTCCTTATCACCCATGCCTCATGCAATGATGTTGGACGACGACATTGACGATTTGGCACTCGACCCCCGATCGTCCAGTGCGTCTGTTCAAGGAAAAGGAGGCCGTCACCGCTCTCATTCTTCGGTTTCGGGCCGCCCGTCTGATAGCCCACCGCGTTCCAAGCACCGCGATAAGCTTGCCCTCGCTGCTTATGGCGATATAGCTCGAGACCGCGAAGACGACCGCCATCGCGACCGAAGCCGCAACCCTCGAGACCGCGAACGTGAGCGAGAGAAGGAGAAGAGGGTCAAGATCTATGACGCCCGTGACGACGCGCTCGATATTGTCGAAGCGCTGGCAGCACGACCCATAAACGCGGATCCCCTAATCGACATCCTCCCCGCTCTGACACACGACCAGATGCTCGAGCTGCGCAACGAGTACAAGCGACACTGCAAGGTCCAAGGACGAGGCATCAACATCGCAAAGCACATCAAGCTGAAGACGACTGGTAACTTTGGGAAAATTGCCTACGTGACTGCATTAGGCCGGTACGAAAGTGAGGGATACTGGGCGAATTACTGGTACCAGAGCGGCAATGCTAAAAGGGAGTTACTGATCGAGGCACTCATGGGACGACAGAACCACGAGATCCGGGAGATCAAAGATGCCTTCCGTGACAAGCGATACGGAGACTCGCTGACGCGGTGCATGGACAAGGAATTGAAAGCGGACAAATTCAGAAAAGCGGTACTCATGGCATTGGAAGGCGAACGACAGGAAGAAAGCGAGACCTGGGACGTTGAGTACAGAAACAGGGACGTAGACACCTTGTACAAAGCGATACAAGCACGAGAGGGTGGCGAGAGTGCTATGCTCAACATCGTCATCCTCCGCTCGGACGCACACCTCCGGGAAGTTTTGCGAACATACGAGAGAAAGTACCGGGGCAACTTCGCAAGAGACGCGCTGAGAAAGAGTAATAACCTAGTCGTAAGTACTTCTCTTTCTACCAGCCTCCCACAATAACCGGCCCTGAATGGACACTAACAAACATGCTCTCTAGGGCGAAGTCGTGGCGCACATCCTCAACGGCGTCATCAACCGGCCAGCACGAGACTCGATGCTGCTCCACCATGCCCTCATGGACCTCATTGAAACCCCCAGCTCCTCGAACCCATCCAAGAGCTCGACATCCGCCAAGCACGACCGCCAACAACGCCACGAACTTCTCATCTCGCGCCTCGTGCGCCTACACTGGGATCGTCTGCACCTCATGCGCGTCAAGAGGGAGTACGAGGAGAAATACGGTACGCTTGTCGAAGAAGACCTCGGCGAGGCGACGAGGGGTGACTTCAGGGAGTTTTGCCTGAGTTTGTGCCAGACCGAGAGATGAGAATATATACAACAAGGATGGCCATCTTAAACAACGATGAAGCAACAAAATTCAAATGATACACGGTAGTTGGAAGGAGGAAGAATATATCTGGTCGTGTGAAACGCAGCGATTTTTAAATCTTTTCGCATTTCGGCATTATATTCGGCATGCTTAAATACCCCGTACCTTTGTGGGAATGGATTTTTTTCTCATCTACATAGCTCTTTTGGGGCACTTGTTCGTAGCAATGCATAGGTATCAAATCAACAGGTGATTTCTCGAGCAGTAAGAAGCAGCTACAAGGAGTGGAAAAGTCTATGCAACGGGTATCTTCCAGATGAAATAAGATGGCATCGACACCTAATCATTATCCTTGACCTTCCACCTTACTTTTCAACGTCAAACCAAGCCGACGTATCCTCATCATTTCTGCAGCCGACCCTTCAAGGCTTTCCACGCAACCCTCAATCTCCTGATCGTTGGCACAGTTGCTCTCCCGGCTTTCACAACATATCCTTCCTGCCTCAAGACCCGCCCGATCTCCATGTAGCTCTCCACGGCCACACGGATGGGGCCCCTCGCCTCGATGGGAAGCTCCTCGATGGCCTCGCTGGCTTGATCGTAAAGCGCGAACGCCTTGTCTAGTAACTTCGTGCGCAGGCTTTCCACATGTACGCCGTGGGGATCTTTCAAAATCGAATCGTGCGACAGGCCTTCGGCGGTCAGCCACGTGGTCGGAATGTACACTCTTCCCATCTTTGCGTCCACGGCGATGTCGCGCGCAATGTTGACGTACTGCAGCGCGATGCCGGCGACGTCTCCCGCGTCGATGATGCGCTGTTTCTGGTCTCTCCCGAAGGAGGGTGTAGTAGCGGAGCATTGGTAATCGTAGAAGATGCACTCGATGCACATCCGCGCTACTGTGCCTGCCACGCGGTGCGCGTACGTCTGGAGGTCTGATTCCGTGTTGATAGGGTGGGAAGTCGTGTTGAATTCGAGGTCCGTTTCGAAGCCGTGGAGCAGGTCTTCGAGGGGTTGGCGGGAGATTTTGAGGTAGGGAAGCTGGAGGAGAGCGTATCGTGTCCCCGGGGGAAAGTTTTGTACGACGTAGTCGCTTATTCGAGTGTCTGTCTTTTCTTCAAGAGAGTAGATGAGTTCGAGGTAGCGGTGGAGCTTGGCTATCCACGCGCTGGCTTCCGAAGCGGTGGTTGCGTCGTCCACGAGGTCGTCGGCTACGCGACAGAACGAGTAGAGAAGAAGCAAGTCTGTCCGGAGTTGACCTTGGAAGGTCGAACTCGCGAGGTAAAAACTCCGGCTCTTCTTTTTCAACCGCGTAACTGCCTCCTTGAGTCCGTTGATCCTGTCTTCGTCCCATCGGTACACTGCTGTTAACAGTGCGCGGATGAGTAGGAGGGGTGATGGCAAGAGCGGCGCATCGGGGAAGAGGTCTGGAAATGTGTACAGGATCGACAGCGCGTGATCGAATGCAATTTGGCCAAAGATGATCAAGGTGTTGGTGACCAAGAAGAAGAGGGCTTCCTCGATTTCCAATCCGTCCCAAAGATGTAGACCAACTTTCGTGCCAGTGTTTATGACCCACGTGCCTCTTTTCAATGCCAATGTGTCGATGATCCATAGATACAGTGTAGGAATAGCGATGGGCACTAGCGTATTCGAGAGCGGAAGTCCGAGAATGAATTGGTATGCCAGTGACCTGCTAATGTTCAGTGTGAGTCTTCATTTTATATTCTGAGTACACACCAAAGCAGAAGCAAAAAAGGTACTGCCCAAATAAGGATCAATCCAGTGTAGGTTCCCTCACCACCACCTTTCACCAAGCTCCAACCCAGCGCAATGATGCTTATAAACGACCACTGGCCGATCAATTTATACCAGGGCCATAGCCGGTCTGAGCCGTGTCTTTCGACGCGGAGGTAGATTGGCTGGAATGTGGGTTTACTGAGTATTAGATAGAACAGGGAAGTGTTGTACGTCTGAATGATGAAGAAGAAGACCTCTTCAATGGGAATGTCGAACAACTTCGGGCCAATAATGACGTGTGACGGATAGCTCCATATCCGCGTGCGAATCAGGTACGAATCCCAAGGTATGGTAGACACCACAGCAATCTACAATAATTAGCGAAAGCTTTGTATGGATGTTAGGTGGCTTCACATGCCGTGATTAGGAAGACGATTTTGTAGGCGTCAAGCTTGGAGAAAAGAGGCCGGTACAACTGTGTGAGAAGTATTGCAGGAGGAATTGTGTACTTGACGTGCCTATCACGAGATTGTCAGCCACGTATAAATTGCACTCCTTGCTTTCCACGACACAACATACACCAAAGCATATTCGAAGCCCATTGCGTTGCGTCGCACAGGTCAGTGTATTGGTCGTCAATCTATTGAGCTCCATGCAAACGCGATAATTCACGTTGATGCTAAACGCCGAATGCAGGGGCGTGCTAAAGCACAACGGCACGGCTGTAGGCGCAAAACAGGAACGACAACAGAAAAGGCGTCCATGACCGATAATCGAGTTGTCGTTGAGGACTTGGGCGACGTGCCAAAGACTATGGTGAATGTATCTAGCCCGAATCTGGTTAGCATGGACTAGAGGACGTTTAATCACGACGTCATCATTCCTATTGCCAATCAGAGAATCGTGTGAAGCAACGAATAATACCTCCAATTCCCCATCATAGAACCCTATCCTTCTCTCCGAGCCATCCGGTCGCCAGCTCTTTGGCCTTGGATATCAAGATAATCACACACGCCTGCTGAACAAGCTTCTAGACCCTTGTAGGATGAGGTGCCGTTCACGTCAGTCCTGGAAATGCATGTGCTTGGGCCGAATGGACAATAATGGGACTTGAGAGATCAATCTTACTGCGATCACTCCCCCCTCCACTACTGCAGTACGGGTTTCACACGAGACTTAGACAGGGGCGCCCATCTATACATTCGGGCTTATTCACTTCGTCTGTACGCCCACTTATCAGGGAGGCGTCAGTTGCGATGTCCACCATTGTAGGGAAAAGGAAGCGAAGATCTGAACATCCGTAAGTTACTACTTCATGGGCTAATGTTCTGTAAGTAAATGTCATACTAACTTCCTCTAAGATACCTCACTGGCAACTTTGCTCCTGTCACGGATACCTTTCAATCAACACCATGCTCGTACATTGGGTCCATACCCTCGGAGCTCTTGGGCGGACAGTATGTTCGCAATGGTGGTAATACGGTCTCCAATTCGGATCTCGGGAGAGATGCCCACTGGTTTGATGGCGATGGAATGCTTGCTGGAGTACTCTTCAAACGGTCATCTCCTGGATCGAACCGCGTCACACCACACTTTGTCAATCAGTACATATTGACCGACGTCTGTCTTTCGAGTTTTGAGAATACGAATTTACAAACGCCCATACTTCCTAGCATTGCAACGCTCGTCAGTCCAATTGCAAGTCTAATCGTAATATTAATACGCATCTTTCGAAGCATCTTCCTTGTACTATTATCTCACCTACCCGGCTCGCAGCAGGCCATCAAAAGAATCAGCGTCGCCAATACCGGAATAATATATCACGATGGACGTGCTTTAGCTACATGCGAAAGCGGGCCTCCGATGCGTGTGAGGCTTCCCGGCCTTGAAACTGTCGGCTGGTACGACGGGAAACAGGCAGAGGGAGAGGAAGTGTTGTGTCAAGGCACTGATGAACGAGATGCCAGGTTTGGTGGAAAAGGAGTCCTCAGTTTCATGAAAGAATGGACCACAGGACACCCAAAGGTTGATCCATGCACAGGGGAAATGATACTTTTCCACTGCACATTTGTGGCTCCATATGTACACTATTCGGTGATCCCACCGGAAAGGACACCTGGAACCCCTCTTCCACGTTTACTGAACGCTCCCGTTCCCGGGTGTTCGGGTGGCAAGATGATGCACGATTTTGGAGTATCCCGCAACAACACTGTCATTCTCGATCTTCCTCTGACTCTAACCCCATTCAACCTGCTTCGGAACCACCCTGTAGTCTGCTTTGAACCAGACAGCCCTGCTCGTTTTGGTGTCTTCCCTCGCCGACAACCGGAAAAGGTGAAGTGGTTCGAAACAGACGGATGTTGTATTTTTCATACGGCGAACACCTGGGACGAAAATGATGCGCATGGCAACACGGCGGCCGTAAATCTATTGACCTGTCGTCTTACGTCTGCATCCCTCGTCTTCAGTGCTGGCAATCTTACACCTCCTCCGCATCCTCACCGCAAAGAAGTAGTAACCAAGCGCCCCCGCATGTCCTTCTTTGCGAAGTATGACCTTGACGATGATATCGACAAGACTGAGAAGCTCGGCGAGCTCGAGCCGCTTCTGTCTGAGCAACGGCAAGCCAAGGTTGCCTACAATGCAACGCCCCCATGCAAAGATCCGCCAATTTCAAGTGACGACGAAGAGCAGTGTCGTCTCTACTACTATCGGTTCTCTCTCGACTCCCCAATTCCGACGGTGACCCACCAGTATGCGCTTTCGTCAATACCTTTCGAATTCCCCACTCTGAACCCAGCCGTTGATATGTCGGCTGCGAAATACATCTACGGTTGCAGTACATCCCACGAGTCCTTCGGTGCTGCTCTCGGAAAAGCTACAAAAATTGATGTCCTGGTGAAGATGGATGTCTTGACACTTCTAACACGAGCTCAAGATAGACGGCCAGAACCTGTGACGGGATGTGTGGATACGCGTAGCATATCACAGATCTTTTCAAGTGCCGAAGATCAAGATCCAATCAAAGCATTTCGTATGCCTGATGGGTGGTACGCACAGGAAGCGCGGTTTGTCTCCCGTGACAAACCTGAATCTGAAGATGATGGCTACCTTTTGTTTTACGCCTTCAATGAAGCTCAATTGAATCGATTTGGGGAATGCCCCGAGGGAGCAGTTTCCGAGTTGTGGATTATCGATGCCAAGAATATGCAAGATGTCATCACAAGAATATCTTTACCACAGCGGGTTCCGTACGGGCTGCACGGCAATTGGTTCACGGAAGATCAAATTCGTTTACAGAGACCCGTCGAGCTGACAAGGACTATGCCTGTTGACAAACCAAAAACATTGTGGTCTAAAGTGAAAGGTACGATGATCGCAGCGTCAGGATAGATGTTGGAATCAACTTGACTTTGAGGGTATGATCATGACGCCGCGCTGAGATTTCTTAATATCTATTATCTAAGCCTCACAGATGAGAAAATAGCAATATACCCAAGATTATATTAGAGGATAACGCACTCAATCGATATTAGAATCAAAGCGCATCCACCCGGAGAACTGCGGTTTACGACATTTTACCAGCCGTAAGGGGCGTGCGATTTCTACTGCGTAGGCACACATTAGCATGGCTGTATCCACAACATGTGCAGACCTGCCAGGGTACGAATTCGTTCTCCATACTCTGCCGCCGAACTTTCTATTTTGGCATCCGATATGATATTCAGATGTTATGTTACCAAAGCGATGCCTGTTTACAGTTGGAACAGACGGGGTAGTCTAGACCGACAAGTACATTCGACGTACATTTTAACTCCCCTCCCACCTTGCTGGCCCCGCTCAGAAAGGCTTGATCTGACATCTCTCATTCACTCTACCGTCTAATTGGTGGCAAGGCTCACCATTCACATCAAAGTAGATTGGGGAAGAGCAACATCAAGCGCTAGCGCGGGAGGCTACTGGACAGAATCAATCCCGGGACAAAGAGCTATCCCTACATTTACATCATAGATATCTACCAGGAGGAGGTAGCATATCACCAGCCCTCAAATGCACCAATCCTGTTCAAGATGCTCTCACGAGTTTCGATCTAGACCGGAACGTCCCGGCACCGTTTTCGAGTAAAGTTGATGAATTTACGTGTAGATGACATGCTCACATGATGCATCCCATAGCTCGCGGTGACTTTATGATAATTCTGGATGCAACTGCACTGGAAGGATGTTCGAGTATAGACACGTGCGTCATGCATTTTACTATTTGGAAGCGCCCTACATAAACTGGTTTCACCCAAGATTTCCATGTGGCATGTGCTACGCTTCAGATTACTCACAGCTCCTTCGACATATTCTGCAATCATAGGCCAGACACAATGGACTCAATCGAGGCACGGAGAAACGATGCAGTGCGAATCAACAGTGAGTTGCCGTTACGCTCATTGCCAGAAGATAGGAATGCTCACATATTCTAATAGACAATTTCGTCAATGGAAGACTTGCCGAAATCGCCATCACCCGTCGTGGATCAGACTTTTATTTTGCCATTTGTGCTATTATGACTGTCGCGGCTATGGCTTTCATTGGTCTAGCGTTCACGAAACATCGTCGCGATCGTATTTTCCATTACATTACTGCTGCTATTGTGCTCGTCGCTGCCATCGCCTACTTTACAATGGGCTCTAATCTTGGCTTCACTCCTATTGCCGTTGAGTTTCGTCGCTCTAATCCTAAAGTCCGTGGGCTCTATCGTGAGATCTTCTATGTTCGATATATCGACTGGTTCATTACCACTCCCCTACTTCTAATGGATTTACTACTTACAGCCGGTATGCCGTGGCCAACAATCTTATGGGTCATCCTGATTGACGAAATCATGATTGTTACTGGTCTTATCGGTGCACTGGTCCGCTCTACCTACAAGTGGGGTTACTTTACGTTCGGTATGTCTGCTTGGAAGGATGTACGTCTATATATTAACAGCCGCCATAGGTTGCGCTGCGCTATTCTACATCCTCTATCAGCTTGTTTGGGAAGCCCGCCGTCACTCTTCCATACTTGGCGATGATGTCCGCAGGGTGTTTTTCTACTGTGGCTCTTTGACTGCTCTCCTCTGGACCCTCTATCCAATCGCATGGGGAGTCTGTGAGGGAGGAAACATCATCGCCCCCGACTCCGAGGCCGTGTTTTACGGCATCCTTGACTTCCTTGCAAAACCCGTCTTTGGTGCCCTCTTGATCTGGGGACACAGGAACATTGATCCCGCTCGTTTGGGATTGGCCATTCGCGATTATGAGGATGACCCAAGTTACCGTGGTGGAACCCAGGGATTGCATGAAAAGCACGGAGCTACGAACGGCCATACCAATGGTGTCCATGCAGCTCCTGGTACTACAAACGGCGTAACTAATGGTGTTCACGCCACTGAACATCCTGAGCCTACCACCGGCGTTACTTCTGGCTATCATACCGCGCCTGGTACAGTGACGACTGGTACTGGTGCTCCACCAGCGCAGGTTGCGAATACTACAGTCTAGCCAATTCCATATCAGCCATTTACCAAAATGCGAGGAGAAGAATGCTTGAAGAAACAATCAATGCGTAGCTAAGGCAGAATGAATCAGAACATAAGGCGGAGAGGGCAGTAATGGACGGAGGAAAGATATTGCGCTACTTACTATTCGAAATGGTAATTCATCGTACGTTGTATACATGTACGTCTCTGATATATGAACATAAAGTCGGAAGGAATTGCACGCCTGTATTGTCTTGATTTCTTTTTAGCAAAGTATTAATACGGACCTACTTTACATTTGCTGAGTGATGACAAACAAACCCTAAGATACAGTGAATCGTGGAACCGTTTCAGGAACACATCTATGTAATCTCGATGAAATCAACAAGGTTAGAACGAGGCGTCATTGATGTTGGGCGGGAGGATCTGTGAAAGCTCGTTAGAGTCATAAATCATATAATACCCACAGCATACGAGTACAAGCGCCATATACAAGCAGAGGAATGGTTTTCCGAATTCGGCTAGACCAAGACTCCAATCGAACTTGGGGTCGATCGTTACCTCTCTAAGTTTGCTCATTTCTCGCCGCCATAACAAGTAGTAATAATATTCAAGACCTTGGTGGATTAAAAAGACTTACATTGCCCTTATCTTTTGTTCTACATCAATGTCCTAAGCGCCGTGTGCATCTGGTATTTTGTGTTGAGTCTTTACATCGGTATTTCAGTGCAATCACCCCGATCCTTGGTGGGAATGGACAAGACGTCATGACTTTATCTGTCAACAACTTGGCGCCTACGCGTCTGCAGATTAAACAATACTTTGTCAATCACATCCCGTGATATTCAGGTTCAAAGTTTCGACATGGGAAGGATACGTAAACCAAGCGTTATTATAGTCGGCGCTGGTGTTGGTGGTGTCGCTACCGCAGCTCGATTACGCAAGTCAGGATGCGAAGTTACCGTGATCGAGAAGAATGACTTCACGGGAGGACGGTGCTCGCTGATACACGAAGATGGATACGTATGCACACATTGCATGTTTTTGGCATGATGGGAGTTCTCTGACAAGCTGCACAGCGATTCGATCAAGGGCCGAGTCTCTTGTTACTCCCTCATCTTTTCCATGAAACCTTTCGTGAGCTTGGAACTACGATGGAGGATGAAGGCATCAAGCTCGTCAAGTGTGAGCCCAATTACAACATCCACTTTCACGACAACAAATCTTTCGCCTTATCGACCGATCTTGCCACCATGAAGTCCGAAATCGAACGTTTCGAGGGCAAAGATGGCTTTGAGCGCTACCTCTCATTTCTGCAGGAAGCTCATCGCCATTACGAGCATTCCGTAACCCATGTTTTGAAGAAGAATTTCTATTCCCTATTGAGCATGACGAGACCAAGCTTTTTGCGACATGTCTTGCAATTGCATCCATTTGAAAGTATCTATGGCCGGGCGAGCAAGTACTTTTGGACGGAAAGGTTGAGGCGCGTCTTTACTTTTGCTAGTATGTACATGGGGATGAGTCCCTTTGATGCCCCAGGAACCTATTCCTTGCTCCAATATACAGAATTGGCTGAGGGCATTTGGTATCCAATCGGCGGTTTCCACAAGGTATGTTGTACTCGATAGCTAGATAGCTGCTACGCACAATGCTGTTCGGTGCTGATCTTTGTAGGTCGTCGAGGGCTTGGTGAACGTCGGCAAGCGCTTGGGCGTGAAGTATCGCCTTAAAACTGGAATCTCTCAGATTCTACTATCCGAAGACGGAACACGAGCTAAAGGCGTCATTATCGAGGGCACTAATGAAGTTCTTGAGGCAGACGTCGTTATTTGCAATGCTGATCTTGTATATTCATACACAAATCTCTTGCCCTCGACATTCTACTCGAAACGATTATCCAAAAAAGAGGCCTCTTGCTCTAGTATATCTTTTTATTGGGGCCTTGATAGAAGATTCACGGAGCTCTCTGCGCACAATATCTTCCTCGCTGAGAACTACAGAGAGAGTTTCGATAGCATCTTCAAGAAGCACCTGATCCCCGACGAACCGAGTTTCTATGTCAACGTACCCTCGCGCGTAGATCCAACTGCTGCACCTGAAGGTTGCGACACCTTGGTTGTCCTTGTCCCCGTCGGCCATCTACTCGATTCTACGACCGAATTGCACAAAGGTAAATCAAACACCTCTGGTACAACCCAAAATTGGGATTCCATGGTCGCAACAGCACGAAAGACTATCCTAGCGACTATCGAATCGCGTCTCAACATCTCACTCGCCCCTCACATTGTTCATCAATCCATAAATACACCTCCTACCTGGAGAGACAAATTCAATCTCGATCGAGGAGCAATTCTCGGTCTCTCTCACTCATTCTTCAACGTCCTTTCCTTTCGACCCAAAACGAAACATCCCAACATCAAATCTCTGTATTTCGTAGGCGCCAGCACACACCCTGGGACTGGCGTACCCATTGTACTAGCTGGCGCGAAGTTGGTAGCCGAGCAAGTCATGTCCGATTGCTCGTTGAGAACAGACTGGGCTAAGGAAGAGCAAAGAAGAAGAAAAGAACCAAAGTCGGGGGAGATCGCCGCTCTTGATCGCGTACAATTCATTCCTTTGTTGAGTTGGATCCATATGGGGTTCCTGCTGCTGCTTGGTTTAATACTGAGCATTTTTGGTCCCATTGCGGCCCGGGTGGATTGGAAGCTGGGAACAGGGAGATTCATAGGAGATTGGTGATAGGTTGCATTGTAAGGTTTCAATTAATCTTAGAAATCTGGACATCTATTCAATATAATTTCCACTAGAGCGGACCAATGTGGTCAACGTATTTCTCCTTGGTGTAAGAGGACGAAATCTCACGGGTAATTGCGCAGCGCTGATGCGCATTAAAGAAAACTCAAGCCAATTGCTACCTTATCCTTACATACTCGGAATCTGTCTCCTTTGTTCACAACAGCAGTGACTGTGACTGTTAACCCATTTCACCATTACTACGTTCATGACATCATGAAATTGGGCGCCTAACATGCCCGGGGTTGTGGAAGGATTTAATGCATGTATGTGAGGGTCGGAAGACTGGTCTCTCGACCCGAAATGAGTTCGTGGGATGCCGGGTATATGCACAAGAACGTCGAATGAGTTTGTGGTAAACAATCTCATAAAGACCTATGCAAAGAGTCGGGCAACGCGATCGTAACATTGTGCGTCAAAGGATTGGACTTGCGATCGAGGCTGTACGAAATCATAGGCGCAAGATCAAAGAGAATTAAAAGAGACTCGATGAGCATCGTTAACTTCTATCGTTCTAGATTATCAGCAGTGAGGCCATGAAGAAAAGTGGAGGCGGCCACAGGATCTACGCTCAGTGGCTCGCCGCACGTAACGAAACGAGAGACCGAGATCCCGTGGAGGCCACACAGCCCGATTCGGCGATCCAACAGCTACAATATATCAGCTTTTGAAAATGCCATTCCGCTTCGCGAATTCAGACAATCGATTTTACATATTTTACACACAATGTTACATCTTTTCACGATTATATTGGACTATGCCGCTTTTTGCAGCATCATTCTTGTCACGGGAGTAAGTTTGTTCCAACCTCACCTCTACCCTGCCCTTATCAATGTATTATTGTCTGCTAGCTCATATTCGACTCGCAGATATTCATTCATAGCAATGCGAGAGCTGACAAGATTTCAGATTGTAGTAAAAGTATTATACAACCTTTACCTACACCCATTGCGCCATTACCCAGGTCCCCGATTATGGGCAGCAACTCGATTGACTTGGACATGTTCCATGCAATCTGGAAATTTCCATCGCCATCTCCGAGATCTGCATGATCGATATGGTCCTGTAGTTCGCATTGCTCCGGATGAACTCTCATACACCGATGCCCGTGCCTGGAAAGACATATACGGCAACCGCAATAT
Organism: Aaosphaeria pasadenensis; assembly: GCA_022813625.1. Classification (NCBI taxonomy): domain Eukaryota; kingdom Fungi; phylum Ascomycota; class Dothideomycetes; order Pleosporales; genus Aaosphaeria; species Aaosphaeria pasadenensis. The sequence goes on along the minus strand of JAKLMB010000008.1, from coordinate 1,200,724 downwards.
TTTCAAGAACCGAATCTGGGCAGGGCAAGAAGAAGCAACCCATCCACTCAGCATCGTCAGCACCGATGAGGCGACACATGTGCGAAACAGAAGAGCACTGATGGGAGCATTCACAGAAGACGCAGTCATCGAGCACGCTCCTATCTTGGAATCACTTGTCGATACCATGATCCAGAATTTCAAGCAGTACGCTATTAAGAACCAAGGTCGCATTATTGTGAACATTTCAGACTGGCTCAACTTCCTCGCGTTCGATATCTCCGGCGCCCTTTCATTTGGTGAATCCTTTGGAAGTGTAAAGCAAGGCTACGCGCACCCTTGGGTGGAAATCTCGTGTAGCTTCGGCAAGGGTATTGCTATGATGGCATCAATCAATTACTTCAGGCCGCTTGACAAGTTGATGAAGTATGTGATCCCCGCGAAGGTGTTGGAGAAGATGCAGTATCACAAACAGCTTGTGCATGAGAAGCTGATGCAACGACTTGCCATGGAGCACAAAGCCAAGTGTCAAGATTTTGTCGGTTCGATCATGGCTTATAATGAAGAGAAGGGCGAGGTTAAGATACCAATGGACGAAGTTGAAGCGAATATGACTGTGCTTATCTTCGCTGGATCTGAGACTACAGCCACAGCCATGGTTTCGATATTTATGCAACTGCTCAAGAATCCCGAAAGAATGGAAAGAGTGCAAAAGGAGATACGAGATGCCTTCGCTACCGAGGAGGATATCAAAATAGCGAATCTATCACACTTGGATTATTTGACAGCTGTTATCGAAGAAGGCATCAGGTTAGGTCCTCCAGCTGCAGTTGGCCAACCACGGGTCACACCTAAAGAAGGGGAAATGATAGCCGGACAGTGGGTTCCTGGAAATGTGAGCGCATCCCCCCTCGAGATCCTGTCATTAAACCATATGCTAATAAGGGTAGACCTTTCTCGCTGTTAATCAATTTCCGACCTTTCGCTCGGCAACGAATTTCACCAATCCTGATTCTTTCATACCTGAACGTTTCCTTCCATCCTCCCCTTACCCGAACGACAAAATCGCGTCTTTTGAGCCGTTTCTTCTCGGTCGCCACAAGTGTGTAGGCCAGAAGCTCGCGTGGGCTGAAATGCGCATAACACTTGCACGCATTTTGTACGCATTCGACATCAAAGCCACTGGGCCTTTGGGTGATTTTGGGGACCAGAGAACATTTATATTCTGGGAGAAGAAGAAGTTGGATATCGAACTGAGGCCGAGGGAGGAGTGCTTATAGCAGTATGATTCTTCTGTATGTACTTGCCTCCTTTACATAGACCTTTTACTGCCTGGTTTTATGAAACATAGCGTGAAGGTTTGGATGGTGTTTGTTGGTGCTTTCTTGATTTTTATTTCATCCAAAATCTAACAATGACGATCTCTAATATTCTAACGAATAAATTGTTGTACGAAATCTGCGCCCAACCCATTCCCCTCGTAGTGTTTCTGAGCAAGCTGGATTTTACTGAAAACATCTTCCACACCAACTGGTCTCCCATCCGCATCAACGTATATGTAAGCGCCAGTGACATGAAACAAGGTCATCATCTCTTCTACTCCTTCCGGAACCTCGAGTGTGTGGATATCTCCTGGAGTCTCGAACGCATAGCTCCCTGTGGTGGCCCACCATGGATGTTCGAGGTAATGCCACTTCCCGCGTAGGGTTATTGCATGCACAGGACCGGCATGGCGGTGTCGGGGTAAAATGCCACTCCGCCGAACGCGCAGAATGTTGACGAAGAAGCCATTGCTTGTACTGAAGAAGAGGGGACGGAACCAGACTCCCGGGGCTTGAGGCACCCACAGCCTCTCATCCGTGTTGTCGAGATCGAGGATGTTTGGGAGTACGAGATCGGGGAGAGTGAATGGGAGAGGTGGTCCCCGATAGGCTACGGCAACTTGATCGGGCCGAAGTTTAGATATTTCATTTTCTTCCTCAGGCTGGCTGATGGTAGAGGCTGTACTTTCGAGGGTTGGCATTTTGAATCAGTGAAAATTAGGAGTATGAGAAGGATATTGCCGAAACTTGGAGTTTGGTGAAGGGAAAGTGACTCAGCGTTACGATTTCAAGAGTGATAAGATGAAAATGCTTCGAAATATATACTGCTCTGCATGAAAAGTTTATGTTATACCATCCCATCATCACTTCGTTTCGGAATGGTAAACTGATCAACTAGTCGGTCTTGATTGGTCGGCGTCGCTAGCGCTAACGGCGGTAATGGCGGTGGTCGCATTTCTCCTAGAGAGCAGAGACGCCAAAGTGTGGAGAAGGCAAGTCGGACTCTTATCCAGCGTGAGCTTTTCCGATAATGCTTTCTTCTTACAAAAGCATTGATTGCTGAATTGCCATGGAGTTGTCTTTTCGAGTTTGTTCTCGAGCATTTCATCTTTTGACAATTGGTCTTCTCCCAATCTTTCGTTCGCAAAATGGCACATCCATTGGTCACAGAGTCCAATATCCTCCACCGTAATATGATATGTGAGCCTTTGAAGGTTGTCTCTGGAGAAGGGATTCGGTACCATTTAGAGTCTGGCAAAAGTATCATTGATGCTACATGTGGCCCTTCTGTTTCCATACTCGGTCATGGTAATCAAGAGGTCACCGATGCTATCATTGCACAATTGGGAACGATCCAGTACGTTTACTCCGGTGCACCATTGACGAGCGGACCCTCCGAGGCATTGGCAAAGTTTCTTTTGGAAGACAGACCTGGAGGCCTTTCCAAAGCAATATTTGTCAATTCAGGTAGCGAGGCCACTGATGCTGCACTCAAGCTTGTAACCCAGTACTGGCATGAGGTCGGCGAGTCGCACAGAAAGTTCGTTATCTCAAGAAAGCAAAGTTATCATGGAAACACCATTGGCTCGTTATGTGTGTCTGGCCACGAATCGCGACGGTCACTCTACCAAGACTGGGTTTCGGACAATGTAGCATTTGTCGACCCTTGCTACTCCTTCCGGGCGAAGAAAAATGGCGAATCAGATGCGGCCTATGTCGAAAGATTGCGACAACAACTTGAGAATACCTTCCAGCGTCTGGGGCCAAACAACGTAGCTGCATTCATGGCAGAGCCCCAAAGCGGGACTACCCTCGGCTGCGTAACGGCGACACCTGGATATTTCAAGATGGTCCGAGATATTTGTGACAAGTATGGAGCTCTTCTAGTGCTGGACGAGGTACGTTCATATCCTATCACAGGTCTATATCAAATACTGATTGAATGTCCCCTCCGTAGATTATATGCGGCATGGGCAAGACAGGAACCATGCATGCCTGGGAACAGGAGGGCATCCGCGGCCCCGACGTCCAAACAATCGGAAAAGCATTGGGAGCTGGATTCGTCCCCTTGTCAGGCGTCCTCGTGCACGAGAGAGTCTTCGCAGCGTTGGCTGGAGGGTCAAAAGCATTGTTGCATGGGCACACTTTCCAAGCGCATCCACTTGCATGTGCCGCAGCACTGGCAGTGCAAAAGATTGTCCGAAGAGACAACCTGCTGGCAAATGTACGAAAACAGGGACTCATCCTTGAACAGCAATTACAAGAGCACATCGCTCCTTTGCCGTACGTGGCAGATATTAGGGGGCGAGGTTTGTTTTGGGGTGTTGAACTGATGCGCGATCCTCAATCAAAAGAGCCTTTCGATCGGTCAGATAATTTCTGCGGAAAAGTAGTCGATGTCGCGATGGATTTGGGTCTCAACATTTTAGGAAGCTTGGGGCATAGCGGCGAACTGCAAGTGGATCATGTCATCGTTGCGCCTCCATATATTGTGGAGGAGGCTGACGTTGTGGAGATTGTAGGGTTGCTGCACGAGGCGATTAGTCGTGTGGGTGCTGAGTACAGTTGGGCGCAGAGGTAGAGGCGCAAATCATTATTGTAGATGGAGATCATATAGTACATCGATGAATGCCTTAAAACTTACCTCGTACACTTTCATTATCCTGCCTCGTAGATCAGTCGTGGTGTGAGTTTGTGAGTTAGTCACTATTTAGGCACTCCATAGTACAAACTTCAAAGTAACCTCTAGTACGAGTAGTTACCGAACTCGGCAACGGCCGACTTGCTGATAAAGGACAAGATGATGGACGCCGCTATTTACTACATCATCGCCCGCTGTTGCCGCCCATCTCCTCCCCTCACTTCTCCCTGTTGTTATCACATTTGGATCTTCCTATTTTGGATAGCAAGCCATGTCTCAACGCCGTAAAAAGCGTACTGGAACGACGCGTGAGCGTACCGGATGCCTTACCTGCCGCCACCGGTATGTATTGCCCTCACAACCTCCACCAAATCAGTCATCTTCCGTCAGGCAAAGACCACTAATGTGATCAAAGGAAGAAAAAGTGTGACCTCCAGGCGCCCATTTGCATGCAATGCTACCGTCTCAACTTCCATTGCGAGTGGGAAGTTCCGCGAGTAGTGCCATCTTCATCATCATCGTCCCAAGCCATAGCTATCCAACCGCCCTTGACGCCTGGATCGCCTGCACATGATGGCCCATTGTCGCGTGAAGTCGTTCGTTACTATGTCCAGGATTTCACTCGACTCCTCTCGGCTACCCGCGAAAACGATTGTTTTCTCTCAGTTTTCCTACCAATGGCCTTTGAATACCCCGCGCTTCACAAGACAATCGTTGCTTGGGCAGCAGCCCATTTGGCCATCAGTAATCCATCACCGGCCCTAGATGTTTTCACAATCAAAAGTCGAGTTGACGCCTTTTCCGCCCTCTCCAAGTCTCTAGCCCAACCATCTCGACCACAAGAAGCTGAACTGGCTTGCTGTCTAGTTTTATGTAGTATGGATTCTATCGTCGGAGACACCTCCAGCTGGCCTCTACACCTTCAAGGCGCTGCTGAGATACTGCGCCCCGCCCTGGCTGGAGAAAATCCCACGATGAAACTCTTTCTGACTTCATATGATGGTCGCTGGCTGCTCCGGAATTTCGCTTATCACGACGCCCTTATGAGTGTGACAATGGACCGCGCCCCTCTCATTCTAGGCTATTACTGGCAGGATGATAACGGCAACGAGGCTACTCATGTGGCTGACTCGTACTTTGGTTTTGCCTCCACTCCTATCTTCCATATCGCCCAGACCAGTGCCTTGCTATCCAATGTCAGGTCTGGCGTTATCAGCGAAGAACAATTCCTAGAACGGGCTAAGGCGACAGAGATAACACTGCTAGGTTGGTCATGCCCATTGACGAACGACAACGCACTGGAGGTTTTGGCCAATATGTATCGCAGTGCAGCTCTTCTGCACCTCTATCGATCCATCTACCGCTATCGCCCGGATCTCAAAGCGGTGTATCATGATAGCATTCAACGAGAGGTGGATGCAGTCATGGACTACATGTGCTCTTTGCCTTCGCGAAGTTCGCCGGAATGCACTACCCTCTTCCCTCTTTTTATGTGTGGCGCCGAAACTGACAGGTTCCATCACACACTGGCGGTGCGAGATCGCCTCCAGTCAATTCTGAGATCGCGGAATTTCAAAAACTTCAACCATGCGATCTCGGTCTTGGAAGATCTATGGAAGTCCCGCTTTGTGAGGTCCAAGAACACATCCCTTGCAGAACCGCTAGATTGGCTCGATATTCTGCAACACCGTGGCTGGAAATTATCACTTTCGTGAACGGCGCATTCATAGACCCCATGGGGTCCTACCCTGCGACTGCGGCGGTCGGAGCGAGCTCTGATTGGGCGGCGTCAACGGCGGAGTTGCGTGCACCAATCATAGTTGAGGCCATCAAAGCCCCCCCAGAATGGACTTGTCTTTACTGACAATGTTCATCCGCCGAGTACATAATTTATCGCGGCATGCTAATGGAGACTCATATACTTAAGGTGTTGAGATGCTCGTTCATCTCACAGAGCACATCGTGCCTTTGAACCTTCATCGCCTTTTTCTATCAACTTGTCCCTACCATGGCCGCATCAGACGGTTTTGCCGCTGGGGAGAAGCCTTCCATCTCTCCAGAAATTGAATTTGACCACCTGGAAGATATGGAAACTCAGCGTGGGCAGGTCGAAATGCCACAGCAACAAATTCATCGCGGATTGAAATCACGACACGCTCAGATGATTGCAATCGGAGGAGCCATTGGAACCAGCATATTTGTCGGCACTGGTCAGATGCTTGCTGTCGGTGGGCCGGGATTCTTGCTTCTCGCCTTCTGTATTTTGTGCATCATGATTGTCGCCATCGTTACCGCTATTACCGAAGTTGCTGCTTATCTTCCAGTCCATGGTGGCACCATGAGCTATTACACTCGTCGTTACGTTTCCGACAGCATGGGATTCGCGCTTGGATACTTGTACTGGTATTCTCTCGGTATTCTTGTGCCTTACGAGGTCACTGCAGCCTCGTTGATTGTTGATTATTGGAAAACGGATATACCTATCGCCGGCCTCATAACTGGCATGATCGCGCTCATCGTCATTCTAAACCTTCTACCAGTCAGTGTCTATGGAGAGACTGAGTTTTGGTTTGTCAGTCTCAAGATCTTCCTTATTGTGGGATTGATCATTGTTTCGATCGTACTCTGCTTCGGCGGCGGTCCGAATCAGGATGGCATGCTAGGATTTCGTTATTGGAATGATCCGGGCGCAGTCAACGAGTACATTGTAGAAGGAGGTCCAGGTCGGCTGGTAGCTTTCTTGCAAACCTTTGTGCTGGCCTCGTTCGCTTTCGTGTTGGCACCCGAGCAGCTCATCATCACAGGAGGGGAGATGCAGAACCCGCGCAAGAATCTTCCGAGAGCCGCTAATAACTACTTTCTACGCCTCGTCATCTTTTTCATCTTCGGTGTCATCGCTATCGGCATTGTATGCCCCTCAAACGATCCCCGCCTTACCAATGGATCAGCGGGCGCAGGCTCATCCCCATACGTTGTCGGTATCACCAATGCGGGTATCCGCGTTCTCGACAGTGTAGTCAACGCTGGCATTCTTGCATCAGCTTGGAGTGCCGGAAACGCTTTCCTCTACGCGTCTTCTCGCTCGTTGTACTCTTTGGCCGTGGCAGGCAACGCGCCATCTGTATTTTTGCGATGCAACCGATGGGGAGTTCCATATGTTGCCGTGGGCGTCAGTGCTTTATTCAGTCTTCTCAGCTACTTGAATGTTGCCAGCTCTAGCTCGGTCGTATTCAATTGGCTCGTCAACCTCACAAACACGTCAGGATTCATCAGCTGGATCTGTTGCATGATCTGCTACTTCCGCTTCCGCAAGGCTGTGCAACAGCAGGGCGTTGACCTCCCTTACAAATCCATATTCCAGCCTTATGGCGCGTGGTTGTCGCTTTTCTTATCGATTATTCTTCTGCTGCTGAATGGGTTTGTTTGCTTCTTTCCAAGCAGATGGTCCCTTGCGAACTTCTTTACGGCTTACGTTGGCATTCCTGCATTCTTGTTGATTTATATTGGACACAGGATAGCGCATCGTGCAGAACCATGGTTCCGCCAGGCTGATGAGGTAGATCTTGTTAGTGGCCTGGCTGAGGTTGCTGAGGCGGAGTCCTGAGTGAGGCTAGTGATCAGTCCGTTACAGGAGAGTAACGGGATGAGAGTCGAACGAAGGGGGAGGGCAATCTTTTATATTGTCCATAATCATAGTCGTAGATCTGTGTCAATAGCACATAAACAGTTCTCAAACCATCAACCGCTCAGCACACTATGCAATCGTACAATTTCTTATGACTTTTCAATCCCAGTTCAATCATCTGCATAAACACGGTAGTGGGTATGGCGTTATGGCTTCAAGACTATGAGCGCCGAGCAGTAGAGAAGAAAAGCAGGTTAGCACAACGCAATGTCGGACTTGGTGATGAAAAAGGCTCAAAGGTAACGTCGCATGCAACTTGTGATAGATTCTTCTACGGAATGATCAACTATGAACACCTTCCATAGCTCCCCAGTGCGGTCAGCTCGATAAGCCCATCTGGTCCTAAACTTGATCCGTCGCGTCTGTTGTTTGGTTCACTCAAACTCTTCTTCTCGTAACAAATCCGGATGGCTTGGGACGATCGGTAGGAGGTAGTCCAGTGGGAGGTGGTCCAGTAGGACTGCCGCTGGGAGGTGGTAGAGATTCGAATCCACTCGGTGGTGGTGGAGGTAGTTCACTGGGAGAGCCGGTAGGGCGAGGGCCATGTCCACTGGGCAATTTGGCGACACGGACATGGGCCGCATCAGAGGGAAAGGCAGCACCTGATGGAGGTGGCCCAGAAGGAGAGGGACCGGATGGACGAGGACCAGGAAATTGATCAGTGGGGATAGGAGGCTGTCCACTGATGTCGGATGGTCTGATGGATGGGAAGTTGGATGGACGGGGACCAGAAGGAGCTTTTGCACTTTGGGGTGGCAAAGGAATGGAAGAAAGGCTCTGAGCAGAAGCCAGTCCGACGAGAGCAATGAAGGCGATAAAGTTGAATTGAACCATTTTCGAAGGTAGGTGGAAGTGTACGAGGTACGATGAATTTGAAAGAAGGGGATCTGAGACTGTGAAGTATTGTATTGAAGTGCAATGCTACCTTTTGGACGTCTTGTTGAAGGTATTATATACATGCTTCTTTCTATGTTGGAAGACTTTTGACGCAAGATCCTCTCCTTACGGTGACGCGTCGCATCGTGCCCTTTCCAAAATCATTGTCGTGCGTACTCAATGAATTGACTTGGATTGTGATGCTCTCTGTTCCTACTAATTCGTTTGTTTAGACGTAGCAGTAGTGGGCTTGTTTCAAGTTTCATAGCGACAATGGAAGATTGCACTAAACGGGACTAGCGTCGTGCGCCAAAGTGAATGGTCCCACAGTGACGCGGCAACACCACGACATTGCTGTCATTATGCTGGTCGATGAAAAACGCACAGAAATCAAATCTAGCTTAGTACATGAGAGTGGTTGGTTTCAAAACGATAGCCTCGTCGTCATGCCTACGAATCAATGCGAAAGACAAAATGGCACGGCTTGCGCGTCCATGACCACAACTCAGTGCAGGTAGTTAATCTAAGATATGCTTGCGTAGTAAGTATTCGCAAAGAAGGCGAGAAATTTCATAATCTCCCAAGAGCCAATGTGAGGTGTCTACATTGTCGTTCCTGGAGCGGAAGCGCTGCAGCTATAGCAAAGCCAGTCGGCCCTCCCAAAAGAACCACTAACACACTTAAGGATAATCAATCGTGAAGGTGCAAAAGGGTGATGATAACTGAATCAATGCCATTGCGGTTATAGATTTGATTACGACGTTCTCATCCCCTTGATTTCATGGACTGACGTAGATCGTACCGGAAAGCACGCTTCATGCCGTAACTAACTAGCGAGAAAGAAGAGGATGACATAAGTACCCAACCAGGGTATGCGCAGTATTACCTTAAGAAAGCCTGCGACAAAATATCAGAATCTGATAATTCACTGTCATCTTTATCTTATTGCTCCACTCATAGAGTTTCCATCCGATTCTTGAGAATTGAGCAGGGCACGTAACAGTATCGTCGCGGAACCGCACGTGATCTTCAATGTATAGGATTGGCTGTCAACTATCAGTCGGGTCATAACAGTATTTGATTGATATTTCATGACTCCCAACTCAGTGTCCATTACCAGGTCCAGATGCTTGGTCATTGTTGTACGTTTATAAGTTACCAGGAAGCCTACCTACCTAAGTGGCCAGTGGTAGGTACCTAGGTATGTGACTAGTTGGATGCTGTGGTCTGGTTGATATTTAGTTGGTGTCTTGGTTCGGTACAGAGAGCATGTTGATTCTGACAGTGCATATGAATTCAACTCTAGTCGTAATTGCCTATTATCTCCCGCTCAAAATTTATCCCACAAGAGTCCAAACCCATTGTCATTATCTTTACTGTCCCAAGGCCATATCTTATTTTGATGTTTGTTTTTTAAATTTTGAATTATGTAAGGGGTATCTCAAAAGCAATAAAGTCATGGAAGGTAGGCGACAGACCATCTAATGAGCAAGCCACGGAAATAAGCAAAATAAGTTCTGCTCGATAGCTTCAATGAAAGCGTTGTATAGGAGTAATGTCGGCGTTCATGCCAAATGACAAAATACCATGCAAACGATCCAATCTGCCATGAGACAGCATGTTATCATCATTTAACTGGAGCCTTTCCGTGAGATACAACGTGTGTTCCCGTAATTCAATCACTTGCTCATCACCATCCTCACAATTCAAGGTCAGCTACTCGTATCATCAGCTTTGGCGCGGGTCTGCTCCCGATCCATTCACGCGCCCAGCTTGTGGGATGTGGGGTGTCGTGGCGGGGTAGCGTCGCCCAGCTTGGGATCTACCTTGGTTCTCGAAGTTCGATCCAATCCCACTGTGCCAATTGCCTTCAAAGATGAAAGATATCGCCGAAGCTACGGATAGACTCCCAGATGAATGGAGGCAGTCCAGTCCATACGAGTTACCATACCCACTTGATGCCCCCATGATTCCGTTACCCTGGTTCTTCCCCATACCTTGTCCATTATTTTCGAACCTCCCTCGTGCCGTGCCTTGTTATTACATCACACATCACGACTTTCAATTGACTCGTTTCTACCTTTCTGACGTCTTTCGCTTTTGCATACGCCAATGTAGCATTGCATGGCTGGCCTACAATGGCTGGGCTACAGCCAAACGTCTATGCCGCCGTGTTCATTACCATGCCAGCGGCGATCGTGGCGCTGGTCCTACGTCTCTTATCACGGCGGATGATCAAGATGAAGTACTGGTTCGATGACTGGTTTTGTGTGATCGCATATGTATGCTTTCCACTGGGGGTAGTTGTCTTATACTTCTGACCGAACATTCCGCAGATTTTCGCTCTTGCTTATTGTATAGACGTTGTTTATTGTACGCAATCGAGTTCCACTCCACAATATCTTCCAGTTCTAACTGTCACAGGGACCGCGAATTACAGTCTCGGTCAAACGCTTCCTCCCCCAGGTGACCCTCCCGCCGATCATATTCGCGAGATATCGCGACTGTGTCTGTGGCTCGAGGAGGTGTTCTACACGATCTCGCTCGCCTTTTCGAAGCTCTCCATTCTCTCATTCTACTGGCGGATATTCCAACATACCTCCATCCGAATACCTATACAAATAATCTACGTCGCCGTCGTGATATGGGCATTGGTCAAATGGTTCCTCACCATCTTCCAATGTGTCCCCGTACGTTTTATTTGGGACAAGGATATACATGGGCATTGCACGATCAACGTGTCCAACTTCTTCTTCAGCACGGTGCTTTGTCATTGCATATTGGATATATTGATACTTTTGCTGCCAGTATTCCCGGTCGCAAAGATGCACCTCTCATTGAGCAAGAAGCTCGCGGTCACGACCATCTTCCATTCAGGGGTCATGTAAGAATCCAACAACTCTCGCACTACTCGAACTGACCCACTTACATCAATCCTCAGCGTATGTGTCGCCTCAGTATTCGTCCTCATCGAGTCATGGAAATACAACCAAGAAACCGTGCAACTACCCCACGACAGCGCTCTCTTCACCGCCTGGGGCGCCGTGGAAGTAAACATGGCCGTCTTCGCAGGTACCTTGCGCACCCACGAGCCCCACACACTCAAGCAGTCGCTAACTAACACTCTCGATTCGCAGGTTGTCTACCGACGCTGAAGCCCATATTCCGCAAGGCGTTCCCGACCGTGGGGGGCCTGTCGACCGAGCACACGAGAAGCCGCGACGGCCGGCAGACGACGCCGCCGCGCATGTGGCGGTTCAGGCGGTCGGATAAGAAGAAGAATGATACAGAGTCGAACACTGTGACGGGGCCTATTCATCTCGAGAATGTCGCTTCGCACGAGCTTCAGCACGTTGGCTCAAGACCGCCTCGAGACCCGCTGGATGATTTGGATTTGTACATATCGGATGTAGAGTCGCAGGAGGAGGAGGTTTCGGAAATACCAGATACTTCTCCTCCTCAGCGATAGGAGCGTTGTTGTAGGATAGATAGGTAGTTTCAGTGTGGACTCGTGATAGTACTCTTCATTGGTCTTCAAGTCCCGCAGTGTCAAGATGCGTGAATGTTTCCAAGGCAGACCGCCCGAACATCAACCAATGCTGCGGAAGTAACGACCTAGGTTGGTGCTCATATCGAAACCAGCAATCACACTTACCCATCGACACAACCTGACAAGGCTGAGAAGATCCGTAACCAGTAAGCATTGCGTGCAATGATCTCGTCTTTCGGAGGACTCGTTGCGCTAAAACAGACTACGGCCATTAGGGCCGTTTATGGTCGCAAATCCATGTGCAACGACATAGTTCCATGTCAAGGTGCTGGGTGCAACGAGTGTGACCACTCCAGTCCCTACCGAGAAGTCACTCATGCATGGAGACTGACTCCATGTTCTACGAATTGCCGACTCAATGGAAGAATCACTCTGCGGTTGGAAACATAGATTCAAGTGTGAAACGTGCATGGTGAGCGTGATTACCATATATTGCTACGTAGAGAGACCGAGATGGAAGGAGACATTTTTAACCATACAGAGATACACCAAGATGGAAGGAGACATGGTTGACCATATAGAGACAAGCCATGGAAGCCATTACACGAGATGAATCGAGATGGAAGGAGACATGATTAACCATACAGAGATACAAGCCATGAGGGTCATTACACGAAACAAATGAAATGGGTGGCACAACTGAGAGAGAAAACCATTTTAGCGACGCAGCTCAGTCGAGAGAGGAACCCATCAGAACGGCGCAGCTCAACGGCGATGGCATTGATGATAGAAGAGAGTAAGGGTAGCAAGGAAATCCCGTATTCGTCTTTATGTGTTAGCAACACGATAGCGGAAGGTGGTTCATTGATGCTGACTTACTGGTTCTGCGCTGCCCTTCGGTGCCGCTCTGCTTCCGCCCTCACTGCTTCCGCCGCCATGTACTCTTCCTCAACACGAGCGAGATCTTGTATGATTTCGCCAACGTTCCTGTACTGGGATCTCCAGCACTTGAGGATGACCTCGCCTAGGACAAGCTTTCTGGTGACAGGGAAGGTTCCCCGTTTGAACAAGATTTTGATCTCATTTGGCTTCTTCTTGTAGTATGGTTTGCGCGTCGTCTCGAGCTCGTAGAACATAGAACCAAGTGCAAAGATCTCGGAGCGAATGGACGGCATGCCATCCCGCATGTATGGATATGCTCCATGGGGCGGCGGTTCGACGGAAGGTCGAGATCCATCGATAGACGAACCGGCGAAATCGCACAACTTCGGGGTGGCGTCAGAGGTCAGCATAACGTTGTGGGGACCGATGTCGACCTGGAGGACATTTTGGGAGTGAGCGTGGTGGAGAGCTTGCGAGATCCAGATCGCCCATTCGAAGACTTGGTCTTTTTGGGGACGTTCTCCAAGATGGCGTGTGTACGCCAGATGTTGACGCATGGTGCACACGTGCTGTTCGAGAACAATCATTCTGTTGTACTCATATACAAACCTTGTGATGTAGGGATGAATGCCGAGACGCTCGTAGATTTTTTTCTCGATCGCGAGCTTCTCCGTGCACTCGGGGGTGTCAAAAGCTACCTTGACGACCCTGCCACGCCCGATTTCGAAGAGAACGCCAGATGTGCCTGTCGCAACAGCAACAAGCCCCATGAGCGTTTGCTTCATCTTCAAGTCGGCGAGGAGATTCATTGTGAGAATATCAACGAAGTGGAACAAAATGGAATGGGAAAATGAAATGGGGAGTTGGAATAGAGAGTTGCAAGACTACTCGAGGCTGAAGTGCTCATTAGATATAAAATCCAAGCTGAACCTCTCGCGTCACACCGTGGCGGGTCGCATATTCGTTTGCTTCGGTCCATGTCATCCCCTGCGTCGATCATGGGTGCGCACCCCACGATCGTCGAAACAGTACTCCCGCTCCCGCCCACACTACTGCCAATCGCTTTACTCCGTACGCATACACCGTACAAGCCACACAAAAAGAAATACTCCGAATTGGATGATGTTAGAGGGACTGAATACAAACTTCAGACATCTACAGTAATCGTAACTACAATTCTACAAGCAAAAGAAGTGAACACTATGGATGACCTCTCAGTCGAATGGCCCAAGCAACGGACCAGAGGTGTGATTTTTGGAAATCCCTTCATTTCACTCGAACGGTGAGGATGCTTGCAGAAAATCCGTTTCCAAGTTACTCTTTCCGCCGGATTGCATTCGAGTTGCCTTGCAGAGTCTCCTCTACAACTGTGTGTATCCGTCTTGGCGTAGAGAGTCAATTATCGCCAATGCAGATCAAGCAAACAAAGCCAGTGAAGCTCAAGGAATACAGGGACTCGAGGCCTCCCACCTCCTTCTGTTCTTTCTCTTTGAGATCAGCTGCATACCGCGCCTTCCCCACATACTCCTCAAGAGGCGATTCTGAGGCAACATGTCATTTTTTTGACATTTGACCATTCGCAAGCACCCTTCAGCCCCTGTCACAACCAATTTCTCTCCATGCATCTTGTCTGAGGGCCTGGTCTAGAATAGATAGGTGTGCACTTTGCTCGTTTGAATCTATCGGACATACACTCCGTACTCCCAATTAGCAATCTCATCATGTATCCTTGTTCGTATCACAACCTGTCCCAAGCAGTGCGACATCCTGAAGACCAATTCAGCATCCAGCCCTCGTCTCGACGTAGACAGCCGACCTCGCCAGGCCTGACTGCAACTCAATGTCACTCGTATCCTCGCTCTTCCTGCTGCATTTCGTCCAGGCATTGTCCACTCCATACAACATTGGCCTATTATCCCTGTCCGTCTCGTCATACGCAATGTCGACCGTACGGTCGACGTTGATCCGCGGCCTGCCCGTGTGCTTGGATTCAAACGACGGCGATGATGAAGATGTGGTGTGACTTTTGGGGTTTGACGACGCCCATGTCGCACCAAGGCGGGAAAGAAGTCCCGCTCCATCTTGCGGTCTGAACAGTTTCTGTATCGTAGGGAGACAAGCTACGAATATGGCAGTCCCAAGTTCCACCATACCCCAGTACATTGTCGATGCCAGACTTGCTGTTACATTTCGTGTCAGTTTCATGGCTGGAGGGAGATGCGTGTCACGAAGGGGGACGAACCAGATCTCATCTCAACTGTCAACGCCCGACCGTTTTGCTTGATCAGAGCGCGGGGGCCCATGATGGCAAGGCGGAGTACAGAAGCCACAACCGTGCTATCTCATGAGATTAGAACCAATCAAATCTGAATTCATCCAAGGGTCATGGACGCACGATGAGCCTACTATCAGGATTGACATCACACCAACCTTCTTTATGACATTCAATTTCAATTTCAAGATCTGTAAACACCATCAGTTTTACGGCTGGTGAAGTAGCTAATATTGAGACATACAAATGGCATTGGCAGAATAAGGATGTAGATGTCAAGAATGGCGCTGGTGAGGAAATTGATAAACAATATCATCAGCGTTTTTGGACAATGTGCTGCGAAGACTGGTGTTGGGCCCCAGTTGGAACGGAAGTGGGTCCCACACTGGAACACCTCGGCGAAGAAGAATGATAGCGACCAAGCTAACACGACATAGATGGACGCGATGACTAGAACGCGAGGTCTGTTGATAGAGAAGATGCGTAGGTAGAGGAATAGGAAGCTGCATCTGACTAGGCCCATTGCCAGTGGATGCAAGAACAGAAAGGGGTACTGGATCTGGACCCAAGTTTAGTTCATCGTTGACCATGTTTCCACTTGTTGGGTCTTGAGTAACATACTTTTCTTGCTTCAATCAATCGAGCCATCTCCAACTCCGCATGATTTTCGATTCCAGTGGGAATACTGGTCAAACGTCCCAGGGTGTGCTTTGAAGCACCATAGCTGAGCATCGACCCGATCACGATAGACAAAATCTATCATTCATCAGCCCCAATTAATATTGCCATGACGGGTAACAGCAGTGACATTGACGCCGATGAAGACAATAATGGCCTAGTAAGGGGACGAAGAAGTATGGATACATACTGTTGCAGGCACCAAGAGCCAGTCGTCGGCCAGCAGAGGCTGTTTGAACCTGAGCCGGACCCAGAATTTTGTCGCTACCGCAATTACGTTTACCACCGCTAAAGAGATGCTGGCGGCAATCAGGTGTCCACCCGTCTCGTAGTAGATAGGAGCCATGGCGAGGTAGCTTGCAAAAACAGCTGCAGCGTCGCGAGAAATCGGACTTTCTCCACTATTTCTGAAATATGCGATATGTCGTACTAATGGACGGGTCGCAGTCCGAAGAGCACCTTGTCCAGCACTCCCGTCTCATCGGTAAATTTCCAGATGCCTTTGAGGGCACGCGCAGCCATTCTCTGTTGAACAAGGTTGGGAGCAAGTAATCTTGGGGTAGGACAAACTCGGGGCTGAGCGCCATTCCGTTAAGCGGGTTAATCAATCTCCTCTTCAAGGTAATCTCACGTACTTCGCATTTGTTCTTCAGCCAGTAAAATAATGGCCAGGAGAGAACGATGATGCGGGCAAGAAGAGGCAGTGCATGAATTGTCCGTCCATGAAATCGCACGTCAAGGAATGCTCCCCTTTCTTTCTCTTCGCATATCTACGGGGTACACAGTCTTGTTGAAATTGATGGTCGGTACTCCATAGTTGTCGAATAGCGGTCGTCAGGTGTGTGGTCACTGTGGGACTGATCGCGGGAACTAGACAATTCGGGAACGGGACGGCCCCATAATTTTGACCAGCAACGTGTCTAAGATGGACCGTGCACGTCCTTCAACGACGATCCATGCACTTCGGGGAACCTATACGAGGCTACAATGGTAACTACACGAACTCAAAAATGCTACACCATGCATACACACCATTTCTATGTAATCCTATGCTCTACCAGATGCATGGAGATGAAGCGCATAGTTGACGAGGATGGTTTACTTGGCTGCGTCGGAATACTTAAGCAAACAATCAAGGAGCCAATTCTCTTCTCTTCCCACTCACCCCTCACATAAATCATCCAGGGTAGCATTCTACCGAAATACAATCGTTATCTGCTACCCATAACTCGGGAACGCGCATTGTTTCGTCCTCTTTTCAGGCCAATAATTAGTTACACAAAATGGAACAGGCAGCCATATCGGCCTTGCTGCTTTCCTTGTGTATCTTTCAACCACTCGCGGTGAGCGCGGAAACGGCCCCGTCATACCGTGACAGGCTGCTTTCTCTCCACCAATCGATCGTCGAGATTCCCTCAATATATGGGGGCGAGGCTGAGGTCGGGAACTTTCTGATTGACTACCTCTCTGAGCAAGGTCTTGCCACCGAGCGGCAGTTCTTGCCATCATCAGAGCGATTCAATGTGCTTGCCTGGCCGCAGCCGCGCACCTCCAACTATTCTCGTATCATTGTGACGACACACATAGATGTTGTGCCTCCATACTTCAACTATTCACGCTCGGGGCCCGACCCACCCACGGCCGAAACCGTTATCGCAGGCCGTGGAACCTCTGATGCAAAGGGCGCTGTGGCAGCACAGACACTGGCAGTGCTGGAGCTCCTGTCTGCTGGTTCCATTACCGGGGACGATGTGATGCTCGTCTTTGTTGTTGGCGAGGAGGTCAATGGCGATGGCATGCTCCATTTCTCCGCCGTCATGGCGGAGCGAGGCACCCAGCCAAGCGTTGCTATCTTTGGGGAGCCTACGAACAGCACTTTGGCATGCGGTCACAAGGGAGCCTTGGCCTGTAACATCAAGGTCAAGGGCTTATCTGGGCACAGTGGGTATCCTGAGTCCGGCAAGAGCGCCAACGAAGTACTCATGCGGGGTCTGCTGAAGGCAATCGACACTGATCTTGGCAAGAGCGAGCTGTATGGCAACACTACCATTAATGTGGGCTTGATGGCGGGCGGGATCGCGGCCAATGTCATTCCTGATGCAGCAAACGCATCACTTGCAATTCGCGTCGCCATTGGACCTCAAGATTCCGGCCACACCATCGTTCAAGACAGGCTGCAAGAGATACTCACCAGTGTTGATCCTGAAGCTTTCACAATGGAGTGCCCTTTCGGTTTTGGGGTTGTTGATACCAACTGCGACGTAGAAGGTAAGAAATTTTCGTCACACACTTCCGATAGATAAGTAAAAAGAAAAGAAGAAGACTGACCCTTATCAGGATTTGAGACTGATGTGATGGCATATGGCACAGATATTCCCAGGCTGCAGGGTAATCACACGCGTTATCTCTACGGGCCTGGGGATATTTTGAAAGCCCATACCGCCGATGAGTCCATCACTCTGGGGGAACTGGAGAGTGCAGTAGAAGGGTACAAGAAGCTCATTTTGCATGAAGTCGAGCCCAAAAACAATACAAGGCGCTGAAAGAACTCGGTCTGCAGATAGCAGTTCTTGAGCTACACGAGTATTCTATTCTAGTATATTCTGCTTGCATCCTCACACCTTCGTTCTTGCGTGTGATGTGATCACATAGAAGCAATTCACAATGCCTTTCTTCCAGTATTTGACAAACCAGGTAACTTTTACTTGACACATCAAAACATCCTTGACTCCGCCAATGCATGCAATTTGTCCCATTCTTCCCATTCGTTTGTGGCATCACGCTTCATTTAGGAATACTTTATCTAATGTGAAGATGGATATTTTTGGGTCTACATGGCACATGGCCGCCTCGTGGAAATCCTCTCAGCAGTGGGATGTCCATTTATTTGCTTTTGGATTCATTACTCGCTCGTCGAACACCTCGGCAGGGCTCTCAATTATCGCATGGCTTGAAGCCTTGCTCGTCTTCCGTCATGAGGCCGACATTCATGTCCAAAATTCCGCGAAGGTGTTTCTGTTGCGATGCGGCTACTCCAGAGGTGCAGAGATATCCCTCGTTGCAAGGGATACTCACTGCGCAGTGGGCCTCGTGAAGGGGGGGCATCTCAGAAAGATAGTTGGCCACTCCTTGAACAAAATCTATGTCTTTGCAAACTGGCCCAGGTTTTCACTGGAGATATCTCATACCACCGATATTGTCACGCATTATCCCGCGTAATGGGAAACTCCTGTAAATAGAAATTGCATATTGATACTTTCAGCTCATGCTTTATCCATAACCTTGGCTCACCTGCTGCCAGCAACATTCACTTTTCTCTCCGGCGGACCAGTTGGAAACCATCTTTCGTATTCGAGAGCTACGGTGCCCGGTGATGCATCAGTAACAGTATTTCTGTAGTTACTTGCAATCCGCGAACCGAAGTTCCTCCCCAGTTGAACAACATTGAACAAAGTTCGATCGCAGTAACGCAATTCACTCGCGCCTCCCTACAGCCCTACAACTCGGATGATGTCCTCATGGCAAGGCAGCGAGGGTAGTGCGAGTGCTCCAAATGACCCCTACACTCTCTACAACCAAACGGAAGACATACATGTCTTTCAGAATACCGAGACATCTTGTATCCTCAATGTAGAGACATGACTTGCCTGCCTTTCTACAACAGGCAATGTAGACGCGAATAACCTGCGAGTTTCAGCTCCGTTGTGCAGGTTTAGGAAGGAGGCTGGGAAGCTTATGTGACTATAAATTGCTTGGTAACCAATGCAGAGGCAGCAACGACGTTTGACAATATAAATTCAGCCTCGTTGGACCCAAGTCCATTTTGGATGAGGAAAAAGGTCCGAATGTCCAGGCTCCAAGAACGCCCCTGGTGAAACCTTGATGTCAGCAATGGATATATTGCACTTGGCAACGAGTAACTGTGAGAAATATCAGATGAGGCCTTTCGTTAGTGGATACAAGAAAATCCTGTTTCGCGCGAATGGTAGATCTGAGTGCTGCTCGGGACATGCCATTCAGATCCTTTGCTACCTAAAAGGGCTTCATGCAATACAACCGGCTATTTGGATGCAACGTGACTGTAACCCCACCAGTTCCCCTAAATAAAGTATATTGCTGCTGACTGAGTGAAATAGCCGGATTGCTCATTGTCTTGGGCATAGTAGGCTTGAGTCTGTTCACCAATAGGAAGTTATCTATGTATAATTGCGAAAAAATTCACTTTGTTGTGAACTGCATGGCAGGGACTGAGATCAGTAGGAGGCCTCCCCGTTTGAAACAACCGATCTTCAGCGTGATAGTGCGCGATCTAACCGCCCCATTGATGAAGAAAACATACAGTTCATCTGTAATACTTTGCACAAGGAGCTATGGATCAGTTCTCCTTGGAGACAATAGACAGCATCGAGGATCGTGATAATGTTGCTGAAAATATGCGACATGCTCAAGAAAGACAGCAACTAGAGTACGAGTGACCTCCAATCGACCCAATTGGGCAATATCAAGTTCTACAAGAATGGAAGACTAGAGAGCCATGGTCTAGCTAAAATTGTACGATATCGCCGTTAATGCCATGTTTTGACACACTCACGTGTATCTTCACAATGAGAATCCACCAGGGTAGATTGAACCACACTGAGCCACGATTTACGCTTTGATATACACAGCAAAGTAACCGATAGTACTGCGAGACGGAACATCTCTATATGGTCTAGTGCTGTTCGACTCAGCTAAGGAATGTAGGCAACGACAGTGCATGAAACATTCCTCTTCACAGGCGTAACATAGATCCTTTGTTAGGCCCTAAGACTCGGTGATTGAACAAGTACCATCGAGTGCTAGTCCAGAAAGGATGGTTTCGCCGTTCGCACTTGTGACAGAACAGAAACGGATTGCTCTGTCACATGTACTAAACCAGTTCCAATATAGTTCCACTTAGATTGGATCATAGATGTACTACACGGTGCCTTACAACAAAGACAGTCAACGGATGTGTTACCGAACGTGTAAAGATATAAGCTCCGGACTGCCAAACCCATGTCTCGAGGGAGTGCGCAGGTCTTAATCCGGTCCTTCCATCAACGGCGCCGCAGCTTCATCGGCGCAGCTACAACGACATGCGCCCCATCACTGCACCACGATGCCACCACTCATATGGTATAGTACATTTATGGCCGTCTCTCGAGTCCCTGTTTCATGATACATAGCATCGGCTTGTACAAAGATCATTTGTTACTGATTATTCTAAATCACCGATATAATTTGCGAAGCTGTCTCTATAAAATTTCAACAACGATACGCTTTACCGGAATCTATAGCAGCGATGGCGAACAAACAATCGATACTCATGTCGTTCTCTACAGATGGGTTAGATCCATCATTGCTAGTTTCATCCTCAGAAATGAACAATGTTCGATCAGAAAACCCATCAGAGGAGCACAAAGACAAGCAACGGGACGCCAAACAGGAGCAAGACAACAACGTGGAGGCCGGTGAATCTACTGCTGAAAGTACCATGCTGGCGGCTGGAAAGCTATCAACCGCTCGAAGAGTATCCATTATTGGTATACTGGCAAACCTCTATGTGATCAATACCTTTGGCACTGGAATCCTTGTAGCCGCTTTGCCACGCGTGGCTCTTGATGTTCACCTCTCCGAAGCCCTGATCTTCTGGCCTGTGGCCGTCTACAATCTTGCTGCAGGATGTTTGTTACTGATGTTTGGTGCCATCGCTGACATCGTGGGCACCAAACTAATGTGGCTGACTGGGACTTACCTCTACATCGCCTTTACCCTCGCGGTCGGCTTCTCCCGCTCCGGCATTCAAATCATCATGTTCCGGACATTCCAAGGTGCTTCCATTGCCGTGAGCCTCCCCACTACAGTGAGCTTTATTACCAATACCTTTCCCAAGGGAAACTGGCGCAATGTGGCATTCGCGACAGTTGGTCTTGGATCACCCTTGGGCTTCGCTTTAGGCCTCGTTTTGGGTGGCGTATTCACTGACACCATCGGGTGGAGGTGGGCGTACTACATTGCTGCTATGATGAACTTCCTGATATCCACTGCAGCCATATGGTTGCTGCCGAATATTCACCTGGCTGGTCATACTGATTCACGCGTTCGTCGACTCACGCGAGATATCGACTGGGTGGGCGCAATCATCATCAGCGTCGGCCTGGGCCTACTACTATACGTCTTGGCCGCGATAACTTCCAGCTTGAGCATAAGAGATCCTCAAGCCATTGTACTGCTTCTGCTGTCTATTATTCTCATCCTGTCGTTCCCTTTTTGGATGAGTTACCAGACGCGGAGAGGTCGACCAGCTCTTATCCCAAACAGCCTTTGGCGGAATGCGGTCTTTTCGTCCATTTGCGTTTGTGTGTTTCTGAGCTGGGCTGGTATGAATTGCATCCAGTACTTGACGACACTCTAGTAAGCTTGTTGGGCCGATGCATTCCACGATTACCTGAAATATCTAACATGCATCGTACAGCTTCCAACAGATAGAGCACACCTCAGCACTCGAGAGCTCCTTGAGATTCATACCCCATGTATGCGGAGGCCTATTCATCAACGTGTTGACGGGCTATCTCGTCTCGCGTGTTCACATACAGAGCCTCGCCGTCATAACCGCCATAGTGACAGCGATATCCCCTCTTCTGATGGCCACGATGCCCATGAACTCTAACTACTGGTTTGCGCCCTTCTGGGCTCTGGTACTATCACCTATCAACCCTGATGGTCAGTGCGGCACTGTAAACAAGTTTCATCTCGCATTACTGATTGAGAAACAACAGCCCTATTTACGATATCGAACCTCGTCATCTCGGATGCATTTCCTGATGATACCCAATCGCTCGCTGGTGGCGTCTTCAGTGAAATCTGTCAGTTTGGCAACTCTGTTGGCCTGGCTATAATAGCGGTGATTGCGAGGTCCGTCTCGGAGAGGTCGGACGCCACTACCCACGAGGCCTGGCTCATGGTAGGTTTCAGAGCCGCGTTCTGGACGATATTTGCTGGCTGCGTGATTGTCATTCCGTTAAGTTTCTTGGGACTGCGGAAGGGGGGCTTGATCGGGAAGAAAGGCCCCAACGCGAACCAGCAATGATATCAAGTTCACCTTGGTTCCCATGGAGCATGCACATAGAGGATTTTGAGCCATTTAGCTGTCATATGCGGGGTCTGTGATTAAATCAATCAGCAAAATATGGTTAGATATACGATCAGTAACTGCATTCGTCCAACTCCCAAGAAATATCCCTCTGCCGTAGGTACCCATCGTCACTCACGCTTGCTTGTGTAGAAGTGGTTATTGCTTGCACATGGGAGGGATCAAGGTTTTTCTTGTTCTTCTTTTTGGGGAAAGAGAAGCTGGTTTTCCATAAGGATTTCAAAGGTTTCGTTTATACTGTACATACATTTTTGTTTTTTGCCCTCCGAGAAACAAAGACTAGACGGGACAGAATAGACGATATCGTTTCCATACGCACACGCATACACGCACACACACGGAGGGGGAGAGAGAGAGAGGAAGAGAGTTGTATGAGTACAGAGGAGAAGGTGAGAAGGAGAAGAATAAACGTGGAAAGAGTACGTTTGTTGATTGGGCCGTTGGTTTCGTGAGATTGGTAGAGTAGGAGAGTTCTGGTTCATAAAACAGGAGAGAAAACGAAACGAAACGAAACGAAACGAAACGAAAAGATGAATAATACCCATGGCGCCTTCGCTAAATGTAAATATATTCCATAAAAGAGGTTGGTGAAGAAGAAGAGAGCAACGAGGATGTTGGAATGATGGATGGACGTAGAGTGACGTGTTTTTCATGGTCCTCTTTTACTTTTGGGGGGTTTGGGATTCGTGACAGAACGGAACGCTGTTTGCTCCTGCAAATGATACGAAAGGGGGGAAGGGAGGAAAGGAAATTCGTTTCAATCGGCTCCCCCGTCTCCTCCACGGCGAGGAGGTCCGCTTTTAGATTCGCCGTACGTGAGAAGGCCTGCCTCGCGATCCTGGCGCATGCCCTCGAGCACGGCGACGAGGCCGCCCTCCCGCATGCGCTGCAGCACCACCTTCATGCCCTCTTTGGCGTTGGGCTGGCTCCTCATCGCGCGCTTCAGGCCGATCCCCTCGATGCTGCGCTGCAGGGACGCCGTGGTCCAGCTCTTTAGGAAGCCCATCTTCTGGGGCTGCTGGTCGTCCTCGGCGGCACCGGCGGCGGTAGCACCTTCGGCGGCCTTCCTCTTCTTCCACCTCTCGCCGACGTGGGAGAGCAGTGTCACTGAGCTCGTCACCTCGGTCGTCTCTCCGTTGTCTTCGACCTTTGCGCCGGGGCCGAACGACAGGAACCCGTGTCGACGAGCCGCGCCCTCCATGCCCTGCCAGAACTTCGCGTCCTCCTGTGCGGGGGAGGTAGGGCGCCGGAACTGCTGGCGCTCGATGACGCTGAGGATGCCAGTCCACTCGAGGTTGCGGGATTCCGTGTCCATGACGCCGTTCCTCATGTCGACGACCGACTTCTCCAGGATGTACGACTGCGTGTCGCCGCTGGCGGATGCGCCGAGCAGGGACCTGGGGACAAGCTTCAGGACCGCGCTCGGCAGCTTCGAGCGCTTGAGGTGCAGGCGCACCGTCGTGAGCTGCTGCTTTTCGGCGTCGTAGTGCCGGGCGATGGTATCGGTCGAGAGCACGTGGGTCGAGTATGGATTCGGATACCGGAGGAAGTAGGCGAGCGTGACGGCGGGGAAGGGGTAGGCGTACGTGTCGTTTGAGGAGTAGAATTTGACCATGTTGAGAGCTTTTTCTCCGGAGGGCTCTGGGAAGCGGAGGGTTGGTTGATGGAGGTTGGAAAAAGGTTGGTTGGTGTAGGTGGATGTTTGAAAGTAAGCTCCGTGCCGCGCGTGGTCTTCTACTGTAGCAGTGCTACTTGCATGGTCGAGCGGAGCCAATTGTGTGTGACAATTGGACAAGGGAGTGAATGATGGATTCGAGGTGACGGGAGGACGAGACGTGGTGTGAGGAACAGCTGAATGTTGAGTGACGATGCGGTCGTTCGAGTGAAAGGCAAAAACCTCGGTGTGGCTGGATCGGGTTAGCGTAACGCATATCAGAAGCTATCAGCCAATCACATGTAGTCTTGTGCAACAGCTACATTTTGATAGGGATACTTCTGAATAGTATAGAATATCAACCATCCCGAACTCCTCTCATATTCCGCTGTTACGACGAAGGTGTTACGGCCCTGTGGCATTTTGGTCGCCAGTTTGGTTCCTGTGAGCCCATGGACCCAGCACCACGGTCAAGCTCAAATTCCTACCAAAGGCAATGGGAACAGTGAATGATTACTGCATTGTGTCTCCACTTAAATTCTCCCTGGCTACTCTGGTTGGTCACGTAGGTGAATGCGTAATTACTACACGCAGCAGATCTTCACGGAAAGTCATGACGAACTACGAGTTCCATTTTCAATGTGGAAAGATATATTGAAAGTAACTATCGAAAAAAGTGGGGTATAATCATTATACACAAAAAAGAAAATAAAGCCCGTCACCAAAAGGAGAGAGAGGAGAAAGGTGAAGGACCAAAAAAAATTCATGTTTGCCCGCCCATATACATTCATCATAACCAGTCATCAGTAATGCCCAATCCATAAGCATATTTCGTTTAAGGAAAGCCGAAATGCAATACTCAATCACATTATTCGCCCAATTGAATATTTCATGCCCCATGGAAAGACATGTCGCCCGTTAATGTGCCTTGTCAGAAGCTGAATGCCTCGTTGCAGGCAAGACGAGTGAAGATAGAGAATGTGTCTCAAGAATCCCAGATGGGACCAAAGGCGGGAACGCCCCTGCTCTCGAGGCCATACACGACCTTCTTGGTAGTCGCTTCATTGCTGAGTACGAACACCGCTTCGGCATTCATCTCGCTGTACACTTTCCAGGCGACTTGGATGAGATCGGGCCGGCCCATGGTGTCGGTGTCGATGACAATTGCGTCTGGATCGACATTAGAGACCTCCCTGCAGATAGCAGAGCCGTATGTGAGTTCCGGTGACCGTGTGCTCCAGATCAAGCGAGCGACTTGCGCAACGGGGCGTTCGACCAGTGAGGACAGTGATGGTCCTATGCCAGAGCCTGTGGTGATGATAACGACGCGTTGGAAGATGCACGTTAGGGACAGCACTCCTGCCTTGGGGTTGCCCTTGATCCAGAAGGTCATCTTCTTTTCAGAATTGTAGGCGTTGTTCTCCCGAATCAGGTCGTTAGCAATGCGAATCTGCTCCTTGGTCCAATCACCCGCGGCTGAAATGATGAGTGACGAGCCGGGCTCGGAAGGGTTCGTAGAGGGGAACGTGGCGAAGGGATGATATTCACCAAAGGGCGAGATTGAGATTGCCAGGCAGGAGAATCGGTGAATCCTGTTGGTGAAGTGAAGGCGAAGGGCATGCGAGGATAGGACATGAGGCGTAAAGGTCCAGCGACGAAGGCGCAGCCATGGAGCCAGTATCAAGCAAGTGAGGATCAATAGGTTCCAGAATGTTGGCGCACGAATGAGCACGGTTCTGAAGGCTTCCTGGTTGTGAATAGATTTGGACTTGACGAGGAGCATAAGCTGTGTCCAAAACAGCAGGATTGAAGACCAACCCAGGAATCGATGCGTGATTTCGAATGTGTTGTGATATTTCGACCTCAGGTTTGGCAGGGAGAGGAAGCAGATTATCGCAAGTACAATCAGAATGAACCAGGTGATCACGAAGATCAGATTCGTGTATTGGCCTTCACCAGCGAAGCGTACAGTCAACATCAGAGTGAAGGTGAAGAACCACATTGTTCCGGCGAGAGCAGCGCCACTATGCACTCCTCCATACGTGTAGGCACGAGCTACCATTCGGCGCAGACGGAGAGGCATGCTCCAAGGTACAAGCCATGCAGAGCGAAAGATGATGTTGACGACCCAGTCTTGACGAAAGAGAATTGCCACGAGGAAGTTGGCCGATGCCCACGTGGACATGTCTTCCAGTTTAGCGGGGGATTGGATGAGTAGGAACAAACCAATCATGTTGAGGAGAACGATGATGGTGAAGATGCGGCGATAAACAGTCAGCATGGACAGACGAAGATGTCGAAGTAGCCTCGCAGGCTGTTTCGGTGGAAGTGGAGCCATTTCGTAGACGATCTTCGATTGAGGTATGGACGTTAACGAAAGTGAAGTATCTTGCGAGATGGTCGTGTCACTGGTGAAGGTGGCACACGAGGTTGGTCGACGAACGGTTGCCTTTTCTAGTCTATTCGATTCTTGGAAGGAGCGTTCAAGGGATTTTAAGGTATCGTCATTTGTAAGAGAAAGAAAAGGAAGTGGGAGTGGAAGTCTGTGGGCAGCCATCTCGTGCAGTGGCCCTCGCCAAGACCACCAGTCCGTAAGTGAAAGTGATTGTTTGGATTCGTGCATCTTGACGTCAACTGGAAAAAAGGTCAAGCGAAGTGAAATCGGCTTTCTTCCTCACGGACAGTCCAGAGAACGAGAGTAGGTACGAGTAGGGATAGACCAACGAGCCTATCAATTCACTGACCACAATCATCAGCACGTGTCCATAATCGAGAGAGTGACATGATACATACGCGCGAGACTCCAAAATGGTCCAAAAAGGCGACCGTAAGAGTTATGTGTGTTTGTGTGTATCTGTGGGTGTGTGTCGAAGAGTTGAGTCCAAGATGTTCGGAGGGAATGAATGATGTATCGTTTTACACCTTCCACTAACCGTTGTTATAGGCAGTGATGATCAAAACAACACTTTCCATTCACGACTTCCTGGGCACAGCATCGAACTTCCCAAAAGTTTGGATGGAGAAAATACCAGCTGCACGACAAGATACGAAACGAGATGAGAGGGACAGCCGGCACGAACATGCAATATAACATTCGTTCCTTTCCCTTGTCTCCCCCTCCCCTTCCCTCCCCTTCTTCCCCACCCCCAACCAACCGCCGGGCTATCAGGCTCGGGCGGCAGTCCGTCCTCCCTCCTCGATCCGTGCCTATGTGTGTGTGTGTGTGTATGTGTGTGTTCCCACGTGGAATGTAGAGGCTTTTGTCGAACACGACAGACAGCGTGCATGCCACATTGTGACGCCTCCCCCCTGATCCGTCAGACACACGGCTCGAAGAGGAATTGAGGCTTCACCGAACCTGGCCGTGACGTGCATGTCTCCCCTGCTCCCATGGTATTACCCTCTTGGCGATAGCTTTTCTCCGGTGGATCGACCGACGCAAATCGTGACGGATCGGGCGACCATGGCATGAGAGAAGCTGTGGGAATGGGTACCTTCCGGTTGCTTTGAACAAAACAGTGGGGAATAACAACAAACGACCCGCGGAGTTCAGCGCCCGTTGACGTTTCGCAACCTTTCCCCTACCTGTGCCTAGGTCCCTCTCTGGTGGACTCTGCCGCTCGCCGGTCCTGCATTCCAGGGATAGTAATGCCTGGCGTCAGAGCGTGCGATGTGCCTCTCATCCCTTCCATCTCCGAGTTAGCTAGTGTGTCTGGATTTCAGATTCACCAGTGGGAACACGATGGAGTCATGGCGCGAGGGAAGAACAGGTTCTGCCAGTTCTGCAATGAGGGCGCCCTGGCACGGATCATGCTCTATGTCGCACAAGAGCGTGTTGGGATGTGGGGTGCAACGGTCTTGCACAGATACGAGCACTTTGTGTAGCATGTCTTAGAAGCAAGGTACGCCTAGATTACAAGGGCTGTCATTGGCGTGTTTGAGGTTGTGACAGCGCTTGTCGATGTTTTGGGTACTTGGGGGAGGTTGTGTAATGCCAAAGGCATATCAGGCTCAGAGTGGGCTCTGAATGCAGTGTCCACTCAATGAAGCATAACTGAATGTTAGTTTCCTGGAATCGATTTCCTCTTCACAGATACGTACTTACATGCTCATATTGTTTGTCTAGGGACTACTCCGTAAACATTCATGTCCCGACATCTGTATCAGTCTAGCCTAGCCACACTGTACGAGTGTAGCCATCAAACCCCAACCCCATCACTGCACTCTCCTCCACCAGGCTGTGCACCGGGGGCGGTGGCTCAACACCACAACAACCCAGTTTCACGACGTACACACTACACTTACAAGTACAAACACATGCACTCCACCACGACTCCAACCCGGTTGCCGGAACGTTCGAACTTTGAACGTCGATCGGCCGGCCACTCACAAGTCCCTTGCCTGCAACACACAAGAGAAGGAAAACGCCTCTTTCCATGGCCCTCCCCTTTCGCCCATACACATTTCAGTCGAGCGTCACACCCCAACACCCAAGTCATTTCCTATCCGAACATGGCCTTTCGTACCGCGGTCCGCCGAGACGTCATGCCCGTTTCGAGTAACGCGGATAGGAGGGGGGAATATGGATCAGCAGCGCGCAGTTTCGACCGCGGGAAGGTCGTTCGATTCCAGCTTCGTTCGTGCGACGGTCGGGCACACGAGAAGTAGTTAGTAGGAGAAGAGGAGGAGGCAGGCCTAAGCTCTGCGGGCGGTCTCGCCGGTTGCGTCCAGGCCTTGGGATGAGATACCTCAGTTCGAGACAGGGATCGCCGGTGGTGGTGGCGCGATGCGAAATGCCCGCACCGATCAATCCCCCGGCCGCCTGCTCGGGGACGATGTCTAATGGGCCAGGTTTTCCTGCTTCAGGATCATCATCAGCTCTGGCCGTCCATGAGGGCCGCGCGGGCGGCGGGCGCGGCGGGGCCTCGCTCAGGACGATCGAAAAACAAAGGCGTCTTTGGTTTGGAGGGAAGCTTGAGACAAGACGTGCACATGTCACACGGGCGTCTACATGATTTGGAAGAGATGAAGTAAGTCGGATTGCTATCAAACCCAAGTACCTTCTAGACAGGGCGGGAAACCCGTCATTTGTTCACCCCCCACTGTCTCTCTCATGTAAGTCCTCATTGCCCCTTTGGGAGATAAGAAGTGAATATGTATCAGAATGACCGCAAATTTGGTGCAAAGATCCCTAGTGCCCAAGCAAGTGCCTTTTCCTGCTTGCTGACGCATGCCCGCCCAAGATCCAAAACTTTTGTAAAATGGAAACCGAGGGAAATATAGTCGGTTTCGTGTGAAAGTTACCTCTTTCCGCCTTAGATGCTGCCTAAGATCCCAAAACTTTTGTAAAATGATCAGCCAGTCCCGAGGGAACATATGGTAGGTATCATGTAGTAAGTTGCCTCTTTCCGCCTCAGATGCATGAAAAGATGACGCGGAGATTTGGGTGGGGTGCTATGCTTGCAAGCACTTGAGGAAGCAGGCAGTATAGTCTTGTGTACCGTGAAGGGGCCCCCCAAATCCCACGCAAGTTGTTGTGCAGAATCGAGCTAAGATAGTGCACGCTCAAAACGCTCGAGACATCAGGGCAGTGATTATCCTGTCCTTCATGAGTTCCGACGCCATGGGCCTCAACCACTCATAGAAACCCGGATCGCCTGAGCTCGCAATTGTGTCGACAACGATTCTCTCTAGACTAGCCGGCGGATTCTTCGACTCGAGGACGCCGTAGAACACTGCAGACACGATGTCGGCTAGATGATCTCGACCGTTGCTTGGGTGGCCGGGTGTCCGGCTCTTCGAATATCTCGAGTCGTTCTCCATGACGGTCCGGATAGAAAGTCCTCTATTCTTAGCATCTTGAATGGCAGCAATAGCTGCACCCTCGAGAATATAGAGGCATTGCCCTGCCAGCACATGCATTCCTAATTCCTCTGCAAGGTCGTGCGTCTTGTATAGCTCCTTTGCACTATTGTACTGAAGCTGTTGGTTATAGACCCAGTGGATAACTGTGTACACGGTGCTCTCATCGTGGTTTGGAAGCAGGATCTGATTGTCAGCAAACGCGACGTTTACATTCTTCCTTACCGTTTTCTGATGGTTCAACCTGGTCCGATCGAGCAGCAAATTAACACGCATCGTGAAGGCTTCCAGGCCATGCAAATTTAGATGCTGCGTCTGTTGGAACAGAGACTGACCTTGAAGCTTTTTCCTTGTCGCGGATGCTGACGATGAGTCCTTGTGACATTTGTTATCCGCAAACACAACCCACAAGATGTCCGCCATATGGTCTCTCAGAGAGTCGCGTAGGCTGACCATCGGATAGTGTCTGATTATCAGGTGAAGTTGTTCTATCATCTGTTGTTACATGTTAGCCCGCCCGCTGCTAATGTTAACATGCGTGACGCAATCCAAACCTCGTGCGAAATGTCTTTCCGCAATTCGATGTCCTCCTCGTCGAGAAATTTATATAGTAAATCCTTAAGCCTTTGCTCCATCATCTTCGCTTTGGAGACTTGGATTCCGTGCTCCTTATGATCTTCGAACTCTTGAGCAATCTTCGTGGAGTAGCAGCTTAGGATTTCGAGATGACATACGAACTGGTTCTCAAGCTCGAATCCGAAGAGAATCGTGATTGGCGTCTTGTACAGCTGTCTGGGCTGATGTCAGGAATGATGGAATTGCCATGGGGGCAGTACAGCAACGCACGGAGCTGGCTCAAAGCGGTCACCGTCTGCCGCAAGTGCTTCCTCCGTTGCCATGACCTCGTTCTCGGCCTTTAACATCTCTTGGTCGAGGTCAAGCTGCGTCGAAAATCCCATCTCGACCTCAGTGCTGCCGCCGTCCGAACCTCCCGACAGGCACGCCGTATCATTCTGCGAGCAGCTGTTTTGCGCCTCCATTCTGCAGCCGCTGTTGAGAAACATCAGTATTAAGATTCCTCAAGGCTTTTGTGTGATGTGAAGGAATACTGGTGGAGTGCAGACTCACCTGACCTGTCTTGACCTGGCCTGGCCGTTCCCAAGAGCGATGTCCGAATGACTAAATGACTGACTGCGAGAAGGTGATCTCTTATATGATGGCCGTCAAGGTGAGGAAGATATTAGTGAAGGAGAGCAGGAGGGATGGAACTGCTCAGTTTTATACCATGAAGTGAAGCAGGGTATTCCCCAAGTAGCCTTTGCTGTTTGCGACAGCGTCCCAAGGACTTGATGAGCAGGTAAGCTATTCACTTGCGCTGCGTTTAGTGTTGCATTATCCCCAGAATTCTCGATGATTTGAATAGCTTGGTCAGGAAATAGATCTTGCATTTTTCGTGCAGCATTTATCGCAGACCGAACAGCAGAATTGGAAATCTTTGCGGGTTGGTTGAACTTCTTCAAATCGCCAGTTTCTAGTTTCTAGTTTCTAGTTTCCGTGACTCGTCCATGCGAGATCTTCAATGAGCTCCGGTAGGGCATCAGCATTGCCTGCTTCTTCGATGTTGCTTCTCGCCTTACGAAGCAGAGCATCAATCACGTCAGCTTGTACTGGGTCCTGATCCGCATTGTCCCAGCCCAGAGCATCTAGGTTGTCCTGGCTTGCTATTGATGGATGGATTGGTATTTTGTAAAGCATGAGGCTGGATTATCACTCTTCAAGAGTAACAAGAAGTAATGAAAAATGGGTCAATGTGGATGCAGACATCGAAACAACTTTCTATTGAAGCCTAGAGTTAAGTCTGCTATCGGTTCGTGAAGGTGCGGAAAGTGGCAGCTGAAGAAGTAAAGCTAGGCACGATTGTTTACAATAGGAATATTCAAGCTAGAGTCATTTCATGTAGAAGTAGTGCCACTAAGATAGTTCTCTACCACACTACATTGCGCAGTGCAGAACATGCTACTAGAACATCTTGCTCTACAGGAGGGCTGGGGTCGAACTTTCACTCTTCAAATTTTCCCTGCATGCGCACTGCAGGCGTGCCCTTCGCGCCACACACCTCGAATGTTAAGTGTCGCATCGATATCTTCCAAAGGATTCCCCTCAACCAACAGCAAGTCCGCGTTGAAACCCTCTTCCAGCCTACCGCGATCTGCAAAATTGAAGCGTCGTGCCGTGAGGCTTGTGGCAGATCGGATAGCCTCTTCAGGTGTCATTCCTACTTTGTGCACAAAGAGATACAGCTCCTGGTGAAGCGAAAGTCCAAACGCAGTTCCCAACGCCGGACCAGCTGAGTCACTTCCACTTGATAACGTTAGTACGATATATTCAATTGTGTCTGTCAACTTACCAGACGATATCGATCCCGGCGGCTCTCAGCTGCCGTACACTCTCATATGCATTCTCTACTCTCCCGTGTTCTACAGCAAATGCCATGCAACTACAAAGAGCTGCGATGCCCTTTTCTTCAACCAAGCCCTCTACTCTTTTGTCATGAGCGAAGCGCTCTTGGATCTCCTTCCCTTCGGCTGTCAGGCTTCCTATAGCAGACAGTGTCGGGTTCAGCCAAGCATTGTTCCTTTTGTACGCTTTGATGAGCTCTTCATTCGGCGGTTGATCGCAGATGGTATGAGTCAGGCCGTTGACTCCAGCATTGAGAATTTCGATGGCATCGTCGAGCGACAGAGCATGAGCGACCGTCAGATATCCTCGCTTGTTCGCCTCTTCTACGATGATCTTCTGGAGCTCAAAAGAAGGTTTGTTCAATTTCATACCCATGCAGGTTCCTGATTCATTCATGAGTTTGATGTAATCAGGTCGCATTTCCTTCTTGTTCCACTCCAGGTAGTCAATGACACTCTGACGGTCTGTCAATCTGGGCCAGGCCGCTATTTCAGCCGCCGTCTCTTCGCTTTTGTCAAGTGCTGTTATAACTGCAGCAGGCCAGCCGTTTTCAACTGTTGCTGATGCACCCGCCGTTTTGTAGGAGGCAGTATCTGGCTTCAGCGCTTGCTCATGTAGTTTTGGGACATTGCCCAGCTCATTATGCATGTCGCAAACAGTAGTAACTCCAAAGCGTAGAGCTTGGGGTAAAGCAATAGGGTTTGCCTTATCTGCGTGAATATGGCAGTCAATAAACCCCGGGAGGAGTGTATGTCCTGGCTTTGAGTACGTCTTAACGGAGGCTTGTGGGACCCCTTCAACAGGCCCAACGGCTTTGATTAGACCATCCTTGACGTATATGTATCCGTCTGAAATGACCTTCTCGCCAGTGAAGATTCTGACATCCTTGATGATGAATGAAGACATGTTGCTTGCAAAGTACCCTCGGAAATTCTGTACAATAAAGCGGTGATGGCCAGGGAAGATGCAAAAGAGCAAATGACTGTGCTTAACCGTGTGTAGAGTGGTAAAATGCCTTGATCTTATATAGATGATCCCAGAGATCTATCGAAAGAGCCCCGCCGGGTGTTGTGCATATGTGGTTACACATCCGTACATTCCTGGAACAATGGCCTCGCGCTTCGGTACCAGCAAACACCGGATTGCGTTTTTGTATTGCCCTTAACACCGATTCCAGATCACTGGCCTGGCTTCCCGTACGACATAAGGTACCTAAGAGTAAGCTGCAGGATTGAAAGCTCCTGCAACTAGGATCTTTGTACAATGCTGACATATGTAAGCTCGAATACTTGAGCTGGGATCGAGTAGTTGACGCGATCCAGCTATACGACGTGCAAATGGGGAGCCGGCACCAACCCGAACTGAGATATAGCAATAAGCAAATGTCTCATCGGACGGAAAAGTTCTAAGGCCATTGGCTCGTAGATCGGAATAGGGGACAGTCTAAAATGCACGAATATTGCTTGATCCGTCAGTCTTCCTTCGATCGCATCTACACTTGAATTCATACTGATATGTATTGGCTAGTTGATGACCTTCCCCACAACTGTCATCATATCCGCCAAGGTGGAGTTCCACTAGTGATGACATTTTACCTTCTCCATGCTCCTGCATGTAGGCTACAGGGGAGATTGAGCAACCTCATGACGAGTCTTTATGCATCTGCATCTCCACTGTTCGAGAGGTACAAACCTGGCGTGCCTGTTTGTAACAACGGCAGATTGTCTTATCTTATCGGACGTGCCAAGATAGGCTAATCCCGTTAGCGCCATCTAGAGCTGTGAATGTCCTCCAACGTCCAAGAACAGAAAAAGCAACCTCAAACGATGAGGCCACCCTAACAAAGTGGGAACGGCCTCGAGCCCCAAAACTATTCACTTCTCGACTTCAACTATGGAGTACCTTGACGCACCGCCAGAGATTACAGTCCTTCTTCTTGGCGACAGCGAAGTGGGTAAGTCGACGTTCCTCTCGTAAGTACCTACGCATGCAACGTCCCCGCTCAATGCCTATATACTGACGATCCTATCAGGCGACTGAGCATCGGCGGCCGCCCACAGGATGATGGGGCTTCGCATTCCGAGCTCCCTGCGCTACGCGACATGGACCAGCCTTTCCAATTCAATCTGACCCTGTACCGGCGCCCGTATGCGCTCGCCTTTTATGACACTGCCTCTCCGACCAACTATACCCTTCTCGAGCCCTCCTTCCTAATACTCTGCTTCGATATTACGCGCCGCGACAGCCTTCTCTCGCTGAAGCAGCGATGGCGCGAGTTGGTGAACTCACACTTTGACTGCAACGATGCCCTACCTGTGATGGTTTTGGGTCTGAAGAGGGACTTGAGAAAGGAGTGGACGGAGGAAGAATCAAGAGATGGCGGACGAGGGCCAAGTGTGATGCCTCAAGAAGGACTGTTGGTTGCACAAGAGCTTAGAGCTGATCTATACGCGGAGTGCAGCGCGGTGACTGGGGAATTGTGTCGACAGGTGCTCGAGGATATCGCGAAGACGGCGGCAAAGACAACGACTGAGAAAGGAGCTAAGACCGAAGGCGGATGCTTGGTTATGTAGAGTCCATACTGTCACCTCAATACAAGAACTCAGCACATGGTCGTCAGGTGCAACAATGTTTGCATTGGGTTGAGATGTCTACAGTATATATTCAACTACATGTCAGCAAATATGAATCAAATCACAATCAAATCAAACGCCAATAGCGGCCCGGCTTGCATTGAGCGCACCGACAACAGTGAACGCCAGTAATGGACTAATGATATACGATATGGTCAAAATTTTGGCAATTTGTCGCTCATCATCAGCACCAGCGTCCGATACCTGAACCATGGTGATCAGCTTCATCGCAGGTGGCCCAGTGGGCATGATCATCATTGTAAACCACAGCATCGGATCAGAGCCCAAGACTCCATGTCTACCTGCCTTTTTCACAATTGCATAGATCACACCAATGCTAAACACTGGCCAGATGACGAAGCGGATGACGAGTATGAACAACGTCGTAAACCAAGGTACCGATTTAGAAGACACACATTGCGCCTGTGAAGGTTGCTTGGACTCCTTGTACGAAGTGTACAATGAGATCCCTGCAACGATGAGCGGCAATGGTACGAACAGTCCACCGACATTCTTCCAGCTGTCCGTCAACCAGGCCGTAAAGAAACCGCCCGAATAGGCGTCATTGAAGAACGCGCGGTGCAAGGCCGGTGTCAATCCGATGATGGCTCCGAGCACGGCGCCTACCAGAGGCGCATTCACGAAGTCGTGGAGAAACAGTAGCCACCACTGAGCCCGGGGACTGAAGTCCTTCCACTTGGGTCGAGGAATATAGAACGGTCTCCGAGGAAGCGATGCGAACTTGGGCTGTGATGGGAAGAATGTGATGGACGTATGCCGTTGATGGTGCGATTTCCTCCGGGGTGGGAGCAATCGAGAGCGCTCTGTTGGTGAGACTGGTGATGTTGGCGTTGGCGTTGTGTTTCCGCTTCCACTCTCAATGTCTGTTGCAGCAACAGTGACGTTCCCATTTGATGTCTCATCTTCCACCGAGGAACTATCTGCTTCAGGCGCATGCTCTGAGTCGATGAGTCGTGGTCCAATAGCGAATGTTAAACAACTTGACACCGTCGCGAAAACTAGGAAATAGCTCTTTGCCCTTTCGATCGCAGCCTTCGTACTCTCGTCCTCCACAATCAAAGTCTTCAAGATTCCGGTTTGATCGAGACTCTGTATCAACAACAATGGATAGCTTGTCGTATTGTTAAACATGATTGCTGCCGTGATCCAGTCGGGAAATCCAAGAACCACATGTCCGACAATGCCAATCACGAATGATATGATATGACAGATAATCGCCCATGCCAATATGATACCATATCGATGTGCAGATTCCAGATGTAATTCCGATCCAATCTGTACAAGGAGCAACAAGGGAAGAAACATCTGCACGCAGATCTTTGAAATGGCTTTACCATTGGCAGAGTTGAGCAGAGATAGCTTTGCTGCTAGAGCGCCGTAGAAGATGACCAGAATTACAGAGAGAGAGGCTTGGACTGCTGCCACGAATGATAAGAGGAGACCGGTGGCCATGACGGCAAGACTGTCTTCGTCCGTCTGCAATTGGCAGTATCTATGATGTCGATTCGGCCAGCCGAGCAATCCGCCAGGAAGGCGTCCTTCTGGCGTCGAGGGGCCTCTACACAGTGCAGTGACCAAGGAAGAGAAGGACGATATGGTGAGGAACGATCAAGCGACCATGATGAGCAGCCGGTCTAGATGTATAGTGTTGAGCTATCTATCGGGCCAATTTTCTTCTCTCTTGTCCCAAGGTTACTCCGCCGCCTATCTTTCCGTCACTGGGAGGGAATATCGCGCAATTCTATTGGCGGGACGGCTCAGGTACGCCACTTAACGGTACCCCAACGACGTACCACACTTACGTGCCGTGGGCCATGCCATAAAACGAAAGAAACCCGAATTTGACATCCAATAATTACACACGTGCACGAAATTGATCAGGACACTTTTAGTTTATCATTTATCTATTGTCGTTCTCAATGGCTGAGAATGACCCCAATTGCCGCCCTTGCTTGGTTTGTTCCGTACATGCATGGATTATGTACTTAGTTAATTCCAACTGTTAAGCTTGAATGGTGAGAGGCAGGTAACTATATTAATACACTAACAAAAGTACTTTGCGAAACCTTCGTCGTTCGGTCAACTTTTGAAATGCTGCAGCATGCAACTCAAACGCCCAAAACCAGAGTATGCTGCGTGTTTGCGGAGCCTTATTTGCAAGACAGTATTCAGCGGTGCTGGTAAGGACATACTCGCAGCTGTACTGCCCTGTAAGAGTAATATAGGGCAGTCTAAGTTCCAGAACGTCTGGCCATCAATGTCGATACCTCCTTGACACAACTCCAGAGCCCCTCGTTGCTCGATTTGGATTGACAACCTTTCCTCCTCTTCCAACAGTCTCGCCAACATATGGTAGAGGCGATGTTGCGCCAGGAAAGTCGGTCTTGGATGGTCTCTGTGGCGTCTTCGACATGAGTGACTTCTGCGGCGTCCTCGATAGCAGTGGCTTTTGCGACAGCTTCAATCGGATTGGCTTCCTCGTCGCAGTGTTCACGCCGATATGCCATACCATGTGCTCTATGTTGCCCTTCCAACCCTTCCCATCCTTCGCTGTACCGCCTTTCTCCAGAATAGCCACCTTATCGAACAACTTATCACCATTGGCGCTCCGAGCATCTATCAGATACGGCTCCACAGGAACATTGAAGCAATACAACAGGATCTCGTCCTCAGCCTCGTTCCTGAAACCCACAGCGGAGCCCTTGTTGCGGAAGATGTTGGGCAGGTACACTGCCTCGATGGTTCCGGGCACGGGTTCATTCCCTGGAGCAACGGGGAAACAAATTTTATCACTCAGAAAGTCCACGGTCCTAAGCGTGTGCTCGTAGCCCAGGTCAAAGTGCGTCAAGCTCGTCATGAAAGTCTTCACAGGAACGATCGCATCGGCGTAGTGGAATATCGAGACGTCGGCGCACCAGCTGCGGTATTGGATCTGGACCAGCTCTTCGTGCTTCTTTCTTGCGGCCGGTTGACATGGGATCGCAATGGGTTTGATCGCCGGAGGGTTGGAGAATCGCCATGAGAGCGTGGGTGGTACTGAAGTGCTTTTGCGGGAGATGGTACCGAAGCTCTTGACTGACGGTGCGGGTGAAGGCAATGACTTGTGTTCGATGGTTTCACTAATGTCTTCAATAGAAGAGTTTTTGACATTGAATGAACCCATCGTCGGAGGTGTACCAAGCCCACAATCCTGGTTCTCTTGAGGATCAGACGCCATCGGGATTGAATTGGGAAGATGAGAGACTGAGTGATCAAGAGGTTTATGGTACAAGCTTATGCCTCTTCATAAAGGAAACGTCAGGAAGTGAAGGTGAGTTTGATGGCCTCGCAAAGCGATTAAATGTTTGCTCGATTTTGTTTATACGGATTGAGCTTTGATGGTAGGACAGCAGGGGTAGCTTAGCTTCATTTTTTTCATGCATGGCGGTTCTGCAATTTCTGGATGTCAAGGATTAGGATGCGCAAACATGTTGAATGACTGAGCCATGCCTCCGCCGTTCGCCGTTCGCTGGCGGAAGTTATAGATGCCGTTCGATTCATCCGGTACGAGGTTAGTACCGTGATCGCAACAATGAATCCAGCTGCATGTACATGAACAACACACACTGAGTAGAGACGGAAATTCAAGCTTGTTATGTGTATAGCATCAAATAGAGATCTAATTGATTCGAAAATCTATCTAGAGAAGAGATATGAAACAGACAAGTATGTATGCGTCTAAAGTCGTGATCTTATATACCAAAGGAACGTCGCGCCCGATCCCTATCAAAGGCACCTAAAGCCATTTATTCCATTCAAAGAAAATATTTACATTGTACGAAGCAATGTTGGGATGCTCTCCATGCTACCATGACGGCGCATCTAGCACACGTTGGCAGTGTTGCGCATCTAGCACTTGGTGGCAGTATTGCGAATCCAGCATTCACCACTTCCAAAGCCAACCTGGTGGCAGACCTTCTGAATGCCGCCGTCACAGAAGGTGTTACCATCAGACGAGCACTTGGACCCAAATGTGGCGCACTTGTTGAACTCGTCGCGCTTCTCGACGGCGATGGCCTCAACATCAGCCTCACGCTTCGCGGCGCAAGGCTCCTGTGTGAGCCTGACCCAGCACTCGCCATTGCTGAATGGGACTTGATGGCAGATTCTGGTCTTGCCATCCTGGCAGAACTCCTGTCCGTCGGTGTTGCAGTTCGAACCGAAGGTAGCGCACTTGTTGAACTCGTCGCGCTTCTCCACGAGCTCAGCCTCGCGCTTGGCGGAGCAGGACTCCTGGGTGAATCGGATCCAGCAGTCCTGGCCCATCTTGTGGCAGATGGAGACCTTGCCTCGAGAGGAATCGCAGAAGGACTGGTCCTGAGAGGCACAGTTGTCGCCAAAGACGGAGCATTTGTCGAAGACATCACGCTTGGAGATGAAGCTCTCAGCGTTGGGGGCGGCGGCGGCGAGGCTGGCAAGGCCGAGAATGAAGCTGGAAGCGAAAAGCATATTGGATGATAGTTGATGGCTAACGATTAGGTTGGAATGAAAGGATTTAGAACTTGAAGAATATACTGCAAGCTAGATGATTGAGATGAGTGGTTGATGATGATGTGATCTACAGTGCGCGAGAGAAGTGCTCTCTTATACGCACATTGTCATTACATTCATCCACTACATCTTCTGTTGAAGTCTTCGTCAGTGTCTTACGGCGGAATTGCACAGTTGCACAGTGGACGTGAAGGACATCGCGGGCGGCAGTGTATCGTAATGTTTCGCAGAGCCATCCGTACCTGACCCAGGTCGCTGGAGACTTCGTTTCGATCTGAGCGGCTGTAGATCAGGTACCGCTGACATCAAGAAACAATTGGAAGATGTATGTCTCACGGACACAGTCTCATCGGACACAGTTCTCACCATGGGGGAATGACGTGGGGAGTTCCGTCGCGTCGCGTCGATGATGACGGAGACTAACCCGATTTGGATGTCTGAAGATCGACAGGTCCGGACGTGCGACTATGCAAGCCCTAGCCGATGGTGGGGAACTCCATGCTTTTGGAGTATTCTATTGAACGAAACTTCCGTATGTCCGTATGAACATTATGAAGATGCTACGACGCTGATTTCAGTCGTTGAAACAATGACGATAGAATTCGCAGTTCCCCGTGCGCTGGAGGCACAAACTTTGCTCGAGTGAGAGCTCGCAAACCTGCGATGAAAAAGCAAATAAATGTTGCGTCCGGTCATCGTGCAGATGTTGCACTGCGCTCACATTCCACTCCGAAACATCAGCTCGGGATCTTTGTTTGAGGCGATCCAATGTACTTTATATATGCGCAGGTAGGTTAGGTAGATATCAACCTCTCCAAGGACCCCTCCTCCAAATCTGGTCGAATCAGGCCGTTGACCGTAGCCTACCGTAGTGAGTCACTTCCTGTAATACGTGAACTGGGGTAACAAGAAACCATATGAATCTATTAAGCTACTACAAAAAAAAAGCTACACACTACGCCTAGCTACTATTAAAGATAATGACACTATACTCCAGGAAAAAAACCCTCTCCATGTTGTGCTATCTGATCTGGCGTATTGGCTGGGCGTCATCATAGTATATCCCTTCCTGGTAGTCTGCTACTCTTCATTTGAGTTAGCAAGCTTAGGCACCACAATACCTAGCTCCTTCAATTCATCCCAGAAAGACATAAGGAAGTTCAAACGTTGACGTTCAAGCTCCAGCTCACGTTAATGTTCAAACTCACGGTCAAGGTGCTGAAACATTTCTGGAAGCTGGTATTCATCTGACTGGTGAGCATGGAGCTTGCGTGCCAATGCATCCAATATGGAGGGAGGGCAATAGGGAACGTCGGGGGCAACGTCGCTGGAATGATTCCTACTTAGGTAATCCTGCTCGGGCTCCACGACTATGGGGTGCTCGCGGCAAGCATAGGTTTCTTCGAGAAGCAAACGGGGCTCGGTTTCCCAATCGTCAATGCCTTCTGGAGACATTTTAAGTTTCGCCGGAGCCCCCGGATGAGCCCATTCCAAGAACCGCGTAACGAAGGCATTGCGAGGAATTTCGTACTCCAAGCCCCAAGGTTCCATAACACCCTGCTCAAGTGTTACAGGTATCCGCATTTTATAACTGAGGTAGTGAATCCATACGCGCGGAACCCGCCCTACTGTTACTGTAAGACCACGGAGAGTTGTGATTGAAGCAATGGCCCGAAGCATACTAATTAACAGCAATAAGCAATCCTGACGATGTTCGTCCTTGCTATATATACTCAGGGACAGATAGCGCAAGTTTGTGGCGTGACGTGCGAGCCTTTCCATCATCCTGCAAATGAGTCGACAATGATTGATCTCCTTTTCGAGTCGCTCCTAATAGAAGGGTGCGTAATAATAATCGGTTAAGGATTCGCGATTGAGGAAAGGAAGAGGGAGTTTAATGGAGACAGAAGTAAGCAGTGACAAGTTGAATGACCCAATCATGTCGAGCCACTTTTCGGCCCCTTCAGTCGATTTGTGAAAAGTGAATGTGTTCATCCGGTACAGTACATAAGTGCCATCATTGTGCATCTCTCGACAGGTTGATAGAATAGATGGATGGACGTCGTCCCGCGTGAATAGTTGGATAGAATCATCAGGATCCCGCTTAGGCCTGCGGGGCTTTAATCGGATAGATGACAAGGTCGCGGGATCATACTTAGACAAACGCGGAGGCCTGTCGGGGCAAAGAAGATATTTCAGTATCTCTACTCTGACATCGTAAGGCAGTGTCATCAATGTCGGCCGTGGCATGATGCTTTCTTGTCTCGGCACCTCTTGCGA
Source organism: Aaosphaeria pasadenensis (assembly GCA_022813625.1). NCBI lineage: Eukaryota > Fungi > Ascomycota > Dothideomycetes > Pleosporales > Aaosphaeria > Aaosphaeria pasadenensis. The sequence goes on along the minus strand of JAKLMB010000008.1, from coordinate 1,158,285 downwards.
TTTTGGAAACGGACGGATACGAACGTGGGTAATGTAATGAGATAAGGACTCAGTAGTGATTTGAGCTGCGTGTGAGGGAAGGACGTCTCGTATTTCCGGGGGTTTAAATCATAGTGGTGAGACAAAGGAAGTATAAAGGAGTACGGCCCCCATTCAGTTGACCATGGCATTGTGAGAAGGCAAGCAACGCATTGAGTACACCATCGCATTGTGAGAATGGCAAGCAGCGCATGAAGGGCGAGAAGACGGACAAATGGTGATTCTAAAAATATGGTGATTGCGTAATTTTGATTCAAGTGGCGGGGACACCGCCGTATGTTGCGTGCCACGCGCTATGCAATTAAGCAAATAGAGTAATGATAAAGAAAAGAAGGAAGCTCAACAAGTGGCTACGCGCTGTCCACAAACTTACCTAAACAGAACTACAAGAAGAACCCGAGCAAGAGCTACTCGACGACGGTCGTCGCCCAGAAGCCTCAGCCAAATCCTTCTCTCCAAGAATTACTCGCTCGCACCATGAGCACCAGCTCCTAACCTTACCAGCCATTTCACGCTCGAGGAACTGCATGGTTTTGTCCTCTTCATCCTTGTAGATCTTAACAACATCACCCACGAGCACTTGCTTTTTATGCTTCATCTTGAATCCACCCCCAACGCCCTCAATCTCTTGTGCAAGATAGCTTGTCCCCGTCCATCGATCCGGGGAGGAGCCTTCCAACGAGGCAAGCGTTTCCGCATCGCACTCGATCTCGTGCTCGACTACCCGTGCGGCCAGGCAACTAGGTCCACGTCCGCATTCAACGCCTTCATTCCCTTGGCCAGCGCCCGTTCCGACGCCTCCCAAGTAATGGCTGTATCGTGTTCGCCAACTCCAAGCTCGAACGTACATGGTATCGGCGTTCCTAAGATGCTGGCCACATGGTTGACATAACCAGACCACCTCGGCACAGCGACAAGGAGCGCGCTGAAAGGCCGACGCTGTGAAAGCTCGGGAAGAATGATCTTCGAAGAACTTGGGCTGACAATTGGGCGTGGAAGGGGGAGACGGGGTTGCGCTTGTAGCCGCCCGAGGACGCTGGGGCGCGGTAATCAGATGAAGCGGAGCCTTTGTACAAGCACGGCAGAGGCGCCGATGCCGCACGCGAACGACAGGTGTGGGCGGAGGCTTGATGGTACAGTTCTAGCAATATCATGGTCAGTCGGTTGTCGTAGCTCATGCTCCTCTTCGTAAATCCCTTACCCGGCACACCACGCTGGCGCAACGCTGGCACTCGCCCACCATGTCACGCGCGCATTGGCCGACCTTTCCAGTGGTGAGCTGTCGACTGTAGACGTCTCTAACCCTCAGGGTATGGTCGGTCTTCAGTTCCGCCGTCTCCAAATCACAGTGTAGCGTGTGGCGGATCAGCTGGTCGCGGTATTCGAGGAGATTGGCGCGGAATTGGCGGCAGGTGCGCGACAGATTGTGCAAAGTGTTTAGATCAAGCTGGCTGGCTAGCTGTCTAACGATACTGTTGTGTTAATCTGGTTAGCGATTCAACATTCGCGACACGGAGCTCAGTCCTTGCGTGGTTCAGGCTCACGGATAACAGCTCAGGGCGGCGGAGAACCCATTGATGTTGGGATTCGGACGACCATCCTGGCGAGCTGTGTCCTGCTCTGGCGTGCTTGTGCTGTTGCTCAGTAAGGGACGATACAACGGCTTATTTGAGGTGAAGCTCAATGAAGCATGTCGCCGAGGTTGGACAGTAGTTGTGCCGTCGAAAAGAGAGGTAGAGGGAGAGCTGGCTGCGACTGGAAATGGAGTAGATTCCGGGAGCAGTGGCGGCTCGTCGTCAAGATCAATCATGAGCACCATTGTAGACAATTAGGGAAAGACGCCGGTAGCATTGAAGCTAGCCAGTACGATGCGCCTGAGAAGGGAGAGGAGAGGAGGGGAGCGGGTTTGTTCAAGAAGGATAGGCAGATGGGTAGAAAGGAGAGAGCAGGAAAAGCGAGACAGCGAGAGAGGTGGACGTATGAGGTGTTTTATGAAGGTACTCGACTCGTACTCATAGTGAGGGAAGCATTGCGGTCGACGGTCAACGATGACGTGCAGGGTTGGTTTGGTAACTAACTAAGGTAGTATTAGAGACTCTAGGGAAATAGATCCGGGGGGTCCACCACACTCCCCTCATAACTTCTACTCGTACAGTCGTAATCGCACAAGGTGTGTGTCCGTATCCAGTTAATACCTGGAAAGTGATTATATATTTCGACGGTTCCCAGAGCTAAAGTGGTGATGATAATGGTAATGACCTTACACACGAGGTGGTGGATGTCTAACCCCAAGTGTGAGAAACCACCGTAGACGCGTCAGTTGTGAACGGTCACGTGCTCTCATCGCCGACTTCGCAATCAATTAGATCTTATCAGATGGATTCTTCACGTAACAAAAACCTCAATTCCGTATTCCATCTTCCATCCTCATCCACTCTCCCCTTTTCTTTCATCGTCAGCCCATGCAAGATCCTTGAAATTACGCCTCAAGCGCCGCTTCCAAGACTCCACAAATCCCTCATCATCAGGGGAGAAAATTTGCCAATGCATGACTCGGCCCAGCCCACGGCCCTATACCTCCCTGATGCTTTGGTGAACACCTCTCCATAGTCTCCACACAGTAAAATCTGATAAAATTTAATCTGATAACAATTGCGGGCTCCAGTTAGGTAACTACTTAGTACTTAGTACTTGGGTACGTAGGTAATCATTGCTATGAAAAGTTCAGGTTTCCTCCCTCCAAAAGGTGTTCTTCCTTAAAACCCCTTCTTACGTTAGAATGATGAAGTGCATATCGTCATATTTTGAACTCAAATCAAGTGGTTATGACATGACAGTGTGATTTTTACAATCTCTAGCTTGCTACACGTTCTGATCTAGTTCTTGGAAAGAGAAGTCATTCATACAAAACCTTACTGTCTTCAGCCTCCATCTTGTGAGAAGTTCGGGCCCACTTGGTACTCGTTTCTCATAGTACCTGCATGAGGTTCACCGCCCTCTCTGTCCAGATGTTGCTTGCTGAACTAGTTTTAATAAATCGCCCGAGTAGTATTAGAAACCTTTCTCTATCAAGGCCATTTTTCCATGAAGAAATTCACGGGTTTGTCGCAAAGGGCGAGGATCCTTTGTGTGAAATGTCGCGCTGGATCACAATTTAATGCCGTTATATTTAGCTCCTAGCTTATAGTGACTCGACGTGCAAGCAACGACCAAGCGCTATATGTATATACACCCAGCGTGAAACCTTTTCTTTGTCAACATGGTACCGCTCTTTCGACAACTCGAGTAACCTCATACTGCTAACTTGACCTTAAACTCTCCGTCACAGTAAAACGAGAGTTATTCCAAAGGCTGTAACAATGAGTTAATATGACAACAGCGTCACGGCTCTCCCAGGGAGTACCCTAATTGCCTCTAGTTTGTGCTCATTGTGTTTTCCGGGTGTAGAGAACACGATATGGCGGGAACGAAACTTACCACATTGCCTGGCGAAACACGAAACCAGATATTGTCTGAATGACTCTGTCGAACCGAGATCCTCGATCCCGGCGAGAAAGCGAAATCCAGACAGGGGCTCGATGTTGCGATCTTAAGGGTCCGCAAGTCGCCCGCAGAAGATGACGCAGAGATGCTGTATCGACAAAATCATTTTCACTTTGGAAAACCACCGGACGGATGGGAAACTCGAGCGAATAAACCATTCGGGAAATGGCTTGAGACGATTGGAGAGAAGAATGTCGCCCGTCTTCGTAAACGGGATATACAACTCAAGAATCTTAAGTGAGACTTTCACTTTGAAGGAAGCCATTTTGAAGTATCAGCACAGGCCTCGAAGGACAGTTGGGAGGGCCACGCATTGTACTGGGGCGACTGTTTCGTAAAACTTGCCTTTAATACTTCAAATTTGCACCATCTTCGCCTGTATTGGTTCGCGAATGGTTTGAACTACCGTGCAAGGGATACGCTCTTTAGTATTCTACGCATTGTCTCCCACATCCGGAGTCTTCGGCTCTTTGCAGTCTATCTGCTGAGATGGGAGCAACAGCGACATGAAAAGAAAACTCTTCTAACATCCGGGCCTTGGAGCTTTGGCGAAGGGGTTTTCAACGCATTGGACTATTGGCAATATGAGAGGCGGCTCGTTGTCGCGGAGATTCGTAAAAAGTATCCCTTAAAAAACGTTGATGAGCATCCAAAAATCGACTGGGAGTCAGAAATTGGGGAGTACAGAAACTTCATCATTCACTTCGAGTCCTCCGGGGATGCCCTTGTTCAAGCTGGGGAGAAGGCAGACCTGTCGAGATACTTGTCACCATTCACAAGATACTTTCGACAGAGTCACTCGCTGTGGAGAGAGGTGCAAGACAGGAAACGATTCTACCCACCTGTGGATTTCGAGACACTCATGGATCATCTGAACTTTTGGGACGATGAAATCAGAGATCTCCTACGTGAGTGGAAAGAGCTGAAGAAGCTTGGCTACACACAGCGGTACGACCTAGTTACAGAGAAATCCAAATTCTTGCGAACTGCTGGAGGCTCTATTTTGGAGAGAAGGATAGTGTTGGGAGAATGATATGGTTTTTGGATGACCTAGGCCTCAACAGCAATCCCTTTGCTGGAATAGAAATTCTTCGGCAAAGACTTTACTACTGTAGATTGCTTAGATCTGTTTATTTTGGACATGAAATGACTATTATTCGGTTCTATCTGACCATTACTCTCTCTCTCTCTCTCTTTCTCTCTTTAAGTTTTCCCTCCTTCACCTTCTCTTCGCACTATCTGGCCCTCTCACCGTCTCCTCTGATTATCTCACCTTCTCCTCCCTTCTTATCTCACACTCTCACTGCCCCTCTCCATCTTAAGGGAGCCCTAGCTTTTTCGTGGGATCTATCAATCCTTCAGCAATCTTTCTCTCTCTCTCTCACCTTGGCTCACTCGCTGCGAACTTGAAGGCCCGCAAGGCTCCTCACTCACTCATCAGAGGCCAATCTCAAGCCTTCACCACTGATCGCAAACTGACTCACCTTCACTTTTACTCGTCTCTGGGCAGCCACTTGTAGCAAGGTCGCGCACAGACGTCGCGTCGTAAACAGGATACAAAGGCTGCTCCTCCGCCCATCCAAACCTTTCCCTCTCCACCCACAAAACTCAACTCAACCTCCTTCACTTGAGGGAGAGATCGAACGGAGTCCGAAGTCTCACACAGACTTTCTCAAGGTAGGCCATTTGTGCTTTTTTAGTTGCCCATACTGCCATCCCCATTGCCACTCTCACTCCCTCTGCCACTCCCTCTGCCACTCCCTCTGCCACTCCCTCTGCCTCTGCCACTCCCTCTGCCTCTGCCACTTCCTCTGTTATCCATACTACCTATGAAGCCTGCACTACCTCTTCAGAAAATGCCCATGCTAATGCAGGTCCCGGTGAGAAGTGCCACTGCGAAGCTCGCACCTCACCTTCATACACCGATCAGCAAAGATGATGGACGAACCTCCCCATCTCATGACGCTACCATACGTCCTCCGCGAGGAGATCTTGAAGGAGGTCATCTGTTCGGACAATCCCTTCAGGTTGTTTGCTAAACACATCGGAACATGCAAAGATCTCGGAAAGGTTGTCCTCCCTCATGACGACCATCCGCCCTTGAGCATCTTCCTAGTCTGCAAACAGTTGAATGAGGAGGCCACTTGGATTCTTTACCGCTTCAGAGCGCTGCAGATAGCACCACCACTCAGGGCTGGAACTCGCATCCCCTCTGTGGTCCGTGTATTCGGATCTGACAAATTGATGTTGCTCCGCAAGATCGAGATCACGATACGCCCGAATCCCAATGTGCCCAACGACATCTGCAAATGCAGTATCATTAGGGGCGCAAGACCTATCTACAACTTCGCTTACGGTATGACCGAGGCTATCGCCTATATCGCGCAGCATGCCAAGAATCTCAAATATCTGAAGGTGGATATGCTCGACACCGATTTCATGATGCGCCATGCCATCGTCTTGTTCTTCACACTCATAGCCAGTCTCACTACCATCAAGGGTCTTAGGCGATTGGATGTTGGCCAAGCCTTCCCTGACATTTGGGTATTCTATCTCTCCAAGAAGTTGGGTGCCTCAGCCATGCTTCGCAAAGACAACTCGGACGGTGTCGGTGTCTTCAAGGATGCCATGGAAAGCTATCGTGAGCAGGTGATCGAATTCGAGTCTTATGTGGGCAGTGATTCCAAGGAAGAGTTCGACTGGCTTGGAACAGTCCAACATTATGACACGGCAGATATTTTCGAATCACCGGGCCCCCTCAACTCCAACGCATCGGTTTTCGGAGCCAATACCACGGAAGAGATTGCTCGGCAAGTTGATAGAGGCCTCAACGTCTATCTCGACACTATTGAGCTGGCCGAATCCTGGAAAATCACTCGGCAGCAGTCTCACGATGAGCAGTACTTGACCAACGTCCGCATGCAGCGCGACTATCTTCTGCACTTCTGGAACGAGCTCAAGGCCATGGGCGGTCTGAAGTTCGATCCTTATAGCATCTGATTCTCCATGAGCGTTCCTCCTCGCATCCGCTTTTGTCCTGAAGATGGCAATTCGATTACATTTTCACGATCGCTTGTCTCGTCATCAACGTTGTGTTGCATCGGCAGTTGCCTAACATGGAGGTCCTTTCAATAATGAGTACGGTGTTACGAACGGTTTTTATTTATGTATTATTGCTGGTGGTATCTTTGTGGGCAGTCCTTCAGGTTTGAAGTTTTGAGGTCAGCTTGCACGACACTTGACAACGATCTTCAGCCTGTTCAGGAGACCAATTCGACCTTGACAACCTTTTCGTCTTGATTCCTTCTGATGAATTGTACACTGGAACCCCTTTTTGTACATCATATTTGCGCACTTGCGCCACATTTCGAAGGAAGTTGATAACATGATGGGCTGATAACAACTTTCCTTTCTTCTTTATAGTTGGGCCGACTGCAAGCTTGGTGAGAAGCATCGCGGTCGTGCCTTGACTTACTGACTTTCAAAGTCGTACCATAGGTACATTACAATGGGAATTCAATCAAAGCTTTCAAATTTGAGTGCCATCGTCATCATATATGTGAAACAAAGTAAATTCTATCTGAGTGACTAGTGTTTGCCTTTTGGCTTTAAAGCTGCAAGTTGGACGGGTTTCGCGGTGAGGGCCAGTTGAGCGGGTATCGCAAAATGGAAAGCGCTGTATCGAATATTGGGGTATCTCCTTTTTTTCCAGTGTCTCAGTCAGAGAGCTGCATCGAAAACCGTACAACAACTTAACTGCGCGAAGAAGAGCAAGCAAGAACGCGCTTGATCTTCTCGAGGATGGGAGAGACACGACTGCGAGGCGGCGTCACTGAATCTAGGTAAACAACAATGATAAGCTTAATTCTACTTGTTTATTACTCGGCAGCTATCAAAACTACTGACCAACAAGCTTTCCGCTGATACCAGTCTGAACCGACGCTTCGAAATCCGCCTTGGAAAGACCGAGCTTGTCGTTCCACAGACCAGGAGCGCGCAAGTCGCCCAAGTTCGCCTTGCTGAAAGCGCACACCTGAATCAAGTCACCGATGCCACCGAAGTCCTGCTTCGCCAATCTCTCGTTGCCTCGCTTGCGGAGTTCCTCGCTGGAAATGTTCTTGACGGTCCACTTCTCTCCGCCGGTGGCCTTCTCGATCGCCGGGAGGAGCTCGGCCTGCGAGGTAGCGAAGGAAGACACGCGGACATATTGGTTCTTGGTCTCGGATGGCTTGGATAGGACCTTGACAACGGCTTCTCCGACCTGGGAGAGGTCTGTCGTTGTGAAGGCACCCTTGCCCTCGTCGATGAAAGTTGCGGTCTTGCTCGCTGCGTCAAAGCCCAAGAAACCGACCATGAGACCCTGAACTGATGTTAGTATGGCTGATCGCAGTATACGAGTGTCGGCGTTCGGGGCCGGCGTAACAGGAGGAGCTTACCCAATCGAAGAACGCGCCGGTCTGTATGCTGGTCCAGCTAATCTGGTCCTCCTTGCTCCTGAGGTACTCGACGGTAGCATTCTTTGCTCCCATGATGGGTGCAATCTCTAGTGTTTGCGGGTTCGCAGTGTCGACACCGTACTCGGATGGCAAGAAACGCTGCACGCCGGCTGCGATGGCGGCGTCGATGAAGTTCTTCTGGTCTCCGAGTGCCATACCGCCAACGAGTGAGACGACGGCATCTTGGCCCTTGAATGCGCTAGTGAGAGATTCCGAGGATGTGTAGTCGGCTCGGATGACCTTGACGTTGGCAGGGAATGTCGATTTGGAGTCCTCACGTGATAGGACTGTGGTGTTGAAGGCGGATGAAGCTAGGAATGCGTTCAAGATGGAGGGACCGAGGTTGCCACCGGCCTGTTGTTGTTAGCGTTGATTTTGGATTGGCAATGATGGCAATGGCACTTACACCGATAATGATAACGTTCTTGATTTCAGACATTGTTGTGGGAGTTGTGGAGATGTGGGTGGATTGAGAAACGAGGTGTTGGGTTTATGGAGAAGTGCTGTTTGGGTTGGTAGAATGTTGGATGATGTGATGGAGTGAATGTTAACCTGTCCGAGACAGCACTTGATTTATATATTCATGATGCTTTTCCTCGTCCCCATTTCGGCCATACTTCAAATGAAGAACCCCCAGCTAAGAGGGGGCTGCTTAGCAACTTCGCACGCCATAGCCATCGTGTTAGGTGTGAGGTGCGGTCGTAATGCCAGGCTTCGAAATCAATCGACACACTATCTTCAACGTGTAACCGGAAACAGTACTCTTCGGAATCAAATCAGATATATGTTATATAAGATCGCATGCAATTGTTGATTATCGGCACTTGCAGAGTTGAAGCTGATTAAGAATGCGGAATTCAATCGCTGTAGAGTAGCCGTAATAGGTCTAGCGTACCCAATTGTTGCGGATCGGATGCAAATTGGTCCCGACGACATGAAACTCATTTGTAACATTGTCAAAGTCCCACCGCATTGTTGACAATTAACCTACTCGACCTACAATGATGGGTTACATGTTGAGTAATCGTTGACATTCGGAAAATTCCGTCTGTGCGCCAACCATTGTAAAGCACATTATATATCCTCGAGCATTTCCAACGCGTGCGGAATCAAGCTTTAACCAGAGAATTCGTCATGCGGCTTTCAAAGCTTGTGAGCATATACGCACGGCGATCCAACGGAAGCGTTTGTCGAACCATTCTTTGTCTGAGAAATTGAGTGGTAAACGACCGATATCTGATTCAGCTGTCGACTTCGAACTTGGAACTTGAATCTCATCAACAAGAAATGTCTTGTCAAGGACACTACTTCCACAATACTTGTGTCTGTACTTCACCGAGCTGACAGCCGCTGTCACGAGTACTTTAGTCGCTTCAATGAGTGTTGCTTCAATGAGAACACCATAAATGGAGGACATCCAACGGCTACATTAATTTCGCTTGGCTTCGATCGTGGAAGCTTTCACCAGTCAGGCGGAGATCACCACGGACAATGCAAAGGCATAACCATCAATGAAACAAGGGACCTCAAGTTCAATCGATACAAAAACAATTGTTTCGAAGGTTAGGGCCATGGAGCAGAAGAGATATTGCCACTGGCCAACTCATACCCATGCCAATCAATGGTGGTGGCAACTACAGAACACATTGGAAGGATGATCAATTGCAATTGCTAGATGGCAGATGGTGTTGGTCTCCTTTTGGTAAGTAAAGACTTACTCCTTCAACGTCGCTCAAGGCAAAGCAGACAACCCATTATTCAATTGATCTGGTCCGACATTGAAACATGAGTCGTACTCGTATTTTGAGCGGACTAGCTTTCAACAGGTAGAGCCGATACAGGAGAGAATTGATAAAAAAACATTCGATCTTCCCTGGCCATATTGTTACGATGTCGTAAAATGGTTATGTTGGATGCGTGGATGCATATTTCGTGCCTCTGCAAAAAATGACGTGCTCCGCCAAGCGACCCTGACCTGACTTTGTTTTGTACACGAGCGAATGGCGACTTTCCTTCTCGACTTCCAAGACTTGCGTTATCAACCGACTACACTCTTGAGAGTATAGATATGCAATCCATATATGGGGCAGTGGAGGTCTTTCAATTATATACCCTCCCATGAATCGGGCCGTCGTCTCGTTTACTGTTGGATTCTCGGTCCATTCCCGCAGATGTACCGTAACGATGGCTCGATGCATTGTTGCAACACTTGATAAATTGAAGTCGCACGCCTTGATGAAATAACGTTGAGCCTCCAAGTCGCCTTCATCCATTCCTGTCAATCTTGTTTCCGTTACAATGGCCGACAAAGGGAATGCCGCATCTCAGCCTCCGAAACAACAAAATGTTTACGGTTTCCCGGAAGATAAAATCCTCGAACCAACCGACAACCTCAAATCCGCAGATGTAGAAGAGCTGGATTGCAATGAGAGCGCCATCGAGCTCACGGAGGTGACAGGCGTGTTTCGTCACGTTGGTCAGGTTATTCCCTATTTTCGCAACCCGCGCCACGTCCTCCTCTTCAAATTGGACGTGATGTTGCTGGCATGGATGTTCTTGGCTGGTATTATGAAGGTAACACAATCTATGGACAAATACATAAGCATATTGCTGAACTTGCGATAGGAAATGGACCAAAGTGCAACAACCCAGGCATACGTATCCGGAATGCGTGAATCATTGAACTTACGTGGCAACGAACTTGTCAACTTCAATACTTTCTTTTCCATTGGCTATGCCATCTTCCTCATTCCGGGCCAACTTATCCAGACGAAAGTGAGGCCATCCTACTTTCTGCCGACCTGCGAGATCATCTGGGGCTTGCTTGTGCTCTTGTGAGTGGATGACCTGACTTGTGCTATACCCAAAGCTAACCTCTGTCAGCACATACAAAGCACCGGATGCAAAGACTATCTATGCTCTGCGATTCTTTCTTGGTGCGCTTGCCGCTGCGTTTTGGCCCACTGTTGTATCTCTCATCTTCAACTGGTACACGCCGAAAGAGCTAGCCTTCCGACTGGCCTGCTTCAACGTCAGCGACGTGGCCGGAGCTATGTTCTTGGGGGCGTTGCAAGCTGCGCTATACCGGAATATGAACGGCGTCCACAACCTCGCGGGCTGGCAATGGCTCTTCATCATCGCAGGCTCAGTCACCGTTGGTCAAGGTCTCCTCGGCTTCATCACTATTCCTGACTCGCCTGCCATAACCCGCGCTCTATGGTTGACTAAGGAAGAGAGACGCCTAGCCAACTGGCGCATGAACAGTTTCGGAGCGAATACCTCTGAGCTAATCTCCGCATCGCTACTTCGCAAGAAACTCCGAAAGATTGTCGTTCACCCAATAACATACTTCTTTCTCTTCGGCTTCGCTCTCGCCGCATGGGCACATCGCGCAAATTCGTACTTCGTTCTGTACCTTGAGTCGATCAAGAATCCCGCCGGAGAGCGAGTGTACAGCACGTACCAGGTGAACATCCTCCCCCTAGGCGGCTACGCATTGCAGATCGTCACGAGCGTTGGCCTCAACGCACTTTCGGACTGGAAGAATTGGAGATGGCAGGTCAGTGTTGGATCTCTCACCGCGCACGCCATATTCCTCGCGGTGTTGTGTGCATGGCCGGCGCGCGACCACGTGGTGATGGCTTTCTACTTCCTGACTTACACCACGAACGCCAACGGGCCGTCGCTCATGGCCTGGATGGCCGAGCTCATGCGCAAGGAGCCGGAAGCTCGATCCATCATTGTCGCGATGACCGTGACGATCGTGTATGTCGGCCATGCCACCATTCCGCTCGGCGCGTGGCGGGTTGCTGATGCGCCGAGATATCCCATTGGATTTCCGTTGGCAGTGGCCATGACTGTCGCTTCAATATTCGTGCAGCTTGGTTTGCGTGTCTGGGAGAAGAAGCATCCCGAGATTACGGAACGCGGACTGGAGTGAATGTCCATGAGGTTTAGATGATTAGACCAGAAAAGTATCTTCTTGAAATTGTACTTGGAACATTTATGTATACCCCCATGAGCGAAAGACGCCAGTTCATAGAAACTACTGTACATCTTAGGCGAAAACACTTGGAAATATTACTGTTTTGATATCTCAAAGGAAAAGCACATTGACGTCGTGCATTATCCACTCCGTAGGATTGTCTTCAATCAAGAGCTCTCATCAACCTGTAATTGACCTATATATTATATCCTCCAAGGCATGTCCGAATTGGCGGGTCTAACGAGTAGGGAGAAGGAGGATAGAAACCCTGCCACAGTTAGAGAGAGGAGAGAGAGAGGAGAGAGAGAGGAGAGAGAGAGGAGAGAGAGGGGGGGGGGAGAGTTGATAGAATTCCAAAAATTTTCGATTTCATAATTTCAATGTAACTAATGTTTCATGGTATCAAGTTCATGGAGATAACAACGGCCAGAAAACAATATCCAGGACGCGGGGGCGAGGGGGGAGAAAGAATGAGATTCACACCAAGCCGATTCGATTCATGGAGAAAAAGGTTGAACGGAAAGACAACCCCATGCATCATGATTGGGGGCTTTTTTACATCTAGCTTTACAAGAAACAATCAACGTGTGGGATATGGAATACATGGACCCACGCCATACCAATGCCATGCCGCTTGGGGAAAAGAAGAATCGAAAACAAGCAAGGTCATACAAATGCCCCTCCCGATCGTTGTGGGGAAACTTCGTGGAAAAGTCTTGGGGGGAACGCCAGTCGTAATCGTAACTTAGACACCTCGGAACTGTACAATATGTTAGCTTTGTCCGTGGTAAAACAAACACGGAACTATGGCAGACTTACCATGCGAACAACCAAAAACCATATCGCACCAATAAATCGGAACGCACTCAATCCAGCGACACTCCACAGCACGACGCCCAAGTAAATCTCGGCGACCTTATTCTTCTTCTTCTCGGCCTCAGCCGCCGACGACACGGTGACCTCCAATCCACCGGATTGCAACACCAATGCGCAGAGCCCCAGATTGCAGAACATCCAGAACAAGACGACGCTAGATCGGAAGCCCTTGTAATAATCCTCTTGCTTGTCTTCTTGGGAGGGGACCTTCTTGGGCTCGACATATTTGGTTGAGAACACGCGAAGTTCGTTCTCATACATGGAATTCAGATCGGCGTCGTCGGTGGGCGCTTGAATATCGGCTTTACCATCGGCTTTGGTCGTAACGGACGGGAGCTTTTCTGCCTTGTCATCGCCCTTTGTTCCCCACGTAATATCGTGGGTGTTACAGAAGGCGTAGACGTTGAGAATGTTGACGTACGTAGGCGTCATGAGGAGGTATTGGATGAAAGAGGTGAACATGTGCCAGGGGTCCAGGAACAGGAACGATATAACGAAATACATGACGTATGTTGAGGCCAGCGAAACGATGAGCGTGAAGAAGATCCTGTCCTTGAAGATGTCGGCAAAGTTGAACCCGTTATTCTCCTTGATCTGTGATTGTACGGATCGCACAGTGATGAAGATGGAGGCGAACATGAGGTAGGCCATGATCAAGCACCAGAAATACACCATTGTCATGTAGAACTTGTTCGAACCCTGCGGCCTGTTGCCCAGCGCGAGGATGAAACATGTAATCAATACACCAATGTATAGCCATTCGAAAACGATGAACAGAACGTTTCCAGCTGTACCAATCTCCGATGCGAGCGATTTCGTGAGGATGCGGAAGACCAAGAAGAAGTTACCGAGAGCGAACCAAGCGAATATCATATTAATGGTCTGATAGACGAACTCGACCAAGAACATCATCTTTCGAATGAAAGAGTGATCGCTGCGGAAGATGTCGAACGAGTGGGCCAGGGCGTAGACAGCAGCGAAGAAAGAACCGTTGAGCCAACGTCGACGCTGAAGAATGAAATCGGCCATTTCCACGGGTACGTCAGTCTCACCGTTGGCGGACTTGACGTACTGCAGGATCCAGTGACAGTTCCTCTTGGACACCAGCTCGAAACAGAGAATACGATCTTCGGCGAGGTACATGTTGGCGGTGAAGATGCCGGCATTGGCTCCGTGCATCTTCTCACCGGCGAAATACTTCTCCAGGGGACCGTTTCCAGTCTTGTCGTTCTGGAGCGCAACGTATCGGTAGGCAGAGAAGGCACCGGGGAGGACAGTGATGAAACCAAATGCAGACTCCAGAGGCTTGTCCAGGATGTTACTCATCTTGTACTCGAAGTTCTGTGTCGCGACGAGCGGGTTGAGAAGCTTCTTTCCTTTCACCTGTCCAGGATGTTAGTCACCTTGTCTCAGATTTCTGTGTTGCGACGAAGCTTACCAACATGGCCTTGATCTCACCGCAAGCACCTGCGCACATCGGTTCGAGATCAAACGCCTTCCATAAATGGTAGATCGAATCCTTGCCGGGTTTCGTTCCGGCATCGATAAGGACGCAGATATTGGGGTCCAAGACGGAGCCGAAAGCCTGGAAGAACCATCGATGGGAATTGATCTTCTTCTGGTTCTTTTCCTTCAAGCAGAAAAGCATCTGCACAGGCGTGTTTCCCTTCCTTACGCCGACAACACCCTTCTTGATGTCAATAGCCATTTGCGTTGTGTACTATATCTTAAATTAGTCATCTCGTCTCGGTGGCGATTGTTTCTATAATTAATAATTACCTCGTAGATATGTGCCGTCACATCCTTGCCGTTGACTTGCTGCTTGGCGATACCATCCTGATAGACACCCAAACCAGCCAAAACGGCGCGAGTCCTAGGGTTGATCTTGGCACGTCCGTCGCTTACGACGCAAACCACGATCTTCTTCCACGCGTCCTTGCCCCAGGTCTTGCTGTTGGTGCGCGAATTCATGTATTCGATGTTCTTGATCACACCAATCATGGTTCGCGCGAACAGCTCGTCCTCCTCGTTATACATAGTAACGACAATGAAGAGCTCCGTGTGCCTCGGCTTGGCGAAAAGCTTCTGGCGCAACGTGAAGCGCTCTGCCGCAAAATCACCAGGGTCGCAAGTCGCCGCGGAGTAGCGCATATGTGTAAACTCGTCACGCTCGGGAGGCTGTGCATGTGGGACTTGGTTCAGCAGTCGTGGGGGGATGGGGCAATCGAGGACGAGATTGCCCTTGAACAATTGCACCTCCTTGACCGTCTTCCAACGCTTGATGGGAGCCGGGCTAGGTGTGGGCTGAGGTTGTGGTTCATCGTGATATCCGTTATCTGGGCCCAGATCTGGCCCGTCGTGAGGATCTGGTCCATAAGCTGTTCCTCCCCCGATCATGGGCCGCCTGTCGTCATCGTCCTGCCAGTAGTGGTCTGGCTGTGCGCCGTATGGATGGCCTGCATCTTCGTGCGGCGAGTGGGCTGGGTTGTATGGTGGTTGGTAGTAGGCATCGGCGTGCTGTTGGGGATCGAGGGAGTAGTCGCTACCCTGGTGGTGAGGTTGCGGTCGGTAGTCGTCGTGGTAGTCGGTGTGTCCGTAGGGGATGTTTTCTACCGAGTACTGTTGTTTTTTTGTGTTGTTAGCTGTTGCGCTTTGAAACCCAGATTCATAACAGCCTGGCGGCGGCGGCGCGCAAACACTCACACTTGGTTGCAGCTGTAAACGATCGCTAGGTGTGCCAGGCCCTGGGCCAGGACCCATTGGGATTTCTAAGGGACCGGCGCTGGAGCCATATCTGTCATCGAGTTGGTAGCTTTGGAGAGGGTGCCCTGGTGAGGGAGTGCGACCAGGTCGTCGCGAATCCATGGGGTCGTCGTAATGGTCGTCACCTCCGGACGAGCCTGCTCAAAGCGAGGGTTAGGAATGTTGTTTAGTTTAAGTTTTAAGTCTATGGCGTAGAGATAAAAGATTATTCGTAACGAGAGGGTGAGAGGTGTGGAAAGTAGAAGAGAAGGGTTGGGGAGAGTGAGGAGGATGATGTTTTGGTGGAGCGAGTGTGTCAGGTTGAGGCCGTGATTCCGACGGAGTGTTAAAGGATATCTGGGGAACAAACGGAGGAAGGTGTAATAGGTGTGTAAAGGGCCAGGAATGTTGGTACACAGTCCACAATCCACTGTCCAGTGTCCACTGCCCACTGTAACTACCTAGGTACAGTAATACGCAAGTACGAGTACACGATAATAAAAGGAAAAGTACGCCGTAGTTGCGAGTACGATGTAGAAAAGTTGCCGCAGGGTGTGGCGCAGTTGAAGGGAGTCGTAATGGGGGCATTGAAACAGGGCTATGTAGAAGGAAAAGACGGATAAGGAGCCACAAATGCACTTACCAATGCGATTATAGCCAGACATGGCAAAGATCTTTGGCCGTTTCGCTGTTGTTGCAGCAGATCGTTATGTTGGTGGTGGTGGGAGATGGGGATGACGATGATTGTTTGTTGCTTTGTTGATTGATGCTGTGCGCTGCGCTTTGACAGGCAGAACAACAAGACTTAATGCCACCGGCCCGCCCAAGGGGATGATGAAATTGACCCGGACAGATGCAGATGCAGATGCAGGTGCAGGTGCAGGTTCGGGTTATAGGCACAATGATGAATTGTTTTGGTATCGGGTTGCTGGTGTGAGGTAGTTGGTTGCCAGGCTGTACCTACTGTGAATACTCGTAGGTAGCTTCAAGTCCGCAATTATGGGGCAGCAAGCTACTTGCGAGTATGAGTAGCAAGCGAAGGGAGTGGTTCTGGCAGTTCCAAGTTCCCAGTTCTTGCTTCAGTTCTCTCGTCGCGAAGAGCGTGTCTATCCAATTACAGTGCCTGTACTGTACAAACACGACGACGCGGCAGGGGAGGGAGCGGGAATTGGGAAGATTGTCGTGCGAATTCGCTGGGCGGCGGCGTTTCAGAGTTGGCAGATGATGGTTACAAGTACGGGTTGTTGCAGATCGGCAGAAATTAGAACAGCGAAAGACGGACGGCGGAAAACGGTTCGACAAAGGCGAGGATGTTCTCGGTGGGGATCCTGCGTCACTCGATAGGTCGGTAGGATGGCCTCTGATCCACTCAGAATCCTGGGATCGTAGGCTAGGGAGATCAAAAGAGGTTGAAGCCCTATCCGCCTTTATTCTATTACCCCAGCAACGAGTCGATGGTGTTGTACAATGGACACAGACAGTACGGGTGACACAGCGGAAGTGGGGGGATGGAAGAGGAGAAGGGAAGAAAGAAGACGAACAGAAGAAGTAGGATCGTGATACCTTCTTCTACTTTTTCTCTTTTTAATTTTAATTATGTGCTACAACCTAGTAACTATTGTGAACTCTGGGTGAGGATTATTGTCATCCGTCGTGTTTTCTCAGCTCTCCCCCTCAGCCCCCTCTCCCGTTGCCCGCCCAAGTTAAGGATAAGTAACCGAAACTATTCAGGGCTAGATTTGCGCCGCTTCAACTTGCTTCTTAGTCGTGGCTCTAGTGATGGGACACCACATAATCTGGGACAAAAGGCCAACTCCAGCTTAGCAGGCCTACTGTGTACGTCTGATTAGTTCAGAATTCCTAAAGATGGGTTTTATTAGAGATAAATGGCAATAAAGTCTGGGGAGATAGAGCGTAGGAGTTGGCCATTTCTTCCAGATTATGCGTTCCCTATGAGGTATTACTGTGTAGTATTACTTAACCTCAACCTCATTACTCGTGCGTTACCCTCTTTTGATCATCTGCACCGCCATCTTTTTCTGTGAGTTGGTTGGCCTCCCTTACTGTCCAAACCAGAGTCTGAGATGCCATCCGCCATCATCAGCCACAGCTACCACCGACCGGTCTGCTTTGAATAACTAATGTGATCCGTCTTGGACTGCCCTGCTCGCCTTGCCTTGCCTAGATTGAGCTCTACTGTGTACGTGCTTACAGTGTGCTCGTCTATTTTTGGTAGTTCCATATTCCTTCCCTAGCCTTCTGAGGTATTACCTGTATCATACTGTACATGCACTCCGTACTCTACACAGTATGTATGCACTAAAATACTATTTCATCCCACATCAAGAACACCCACATTATAGAATAAAACATCACTCCATTTCTATGAACCTACAAATCCATCGTGAAATCCCTCTTGACCTCCCCTCCCACCACCTCCCGCCAATACTCCCTTAGTCTCCACCATCCGCCGTTCAGCTCCTCCGCCTCTTTCAGCCCTGGCCTGGGCATTCTCCATTCGCCTCGCCGAGCCAAAAAGAAAATCATCCGCTGGTCTCGCTAGATGCTTGCACTAACAATTATACTGTGGTACTTACTCTGCGTCTCAGACCGTGCAGCTGGACTGTTGGGAGGAGGGGATGCTTCTTTCGGATCTCATGTCTTCCGTATATGAAGAGAGGACACGGACTCCAGCTGGGGCGGGCGTTTGTCACTTATCTAGAGACTAGAACAGAGCAGCTGGTGATGCTAATTCATGGTCACGTGCTAGAGGACCATCTCTCCAACGCCACCAACGTAATAAATATCAAAACAGATAATAATCAAAAGAGGAGGTAGAAATAGCTATAATATTGCATTTTTGTAATTTATATCTCCTGGTAGAAGTTGCAGGGAGGTGGCCAACTTACTGATCTGCCCCAATCACCTGACAGACAGTCAGGTGACTATCTAGTCTGTTGTGAGAAGGTCAGGGCATCTATCCCCACTTGCGCAATTCAACACTAGATAAGGCTACAACAACAACGCAGATCCTACACAAAATACTCCTAACAAAGTACTTTTAAACGTTATTATGATAGATTCTGCCCTGTCTCTAAGCTCCCTAACCCTTCTAACCCTTTCCCTATGTGTTTTGTGCAGGATCTGCGTTGTTGTCGGACGCCTAGGAACTACTATCCTGGCCTTTACAATCCAGAGCAAGGAGTTCTCTGCAAGGACCCTCCACCACCAGAAGAGAGTTATATATCATTAAAGGCAGCCCAACAGGCTCTTCGCATATAGGGCAAATTACATGCTGTAGTTTATACTTTCCAAAGAACGCGCAGTATCAACATTAGCACAGATAATATACAGAGGGTAGGCGCGTCAGGCTGGCCGCCTGCTAGCTTATACAAGGAACAACACGTAGATTTACAGCCTCTGATATATGATAGTAGAGCTGCTTAAGGTTCAAAGTTACATGATACTAGCAGGTGACCAGCCCGACGCGCCTACCTTCTCGTGCCTCTGTACCTTACAAGCTCCTCTATACATGTAATAAGGGCCAGAAGCAATCAGCTTAACCAACTATCTGCACATCCACCCATCCTCCCCATCTAACTACCCTCCCGATCCAATATCCTTCTATCTACCCATCTACCTAGAGAACAGAGGAGCTTCCAGCATTCAGTGTAAATGTTATGTAAGGTTTAAGTTAGTTGCAAAGGAAAAATGCACTCTCAATACTTAGTAGATAGTAGTTCACGCCTCAGCTATTCACAACCACCTACTAGATAAGGATCCTTATAGGAATTCTACCTATAGAGAGGAACAAATTACGCCTGAGGTTTCAACTACCTTAATTAACGAATACGCCAATACTAGCAGCATTGCTGAAATGATCAGGCAGCTGCAGCAGATTGTCCCTAATATTTAGTTAACAGATAGACATCTGCAACCTTCTCTTCATCAACCTGCAGTGCCTTGCCCTCTACAAACTCTGCCACAACATCCTCCTAGTCGATTGTACGTTGGTAGATCGTTCAAAGGGCACTAAGGTTCCTTGGACGCCTCTAGTAGTAGAGCCACGGATCCAGCAAACGCGTGTTAGTACAAAAAGTACCAGAACAGTCAAATCAAGCATTACTAGAACACAGAGAGAGTCCTAGAAACCTTCGGTATTGTCGCGTATAGACGCCTATATAGTAGGGAGCATCACAGGCATGACTCGCAATCGGTGAATAGATAGGAAAGGTAGATATTTGACGCTGTCGATAGGCCTCTGGAAGTAGGTGGGTGATGCCTCGACGTCTCTTAGCAGCCCTGATCGATCTGACTATGCCCTGCCTAGTGCCCTTTCCTATACACATGGTCCCCGAATAGCCTCATCTATCCTGCTGCACTATACTATTCAGATACTATAAATCAGGACCCTCTCAGTGCAATACTCTACCTACTTCTTAACTTCTAAGGTAGTAGACTAATAATCTAACAAGGGGTTTATGTAGGACGTGATTAGTTAGGGGCTATCAGGCACAATTGAGTGAGAAAAGTAACAGGATACATTCAGTAGTAGATAGAGACAAATCCCTAAGGAGTGAGGATCTGTATAAGTGATACAATATATATACTGTTCCATAGATCCCGTGTACGGTCCGACCTGTCTCCGGATAGATCCCGGGGGGTGACCAGTAGGAGAATTAAGATGGATCGTGACACTGTACCAAACGTATACATTTATAGAGGGACTCCAAAAGCTCCAGTCAATCCGACAGCTTACTTACCTGCTCCTCAAGCCCTCCTGCTAACCCTGCACCGACTTACAGCTATCTACAACCAAATTTTTTATTTCCGCAGCCATGTTCTATTCACTCAGGAGGCCACCACTATCTGCTCAGAGCCTCTCTGCCACCTAGAATACTCAGTTTTCAGATAATAGAGGATATCTAGGGACTCAGTCACTCTATCAGCAATCAGTTCCTGCCAGGGCCTCTGCTTACGCAGCTCGGTCTACGTTTTTTTACCAAACTTCTCAGCAGTACCTAGGTAGACAATAATACATATTTTTCCTGACAAATTTGGTGTAATTCGATGCGCCGACGTCGCTTAGCAAGAACCCTGCAAATTGGTAGCCACCGATCAATTACCCAGAATAACAAGGCAACATCTCCCTCTCTCATTCTGTCTCTCTTCTCCCCATTGTCTCAGTTACTGTATCTATGTCAACCCCTCATAAATATAAAATAATAATTACATAGATATACATCCTACATTGTCTACCTTTTACTACTGCTTCAAAGACCACTACGCTAACGTACTACTACTCCAACTACGTGGCCTTCACCATACCTTACCTGTTATAATTATCCCTTATTTCACGACGTACAATTCCACATTGCCGCTTATCCCCCGAGATCTTCTCTTTGCTCTGTAACCAGCGTTCACCGTTCCCCTTTGTTTCTGCGCTTCCGTCGCCACCGAGAATCCATATTCAATCATGGCGGCACAGTCCCCCTTCTTGCTTCTGCCTGCCGAAATACGCAACCTGATCTATCACCACCTATGGATAGGTACAGGATACAACATGGTGGAGAGGGGTGACGAAGGCGTGCATGTCTTCATTGAATACACACCCCGCGAAACTGCGTTGCCCTTCAGTGATCGCGATCCTCTCCCCCCAGGCGACGGCTTGCCGTATTGGATTTTGACATGTCGACAAATCTACACCGAGGCGTTGGATCAATTCTATCTTGTGGCATACTGTTATGCTTATTTCAACAAACCATTAAGTGGACCACCTATACCATCGACGTCGGCAATTCAGCTGAATCGCGTCCGGAAGATTGGGCCCACGCGGCAACCTCCCCATCGTCATGCTGTGGTATTAACACACATCCATCCTCGAGTCGAGAAAGAGTCCCCGACCCGCCACGAAATGTATATGAACCAGTGCCGTCACACTTTAGGAAATTGTATGCTTCTCACGCTCGGGAAGATGAAGCATGCCGTCAAAGACATAACAATTAACATCAGCTTATGGAGCTTGATATACGAGCAAGAGGATGCTCATGATGCATTCTTCGCAGTCGACCTCAGCCCTCTAGAAAAGCTTGGAGACGGGTTCGATCGCGTAGTCTTTCGTGTTCTCAAACCTTACCTCAGGCCAGAGTTATTGAAGAGCTTTGTAAGGTATAGTGCTGCAGCATTCACGGTGTTGCAGCGTGAATTGCTCCGGGTTGCAACTTTGATGGTGGGCGGCTCACCGTCATCTTTGGATCAAGACAATGCTTCAGGTTCAACGGCTCGGGACTATCTTGAGCCATTTATGAATCGGGGTCGCAAGTCTCAAGATCCATACGATTGGTGCTTGGAGGTGAAGAGAAGCACGGGTCCTTCTCTTGGTTACCACGCCTTAACGTATCCAGGTCTGCAATATTTCGAATTGGAACACAATGGTGTGAATGATCATTACTACGGGCCTCTCAGACGAAAAGGAAATGAACTCCAATGGACATCTAGACTGACTAGAGAAGTTCTTACTCTGACCGAGCCGCTGATGTCAGGTTCGAACGTCTGATTTCGAAGGCTGATAACAATTGCTAGCTTATTCAATGCTGTAGGACGGGAACTGGTAGCCATCGGATGAGCGTATTCAGGCCCAGTCGTCATAATATCTGTAGCCCTTTCTTATATTCAAATATTATTCGATACGTACTCGTCAACTCTTGCTAAACTATATGACAGTCTTTACACACCTACAGAACAGTCTCCTTCGCGATCGCTATACACTCCGTAAAATCTAGCGGGAAGTTCTACATCTGATTATTGTTAACCTTGGATTTGGATCTTCTGCTGACATTCCACTGTGGATAATCATAGAGATAGGGGAGAAAGGCGTACTGCATTGTTAATCGAGGTGCGCTTCTCTCCAAATTGGCCCCCAGCTGAGGCGCATGGGTCCTGAAACACAGTCAACTTGATCCTACAGCGAGGCTCATGCGACGCATGAACAATTACACTGCCATGAACATTGCTACACAATACGCCCGATTGCCCTCTGATTTTCTATTTCTTGATGCCCCCCCATCCAGCGCAATGGCTTTGCTACGATTCCTCCTCGAGACCTCAGGTTATCTTCAACCAACACCTCAACGACTGTCGAGATGCAGCCGAAGACCACTTTGGTAGTACAAATCCTCCTAGTTGGAACAGCATATTGCGCATTCCCCAAATTCCGACCACCAAATGAACCAAATGTCCCCACTGTGCCAGACATCCCCAGCTTCCCAAAACCGGTGACCCCACCGAAACCGTTCAGCCCCGATGGCAATCCACCAGCAGCGCCAGTCCCACCCGAACAAGTCCAATCAAACATGATGCGCCTGGAGCAGACACTGGGAAGAATCGAAGAAGGCGTCGACATGGTCGTCCAAATCGTTGATGCCATATTACAACCCGCAAGCTCCACCAGCCCAGAGGAAGAAGAAAACACCTTACTCCCAAAAACAACCACCACAAGTACGTCTCAAACCCCATCCCCCAACCCTCCACAGCTAATGATCCCAGCAACACCACCACCATCAACAACAACCTCATTCCCCTCCTCCAACTTCTCCAACTGCAGATCCTACGCCTCATCCCTCCGATCCTGCCTCTCCGCCCGCCCGCAATTCCACTCCCTCGACCCCTCCGCCCAAGCCTTATGCGCATGCTACACCTCCACCTCCACCACAACCCCCTGCGGCACCATAACCTCGACCTCGACCTCGACCTCGAACTCCGCCATGACCTCCACCCCCAACCCATCCTCCATCCAAACCATCTCCATGCTCGCCCTCGCAACCGCCGCCTTCGACGCCCCCGCCGCCAAATGCCACGACTTCTTCACGCAGCAGGGCTTCGCCAACGCCGCGAGCGTGCTCGCAGGCCGCGTGCAGGACCGCCTCGTCCCCGGCGCGGGGTTCTGCGGCGCCGTGGACGCGGAGCTGAGGCGAGGGAACGCCACGAGGACAGTAGGGAGTGGGCTTCCGCCGACGCTGTCCGCGACGAGTGTCGGGGGCTGCGTGGTCAGGGGGCAGGTTGTTGTTAATGGGGCGGGGGCGGGGGGACGGAGCGGGGGAGGAGGCGTGTGGGTGGGTTTCGTACCTTTGTTCTTTCTTCTGTTTTCGTGGGAGTTCTGTTGGAGGTGAGGATGGGGAGGGCGGGTCTGTTGGGGTTGGGTTATGGTGCCGGTGGTGGTTGAGATGATTTCAGGGGGATTGAGATGTGGGAAGACCTGGGAAAAGGAAATGGAAAAAGGGACATAGAGTTTCATTCAGCGATAGATACCCTAGCTAATGGCATACCAAACCCGTTCAAACGCGCCTCTTGAGACGTCTCCTAGGAGAATTATACTGTTCAAATCAATGCATATCAGGGATATAAAGCAAAAGGTGCCTCCCTGCATATGCAAACAAACGCAGCCGTGACCAGTAACGCCATATCGGACTTGAAGAGCAGATGAAATCAAGGACTAAGAGAGAAAAAGATTACCGACGCCGCAAGGAAACATAAACTGATCGCAGGAGAAACGTGATCGTGGGTGCTCGTTCGTTCATTTGATATGGAAGGACGTGGTAGGAAAACCGGGGGGAAGTCGTCAGAAAGGATGTTGCTCGCAGCGCTTGCATAGCAGCCTATCTCCTTGAACATCAGTTCCCCTAGAGATGTACTTCCCCATTCACAAGCCCGTTGAGCAGCATCTCCCCGAAATCCATATCCGCCCAGTTCCCGACGAAAAACGATCCGACCCCCTCCTCGTCCTCCTCATCCACGGGCGACTCTCCCCCATTCAAATTCTTGTCATCTACGCTCTGATAATCCGTCCCGGAAAAAGACCAGTAGTTCTGCGAGTCGTACAGCAGCTCCTCGGTTGGCCGCTCCTCGCTGTACATGTACGGCTCGATGTACGATATCCCCTTCAGGAATGTCTCTGCAAAGATGCGGAGGCGCGCGTTGTGGGACTGCAGGGTGCTCGCAATGTCGTAGACGAGCTTGCGGCCCTGGCGCGAGGTCCAGAAGGAGTACATGTTCCCCGCGAGGGAGGGCCCGCGCGAGTGGTGCGAGAAGCAGATGTCGATGTTTACGGTGGAGGGGAGCTTGGCGGCGACGGTGCACATGCGTTTGAGGAAGTCGCTGAAGTGGAGGTAGAGGGGTTGGAAGACGGCGACGAGGCACACGGCTTCGACGTCGTCGGTTATCTTCAGGGTGTGCAGGGAGTCCGGGCAACCGTCTTCGGTGACGTATTTGAGGAGAGCGGATCGGCTGTCAACTTTTAGGTGCTTGAGGTTTTTGAACTGAGATAGCTTTCTGCTGTTTGCTGGGTCTGACGTGGGTCGAGCGGGGTTGATGTATCGGCCGCCGGTGTGCTCAAGGCATTCGAGCGAGTTGGCTTGGAGTTGGAGGATGTCGACAAAGCGTGCGTGTCCGGTCATGGGCTTGTCGGATTTGGGTATGCAGTCGTCCCACGCGAATACTCGTTCGCCGACGTGGAGCTCCTTGAGGGCTTTGGGAAGACTCAGTGCCACTTCCAACATGTCTAGGTAGACGTTGCATTCGATGAATTTAAGTGACCGTAGTGCCGTTGACTTCATGCTCCGGATTGGTATCTTCTTGGCGTCCACTATGCCATCGTCGATCTCAAAGTTGGTACACGAGATGGTGATATCCAAAATGGTGGGATGGAAGAAAATGTATGCAACGCTTCCGAGCTTGAACTTTGAATTGAACCTCCCATGGCCATGGAGCGTCACTATTGTTGGTCAGCTAAGAGTCTTGATATAAGTCACTTGGGTTCCACAAACATGATTGGAGCATCTGCAATGGCGGCGATGAAAGTTCACGAGCTACTGATTTTTCGAATAGGGTCGAGTAATCGATCTTCGTTTCAGCTGTGAACACCGCTTCGTGTCTCCATTCGCCGTTGTTCGGACAAGGTGATTCGATCGTCAGATGGCGCAATCGAGACATGTCGTAGATGAAAGGATTCAGGCGTCCAATACCGGAAGCATCATCGTGCTTGTAGTGAATGGCTAGCTCTTGGATATTCGCCAGACGTTCTGGGCAGCTCTGAAGGGAGAGCGCAATTTCACTTGCTTGATCTCCATTGAGGATCAATAGATTTCTCCAAATGAAAGGTTCAACCAGGCCTCTGAATCGCGAGCAGGTCGCAGAAAGACTACATAGGGCCGCGTGGTCATCGATTTGCTCTATAATGTTCAGAAGTAGTTCGTCCACCATGGACAATAGTTCGAGGTCTCCCATCGCGTGCACGTGCGTGAGGGGAAGCCGTGGGGTTGGGGTTGAGATGAACGGGAATGGCGTTGGATGGGAAGAGTATTGTCTCCTTGAATAGCTTGAAGACAGATGCCTCTCTCTCTTGAGCGGGATGCGAAATAATGGGACCGGCCCGTCCGAGATGGAAGTATCTTAAAGGGAACGCGACTCTCAGGAATCAAGCACGTCGTGGTGACCTTCGCCTGGGGAACTTGTACCGTAACGAAGGGAGATAACTAGAGCAGGGCAGGGTCGCTTAATCAACGACTAGGACACAAAGAGACTAACAAATACCCGTTAGAGACCTAGTCTTGCTGCGTCATTACTTCAACACCATCGTGTGACCAAGACAGACACTTCGCAATTGAGAAACATATATGTAAATTGCCGCTGAGCGCGAGTCTGCGCGCAATCTACCTAGGTATCTTTCTTTCACCGCTTGTAGAATTTTTCCAGGCTTTGCTGGATATGATGATCGTTATAAGAACAACCACTGCATAGCGACGAGGCTTTCCTACCGTTCCTTTGTGATCCCACGTGTTCCAATGTTCTAATCACATGCTTCCCTGCCGCCCTGCCATCTGAACATCATAGATCAGAAAGTTCAACTGTTACCCCAGACGCCGCGCTTAGGTATCCTTCGTCTCAAGGTCATCCATGAGACAACCGATGAGAACAAAGAGACACTCCGCTTTCTTCTTCATGTCGTCGCGATGCTCAGGATGACAGAACCTCGCAAACTTGTCTGGATGCCATTTGTTTCGCTCTTCTTTGAGGAATCCATAGCCATATTCTGGAGATCCTTGGAATAGTTTCCTGATTTCGTGGACGCAAACCTCGAGTCCACCGGGAAGTCCTTTTGTAGATTGGCAATTGACCTCCTCGCATTGGCTGTCAACATAACGCTTGATCTCTGGAAATTCTCGAATGGTTCCTGGTTTGAACAGTCCTCCTGTATCATCTATGTACCGCTCGTAGGGAGTGCGGGTCTTGGTGAGGTGGGGAAGATCGTAGGCAAACCAAGTCTTGTGTACATATCCAATATTGTTGGCCAGAGTCTGGGCGACGAACCAGCCATTTCCTTTCTCCTTAAGGATCTTGATCCTTTGGCCTTTGTTGAGCATCAATTCCCAGGTATCTGATGTGTGCGGGCGGCCACTGCGAAGCATCTTAGCCCACTGGACTCCCCGTGGCTGTTGACTGAGTTGAACCGAGGCGTCGGGCGGCGAAAGACGATTCGTAGACTCCGAAGCGCCAATGCGCAAGACGAAGTCGGCTTCAGCCTGGCGCTTTCGCGCCTTAATGAAGACGTAGCTCTCGGCCGTTTTGCAGTGTGCGTCAATCGCGAAGTACTGTATGGTTAGAGCCGTTTTGATAACCTCGAGATATCAATTTTTCATAGTGATACTAACAGCAAGATCTTGGAAACGGTCAGGATCATAGGCATTGGTTCCAAGCAACTGGATCCATCCTTCCAGAATAGCCCCCGACTTGATCTTGTAGGCACAATTCTGAAAGAGTCCATGCTGTGGGGTAGGTCCATTCTCCTTGCGAGCGAGAATGAAGGATCCATCAGAGTGAAAGGCAATGTTCGATGGAGCATTAGAGGTGAAAATTCTTCGAAAGATATTGAGCGGGTCGACTTTGCTCATATCATTGAGGAAATCTTTAAGGCCTCTGTTGATTTCATAGCTGATCCAGGAAGTGGAGCTCCAGGCGAGGTAGGAGTTTGCGTCTCCAAACTGTACGCGAAGAAATTTCGAAGTAGACTTCTTGTCCGCTCGTTGGACAAAATTCAGGAATCTGCAGAGTGCTGGCGCAGTGCATGGGCCCACGTCTTCCAGAGCATTAAAATATAGGTTTGGCTGCAAGTCAAATTCAACTTACCGTAGTATGTGCCGAAAGGATATGTATCATAGGCTACAAACCAGACATGCTCATGGCTTCCGAAAGATGCAAATCGAATCTTGCGAACAGTCTTGCTGCCGAGGCGCTTCATGACTTCATCAGGAAGATGCTTTGCTGCGTAACCATTTGGCGTGCCAAACAGGAACCGCCCTCCAGGGCCAAATGCCGTGAAATACTCATCCCGGCCAAGTGGCTCGAGAGTTGCAAGCAGCTGAGCGACAATCTCCTGCATCGTATCTTGAAGGGTGGTGGGTTGAGGTGGGGTTGATGGTGATGTGTTTGGATCTTGCAGTGTTGTTGATAAAGTCTTTCTCGCTAAAATTTTGTGGCTATTCGGTGGGGCGTCACGATGGCCAGCTCACGGTGAAGGTGAAGGTGAAGTTGACAGCTGTGTGAGAGGGGATTGATCAAGTGAAGGCACGCTGATCCAAGAGCTCATCATGTTGCCTACTCATCATCCCTAATCGAATCTCGACTTGTGGGATAGCAAATGTGAAGATTGCGTTATCTTTCATAGCTCTTCCTCGTCCTCAGTTCAATTCCTACACCTTTGTTATGAATTGCTGGCAAATGGAAAATGCAGATGTGATGATTTAACATTTGTGCGACATTCAAGTGAGAGATGACCACTATTTTGGTCGAGGCGGCAACCTCTCGGAACAGAAACATATGTTCGAAGCAAATTCTTCCTATTAGATTGAACTAATGATACACTGAAAAAAATGGCTGAATTGCGCATCTTCTCTCGGACGTTGAGATATTCTCGTGATCCTCTGATGATCTGTATGTGAACGCTGGCGGGACGTAGTTCGCGCTATCCCCGATTCGGATGATTCCCACCATGGATTTGATACCACAGTCATCACAGCCAGATGCGAATTTAACAGACGCCACCCCACCACCACTCCTCCACATACACATACCGCCAACATGCGTCCCATCCTCTTGTCCGGCCACGAGCGTGCGCTCACTCAGGGTAAGTCGCTTCCCATCTCTCAGCGAGTCTAGGTGGCTGTTGTTCGGCTATCGAAGTCGAAATGCACAACAGCTACTATTTTCGACAACTCTTGCAAAAATGCTGATCAGCGCGCAGTCAAGTATAATCCCGATGGCGACATTATCGTACGAATTTTCCCCGCGCAAAACCTATCTCGTAGGCCCGGCTAACGTTCGCAGTTCTCGGTTTCGAAGGATCATGTTATTTGCGGTTCGTACTAGGAAATCGATTCTTAGAGGAAATGGGATCTAATACTGGCACAGCTTGGTTTTCTCACAACGGTGAGCGGTTAGGAACGTATCATGGTCATCAGGGAGCACTTTGGACGGTTGATGTTAGCCCGGATTCCGTTCTCCTGGCCTCTGGTGGTGCGGACAACACTTTGCGATTGTGGGAGGTGCAGACCGGCAAACTTTTGAAGACCTGGGACTTCCCCACTGCGATCAAGCGCGTCGAATTCAGCCCCGATGGTCGCCAGCTCCTCGGTGTCACTGAGAAGCGTTCCGGACATCTTTCTACGATCGTTGTTTACGAGATCAACCCCGATCCTGCTGCCGAGCAGACGAACGAGCAGTCTCTGAGAATAGTCTGCGAGGACAGCAAGGCTACCGTGGCCGGATTCTCTTACTTGGCGTTCTACATCATTGCTTGCCACGAGGATGGAAGCGTCTCTCAATTCGATGCCAAGACCGGCGAGCTCCTTTTTAACACACAGGCACACGAGACGGACATGCTAAGTAAGAACAATCTTCAGGTCAGAAATGATGCAAAGCTGACGAGCGTACAGTCACCGATCTTCAGTGGAGCCAGGACAGGACATACTTCATCACTGCCTCGAAGGACAAGAGCGCAAAGGTGGGCGAGCACTTGGAATCGCACAATAGATGAGCCGTCTACTGACAATCACAATAGATCCTTGCCGCAGACAGCCTCGAGGTTCTCAAGACCTACACCACCGATACGCCCCTCAACTCGGCCGCGATCACACCCGTCAAGGACTACGTTATCCTCGGAGGAGGACAGGCCGCCATGGACGTCACCACGACCTCGGCACGTCAAGGAAAGTTCGAAGCTCGTTTCTGGCACAAGATTTTCGCGGAGGAGATTGGCCGTGTGAGAGGCCATTTCGGTCCCCTGAACTACGTCGCAGTTCACCCCCAGGGTACCGGCTACTGCAGCGGAGGAGAGGACGGATACGTGCGAGTGCATCATTTCGACAAGCCTTACTTCGACTTCAAGTACGAGGTCGAGCGGGAGCGGGAGCAGCAAGAACAAGCGAACTTGTAAATCTGTTCAGTTGTCCTATGATGCATGCAATGGCGTTCAGGTGGCGGGTCCGGCAGTCCCAATAGAAAAGGACTGGATCTCTTTTTGGGAGGAATCGAAGGAAACAAAAAGTCTCGAACGGGCGGGAGCATGTAGCCGCAAGCAGTAGACGAGGCTGTAGCTTGAAAAGACCTACAATTGCATCTTGCCTGCAATTAATACCACCGCTCTTGGCAGGTCATATATTTTTCGGCGCTTGTCGCAATCTGACTGGCCGGACGGGCATTTTAGTGGGGTCGACCTGAGGGACCTCATCCCCGACGTAGACTACGAGTACAATCTTCCATCATTGCCAAACATCGCATATCAGATTCCGAGTGAACCATATGGGAAATGCATTTTTAACAATGACTTCATACACATGAATTGAACCATCCCAAATATCAACAATGCTCTCATCTTACAACCGCATCTTCAGCACGAATAGATTCATGTACGCGAAACAATCCACATCTCGTCGCCCGTGACTCTAATTGACTCGCAGTAACAGTCCTGTCCTTTTCATCGCAACTCTTCTAGCGCTTTTTTTCGTCATGCAAAGTGCTTCTGCTTCTACTTCTGCGTCAGGCGGCCACGGGGTGCCGAAAAGCCATCATTTCAAGTTCACAGTCATGAAGGGCTATTTCCAGCAATCCGAGGACGAGACCAACGACAAGGAATTTGATTTCGTACGAACTCCTTTGCCTTTCAAATTCCATCCCTTCGATCTCAGTGCTGACTTGATGAACGAATGCTGTAGAGAAAATCCAACTTCGGACTCATCAACCGGTCCTACCCATCCGATGAATCCGGCGACACGGAAGAATCGAGCGCAAAACAGCAATGGCGCCGTTTTGAAAAGTACGTCCGCAAGCTGAACGACGAGAGCGCGGAGAACGAATCTATCAAAGTGCTGTTCCTGGGCAGACACGGCCAGGGATGGCATAATGTCGCTGAGACGAAGTACGGCACTGCTGCTTGGGACGTAAGTTTTCTTTCCTTCTCCTGCTCATCGATCATCCATCAAAACAAGAGATGGCGTTAATGCAGTACCACAGTGCTACTGGTCGATGTTGGACGGCGCAGATGGCATCACGTGGGCCGATGCCAACCTGACGGGCGTGGGCGAAGGTCAAGCGCGAGATGTGCACGAGCTTTGGAGTCTATTGCTACCAGACGGGATCCCATCTCCAGAGACGTTCTACGTGAGTCCCCTGACGAGGGCGATCGAGACTGCGGATTTGAGCTTCAAAGGCCTGGAACTGGGCCCCGGCAACGAGTACAAGCCCATCATCAAAGAGGTACAGTTTCCCGGGCTACCCCATCGCTGAAAGAAAAAGGAGACGAATGTAGAACTGACACCAACGACCAGCTCCTCCGCGAGACCCTCGGCATCCACACCTGCGACCGCCGCAGCCCAGCAACGCACCTGAAAACGCTTTTCCCGCACCTGGCCTTTGAGCCCGGGTTCGCAGAGGACGATCCCCTCTGGAGCGCCGAGTTGCGCGAGCCCAACGGCGCGCGCCGCTTCCGACTCAGCCAGCTGCTCGACGACATCTTCACCTCCGACGAAGGCGTGGTGCTGTCGTTCACCAGCCACTCTGGCGCCATCGGGAGCATCCTAGAGGCCGTCGGACACAGGAAGTTCGCGCTCGAGACGGGTGGCGTGATTCCGGTGCTTTTGAGGGCGGAAAAGGTGGATGGCGAGAGGGAGGAACCGCCGAAGGAGCCCAGCGAGGGGCCACCGAAGTGTACGGAGCCTCCTGTCGGTTCCTAGGGCGGTCGTTGAAGTTACTCAATGCGGTTGTCGTGAATGAGCCGCATGAGGAAGGTTTGTGAAAAGGTGTCTATGACGGTGGTGCGATCACGGGAGGAGTCGGAATGCGCGCTGGTGGTTCGTCGACTGATCGTTGCGTGTGAGACGCTAGGGCGATCCGAACAGATTTCGCACTGATACATATGTGCAATCTAGGCAAAATTATTCTGGAGAATTTCATATTTGATGTCTGTAAAAGACGCGATCGCAATTCGAGATGTTGAGTGTAGTGTTGCTGTTGGTTGACAATGTCTCTCTCGGAGGCAACTCGGAGTTAGGTCGCCAGCTGGAGATCACCAGCCTAGAGTTCATGGCACGATGTTCGAAAATATGACATTAGGTCTCTATCACAGCACACAATGGCTTTTCGATTTCGAAATCCTTCTGTTTTATTCCCAAGAACGGCGCGCAAGTAAATTCAATGTCAAGTTCATGCGCGAAGCCATAATCACGAGAATGCGCTGTTGCAACTATTAATTACAAAACTCCGTGATTACCATTCACAGACAAGGAAGCCTCCATGGACTTGGGCCCATTCTTTCTTCGTGTAAAGGAGTATGGTCCTTTCTCGTGTGAAAGCATCCACAATGCGATAGTACCAACATCTATTTTCGTACCCTGCGGTTGCACAACGCCACCTGTTGTGGAAATAGATGACTAAAGTGGGTTGTGAACTGGCCTCAGATCAAATAGTGCACATTGATCAAAGGAGGGGAAACGTTTAGGTTTCATTGTCTCTTTCAAGTTTTCGCTCCCAATGAGTTCCTACCTAGCCAAGGTTGAGATTATATGGCTTGCACAATCCTCGTATATAAGATCAGCTTCTCGACAACAAGTGAAACTCGACGTCCTTCAACTCACCTGCAATGTCCGAAAACATGTCAAACAAACTATCACTTTTCGAAATACTTCCACAGGAGCTGATTTACGAAATAGTCAACGATCTTGAACGCCATGACCTCTCATGCCTTTCGAGAACCAGCAAAACACTACGATTCAGGACACTTGGAAGTTTAATGAAAATCATTAGATTCAAATGGCATGCGGACAAGCAATGTAAGCATTCTCCTTGCAGCATCGTTAATGCCAAACTTGATTGCTATAGGCTCTGTGAGCCACGAATCAACTTACTCCTGCGAACCTTTATGGAAAATCCCACACTCGCTGATCTAGTGACTGGACTCGAATTTACGGTCGGGAAAAACAGCTATAGAACTAGACAACTAATACTGGGGGAAATCCGGGTTTACCAATCGGATCATCCGAATCGAATGGGGATCAATGGTGGAGCGCTGGAATCGGGGAGAGGAATGGCTGTCCCCAAGACGCAATTTCCAGACATACTCTCGCACAAATATTGGAAGCGTGATGTTGCGCATCATCCAGGTCTGCCAATCGCTCTCCTCTCATGGTCATGTCCAAATCTGTCTTTGTTTCGGGTCGATTCGGCATTTTTGCAGGACAACGAGTACTTCGAAAACATGGTTGCTAAACTTGATTACACCAATAACGATGATCGATCATACTCGGGGTTCCAGAAATTACGAGCCGTCAAGCTGGAGGATAAAGGATGGGCAAAGGATCCTACACTCAAGCCGTACCTTCATCTTCTTAGGTGTCCCACGCTCGAGGAGTTTGCCATCAACCCGGAAGCTGTTTGGTCTAGGCATCCCGAGATCTGGTACCATATTGTTCCTCAGGATGTAAAGCTCAAGACTCTTCGTCTTTGCTGCAATACTATTGATACTGGGAGACTAAATGTGCTGTTTACCCGATTAAAGTCGGTGGAGGAACTCGAATATACCGGTTTCGATAATATTAAAAAAGTCGATTTTGAATCGGCACTGTGCAGGGTTAAGGACACTCTTGTTACCTTGAAGCTCACCTGCAAGGGTCGCAATAGAATTGAGTATTGCCAGAAACCTCTCCAAGAAGACTGTTCGTTGCGGGCTTTCAAAGCCCTTAGACATCTGACCATTCCCCCACCATTTCTTTTTAGTCATGTCTCTTGTAATAAAGCACGAGGAGAAGAAGGCGAGATGTTGGATTTCTGGCGCCGTTTACCGCCGCAACTGGAGACACTAACACTGAGGAAAGACTGCGTCGATGGCCGGCCGAATGCACTTTGGTTGCACCCTGGACAATGGATCATGTTCTTCGAAAGCATGTTTGCGGAGCCAGAGTGGAGGTATTTTGTACCAAAGCTTCGGCAGCTTGACATCAAATTTCGTCGGACTGATAGTATTGTGCGAGCTGGCCAGATTCTTGAGTTCACAAGCCTATGTGAAAAAAATGGTATCAAGTGCCGCTTTCACTACTTGCAAGGTGACGCGTTCTTCTATGAAGCCGGGTGCATTGGCAAACGAATGAATTGCTTGAGCAGCCGTCTTGACTAAGACTAAGAAAATTTATATACAATTATTAAGAAGTTGATTTTTTAAGCATGGTAACGTTTCATTGATTTTGCAAAGGGCCAAGGTGCTAGGTATCATGATGTAGTAGTCGGCGAGAATAATGCGGGCATGCCTTAAGAGTGAAAACGTCGTTGATGAGGGATGTATGGCATAATGCAAGAGCGAACAATATAATGTTTTTTCCTAAAACACCCTCTTCCTGTAATCTGTTTTTGTCAAACCTCAGAGTCCCCCTTGCTAAGGGAAGATACAAACGACTAACTGTCTATCCCTTTGTCACGAAGTCTTGCCGTGCCGCAACGATTTCTAGATGAAACATCAAGAGCATTCCCAAATGACTTCTATAGCTTCTCTGTACTACCTAGTTATTCTAATAACTTTCCTCTATACAACAGACGCTTGCGCGGAGTATCACATAGCGGTGCGCCATTCTATCGCTCGTGCTTTCTCGTCTACAGGAGGCTGTAGTGTGTTTACACCCTTGCTCCAGCATCAATTCAGCATTGACTGAAACGTGCTATACTGATGTGCCTCAGCATGAACGTCCTGCGAAACACAAGTAAATTCCTTAACATACTCGATACTACCGGGAGCGTCGCGAACGGCCTTCGATGAAGGAGAAGGCACAAAGCCAGCAGTGCCTCACCCCACCTGAAGAGAGAATAAAATGCTCTTGTTGATTTCATATTACGAATAGGTGCTGTGGGAACACCCATACAAGTCAGGTATATATCTGGACTTGCCTTTTACTTCACCCGCCAACGTACTGCGAACTAACCGTCCAAACTATCTACGGAGAACTGGCCTCAGACCTTCCGTAAGTGTCATCCACAGATCAAGTTGAAACATAATAGGCCCATGCCCTAGGAGCGCTATGACAACAACACTAGACGTTAGCCAGGACAATTTCTATAACATGGAGGCTTTCTATGCTCGGCTCTGTCGAAGTTCTAGTAGATGAAGACAATCGACGGGACTATAGACGAACTGGCACAAGGCGGACAATGGTAACTGCTACCAAATGCGTCTGTGCAAGCAGTGAGTGTCTAAGTCCGATGATCATCTGACCCGCGTGTACCCACAAGAGTAACTGGGCATTGTAGCCGGCCCCCGGATGGATCTATGCCTTGTCTAAACCAAGGTACACCATTTTCTTATCAGTTTACAGTAGATCAAGCAAGTTTTTAACCCTCAAACAAGAGCTTGCGCTAACGTAAAACCGCGGATCCTAATCTGTGATGACTTTGGAAGCCATGAAACTATTGAAATATTAGAGTTCTGCTTTGAAAACAATATTATCAAATGTAAGCTGCAAGATACAGCCCTGTGACGTATCAGTTTTCGGGTCGTTGAAAACCGCGTATCGAACCGAGGTTGAGCGCCATTATCGTAGGGGCCCAACGAATGCCAACATAGAGCACTTCACAGAGATATAGTGCGGCAAGGAAGTGTGATTAACAAAGAAAACGTACATGCTAGCTAGGGTAAGACCAGCCTATTTCTATTCAATCCTTCACGAGTTGCTCGTGGCATCGCAAAGCCAGACGCCTCACAAGCTACTGGTACACCCTTCGAAGCTGGAACGCAACATGGAGCAATCCAGACACCAGTAACACCTGTGGCTCCGGTAACACCAGTGCCACCGGAAGATGTCACGAATCTGTTCAGACTTATGAAGGAGAATTGCCATAGTGACGACATACCCTTGATCAGAATTATATTAGTCTTCTGAGGGATGAAAACAACGAAGCTGAGCGTCGCCTGACCAAAAAATCTGAAACTCTGGAAAAGGCTGGGAAGAATGGTGAAGATGGAGCAATGAAACAGGACGATTTCGATGCAATCTGAAGAGAGCGTGAAGAGCGGTAGAAGTAGCTCTCGGAACTTGTGGCACTGATGCACTTGCGTGGCAAAGGGATAGACGTCAGCCTTCAGCAATGGCATTGAGGCCTTGTTTTTGATTTGAGAATGGAGGGAACCACTGCAATAGTACTCTGAACTATGACCAAGCTCCCAATTTAGTCATTTTCAGCTGAATTCCCAAGATGGAGATAGTAGGCCCTTGTCAACCAGTAGAGACAGGTTAAATGCAAGACGTAGAACAACAGTCTCCCAAAATATCTGTTTCGGCAGAAGGTTTTGCGTCATTATAAAACATGAATATCCAATAATGTCGAATGAAAGGTTCGTCAAAAAGGGCAACGTGGCGGAAACGGAAGCCTGCAAAAGAGGCAAATTCGCTCGAGACAGGACCTACAGAGCTAAAGGCGAAAACGAGGAAGAAGATGGGGAAGGCGGAGCTTCGAAAAAAAAAATAAGTAGAGAGCTAGAGAGAGTCCAGATATTGCGAATGTTTTATGGGAGCAACGTTGAATTCAATGCGTATTTGACTGAAAGCTACTGAATCATACGTCACGAATGAAGATGTCTAACTGCACAGTTTGAGATGAGTTAGTATTTACGATTTAAACGTCCGACGATTAACTGAACTGAACTATTTAGCTAACTTAAGATTTGCTACATATCAATTCCCTTTTGTTTATTAGAAGCAGGGCTAGAGGAAGAGAGTATAGACGAAGAATTAGAGGGTGTTTAGGTCACAACAACAGATCAAGGAAGGTTATTGTAGGCAATCACCTCAAGAATACTTTCTTATTAAGAAAAGGTGGTTAATGCAAAGAGCAAAAAATAAGCAGCGCAAATCTAAAACCTTACTATCTACGATAGTACTTAACGCATCCCTCAAGCGTATCCCTCAAGTCCTATGGGAGACTATATAATAGAGGACCAATAAATCAATATATAGGACGAAAATCAAGTCCATACCATACCTAATCATCCCTCTTGTCTGTTTCAATACTCTCTTGAGACTCTTCTGACGTCTCCGATTCATCCTTGATACACAATTGACCCGTCCAGCTTCTGAGACGCGTCAGACACCCAGAGTCATAGCCACACCCGGAAAGAGTCAGCGTCTCTAGATCACGCAGCTTGCCCACAAATTCGACTATCCAGTAAAAGTATTTCTTGCTCTCATGTCTCCACTGCACGGGGTCGTAGAGGAACTTTGGCATGCCACACAGCTTGAGTTCCTTAACCGTACTGGGAATGTGTGGAAGGAAGGTTGCGTCAACGGTTGCCGCAGACCAGTTCACGACGCACGTGCGTCGCGCATGACTCTCCACAATCCACTCAAGTGACTTTCGAGCGTTCTCAATCATGCGGCGGTCTTTTTCTTCGTCGAAGGCGGGGAGCAAGTTAATGACAAGCTGATCCTTGCTGACTTCGTAGGTCGTGTAGGTTGTGTCGAGTGGGTCGGGGAGAGTGATGATTCCAGCAGGGCCATATCCCAAGTCATTGCCAAGCTTGGTAAGTTCGCAAATCCTGTTCCAGTCGATATCCTCCACGGCGTTAGGGTCTTTGCAAAGCCCTTTATAGAACCATACGGCTGACTCAATGCCCTCTGTTTTGGTAGAGAAATGGTGAAGTAGTCCGTCGCGATGCAGTTTCTTCATCTTGTCCGACCGGTCCTGGGCTGTACCTCCACGAAATCTGTAAAGACTCACGATGTGCATGGAGTCCAGCGCCTGATCCAAGTCATCCAAGGTGGCCATGTCGGTCTATGGCACGAGGTTGTGTTAGGCAAAAGGTTTTGAAGAGTTTATTTCAGGAGCTGACCAGATATACAAGACCGGGTGAAATCCTCCAGCAAGGTTGAACGTACTTATGATTAAGAATGTAAGTTAGAAGGGAAGAAGATGAGATGAACCAGGTGTTGCTCATTGAAGCTGACTTTATATGAAAATTTGGTATCCAACCTCTGATATCACCTTGATACTCTTTCGAGGCATTCCGCTGATTCCCGATAGCTTGAACTAAATTCTTTCAAAATATTGCCAAGCCTTCCCAGGACCAAGTCTCATTCGACTCTTCGTTCGGGTGGATACTAGTATCTGGGAGAATGAACCTCAAACTTATAGAGTTTACAGCACAAGTGTGACTACTATATTACCCCACTGTGACCGTCCCATTTTGCCATAGGCCTTTTTTATCACTGACACTGAACTGTTGAATCCTACTCTAGAAACCCTCGGGCGTCAATTAGTTTCTCCCAGAGACCCATCATCAGTGAATTGTTGCTAATTTCCTATTGCTGTCGTATATGTAAAAGTCCTGCCAATATTAACCAGTAAACCTCTTGGAGACGCACTTGGAGACGCACTTGGAGACGCACTTGGCGCTTGCTCAAAGAAACCTTGAACGACATATGTGGGAGGCTTTTCGGTACCTTCGAATTACATCTTCGCAAAGCGCGATATTTGTTCACCTTGTCGAGGTAGCGGCACTCTCGAATCATGATCAAAGAAAGACACCACGGAAGAATCAGGGTGGCTGCTTGCAGATGACACCGAATTGTTGGAATTTCTCGGTTCTAGGGAGGTCTAGTCTGGTCGGTGGTCTGAAGATACAAAGGCAGACAAGAAACGCCATAAAAGAGGGGGACCATGCCTGGCGTCATTCCGAACCAATATCGCGGCGCCGCAAATCTGTCAGCGATGCCGCACATTCTCATAAACGTTGCGGAAATGTGATCGGTGCTTTTATGGCGCACAGTTGACGGCTTGTAAGTCCGCTCTATGGTAGGGGTATAAATTGTATGAAAGATCAGGGCTGAATCTAAACCTCAGAAGTTGGCTACACTTTTCTTAAACTATAGCCTACGATACACGATCTTGTCTTCATAGCCATCATGGACACCCAAGACGTCAACGAGACTTCTAGCGACGATAGCATGCTCGACGATGATAGCATGCTCGACGATGATAGCATGTACGGCGAGGATGGCATTATCGATGATGACGAAGTTTGGCGGCCTGGTATAAGCTCCATATTCACCGAGACCACAATGAAATATGGCCCTGGAAAATTCCACCCTGTCTACGTCGGCGAAATGTACAAAGAAGGGCGATATAAGATAGAGCAGAAGCTCGGATGGGGAGCTTCCTCTACTGTGTGGGGAGCAAGAGATCTCCAGTATGATACGTTTACGTACCACCTTGCAACAGTTCAAATTACTAACGTTTAGCAGTAACGACAACTTCGTTGCTATCAAGGTCTTGTCAGCACAAAAAAGTAGTAACACCAAGGAACACCAAATCTTGCAACGCCTTCGCAACAACAATCTAGATCACCCAGGACGCGAACATGTCCTTCAGCTTCTTGACCATTTCTATCACGATGGTATAAACGGACGCCATCTGTTTATTGTTACAGAGTCACTGGGAGAAACATTGTCTGAGTATACTGATGCTGAAAGGCTTGGTCGCTTGGATGGATTTGAATGTCGCCTTGTTAGTCGGCAACTCCTCCTTGCAGTAGATTTCATGCAAAAGTGCGGTGTTGTGCACGGCGGTCTGTATAGTAATCCTGATATTTGGCAAAGCTAACAGGTTTCTAGAATTACACAGCAACAACATTATGTTACCTCTGCCCGACTACTGTTACTATGATGAACCAAAAATTGAGGAGGTCCCTCGCGATGGTGGTGATAGTAGCCGTCACATCCCAACTCATTTGGTCGGAAAGGCCACTACCTCCATTGATGAAGATAAGATGAAAAACACAGGTTTCAGAGTATCTGTTAAGATTGTAGACTTCTCTTCTTGTAAGTCCTATCAACGGTCCTGACTATAATCGATCCTGAATAAAGTGTTGCAACTTACAATGCCTGTCATGCAGCGTTCTTTGCCGACGAGTTTCCTACCTCTACTGATACGAGCGCTTTCCTACAACCGCCTGAAATGGTTTTCAAGAAGCCTCTATCCAAAGCAATGGATATATGGCAGCTTGCCTGTATTGTAAGCAAGTATTACTTTGAACCCGTACACAATCTAACTTGTGTTAGACGTACTGGGTTGCTTCTCGCCAGGAATTGTTTCAAATCGGCAATAGAGATGATACGCGCACTTTGATACCCCAGATCTACAGATCTATAGGGGAGTCTTCGGCTGATTGGCTCTTGAATGCCATAATAGAAGGTACAAAGAACAACCTCTGGAAAACTGTCCCGACCGGTATTAGTAAGTTATTCAGTCTTCCTTCTATTCAATTCTAAGTCAAAATCATTTCTAACTAGAATTGTAGGCTTTGATATTGGAATGATAACCTTGGAGGAATACGTACGCGGTGAAGTCTGTAAGCATGATGAGAAAAGGAAGAACGCGGCATCTCGATACAAACCTCTGGAAGGGAGGGCTGAGGTAGAAAGGTACATAGTAATGCTTGCGAGATACCTGAGGCGGATGCTGGTAGTTGATCCTGATCAACGTCCGACAGCGGAAGAACTTCTTACGGAAGCATTCGTTCAGGACATGCGCTTGGACGATTACGAGGCGAACTCTTTAAGGTGAAGTTTATGATAGGAAGGAACAATAGACGAGGCAAGCTGTTTTGTACAGCCCAAATTGACTCTTCACTGAACTTCGTTGTAGACTTGGGCAATGAGCACTTGGCGACTGAACTCCTTTCACTGCGGTGGGTTTGCTGTGCAAGGCAAACAACCATTTAGCGACTGGTCTCCTTTCACTGTAAACTATATGAAGACCAAAAGTAAACCTTTATTCTAACGCAACCACTCCCCCTGACCTTCAAAAATCACCCACTCTTGCAATCAACTTTGCATCCCCGACTACCACCGCCGTGATGGAATCAAAGGTTGACTTTAGCAGTACAGCGTTACCCAAATATCCTTGTTCCCAGACTGCGGGGAAGAAATTAGATGTTCGCATGTTCTGCGAAAACTATCGAAACTTCCACCTTTCGACTGCTTCGAATACTTTTGGATACACTGCCTACCGCACCACAGTAGAGGAGAACCACTGTTACACATCACGGTGGATGTGCAAACCAAGCGACAGGCGAAGCGTAATGAGTATCTACGATGCCATATCATTGTACGGCGACGTGTTGATGGGTCATATACTTTAGATTGGGATTGCGGAAAATGTCCGATCCAGTGGGATCCTTATGGTGTGCGCAGATACTAGGCTCCTCCAAACACCTAGAGAGCCGTCATGACCAGGATCGCTTGAAGAGTGGGAAGAGGCGTAGTCGGTATCACGGTCACTCTGAGAGTTTGGTGGAACAGCAGCAACGTTAGGATGGAGCCCACTGACTGCGCTTTACGCGTTATTTTGATCTACCATCATCCAGGGTTGTGAACATGGCCAGAACTTTCTAGTTGTGACTTGGGTGAGTGGCTTACACCTTGCTCATCACCGACTCCCTGAGGATCGGCCGGGAGGATTATAGGGACCGGCCGGGTTCGTGAGGTTATCATGGAGCGGTTCCATCGCCGGGCTGGTAGTTAGCTCAGTATAATTGTCGATGGACATGCCAACTCCACCTCAGGCTAAGTATCTGTGGCAACGCGACGGAACCTTCACACGTATCAGGCGGCCTACACGTGTGCCTTCGATGGTTCGATCCAGCGGTGCGGGAGCGGGAACGTCCTCCACAACGGTGTGCCCGGTCGCGGCAGGCTGTTGGTGCAGCCATGGACGGCGTTGGAAGTATTCCAATAAACTAGGACCGTGAACGGCCTACGTAGCAAAGTCCTGGACGCGAACATGGCTCGACGGAAGCCTTTGGGCTGAGGAGCGGCGTACCCCCATCTCAGGCCGAATCGACTCCTGCTCTGGACATTGGCTGGGATGCAACATGAAACGGATCTGCCCCGAGTGACTGACCGTAGAACTCCCGACGAGGACTACAAGGCATTTTGCCGCGAGTGACAGCACTTATCCTACTATCGTTGTCACCAAGTGCAGCGGCTACACATTTTGGCTGCGTATGCGGGCGCCAACAAACTCGTGCGGGACGGCAACTGACTGACTGAGGAAGTTGTGACGGACACAGCAGCACTTGACAGAGACGGGCCTTGCATTCCACCGAGGGACTGTGTGGCATTGTTACAGAACGAACTGAGGGTGCTTTACCCTCCCAAAACTTCTTGCCGTATCTGGAGCTCGGCTTGCTTTCATCGCTGCGCATGAGACAGAACCCGCCTTGGAGAAGGACAAAGGCTCATGTTTGCTCTTCCTGAGCGACCCTTCCGAACGAAGAGTGGTGAGGAGGCAGGGCATATGCAATAGCGCGTACCAGCATTTCCTAGACTCTTGAAGTCGATTTCGGTTACCTAGAAGTCTTGGGAAAATTCGGTATTAACCCTAAGAACTATCCTAAGGAACCTCCGGCTGGGTGAGTCCGCAACCTAGGGCTTGTCGGTTGCCATGGCGGGAGTCAGATCATGGCAGACGGTCAGATCAGAGGACGGCGGTAGAGTGAAGGAAAACGACAACAGTAGCCGCAGGTGGCAGGAAGAAGTCTGCAGCTGTCTGCTTCATAGATTGTTGTTGATAACGTGAACTGGCCTACGCTGATT
Organism: Aaosphaeria pasadenensis; assembly: GCA_022813625.1. NCBI lineage: Eukaryota > Fungi > Ascomycota > Dothideomycetes > Pleosporales > Aaosphaeria > Aaosphaeria pasadenensis. The sequence continues at coordinate 1,115,428 of JAKLMB010000008.1, read as the reverse complement.
GGTGACAGGGTATCTGGATCCTGCTTGCCTTGCTGCTTCTCGCGAGTCTCCATTACTTACAGATGCAGCGCTTTCGCTGCCTCCATAATGTCGTTTTCATGGTTGTTTTCCATGCTTATCAGCGTATCTGGATACTCTATGTCTTGCTTCTTGCGAGTCTCCCTTACTTGCTGATATAGCTCGTTCGCCGCGCGCCACTTGCCTCGACTCAAGTGAATTGAAGCTACGTTTTCAATGCATCTTAGCGTATCTGCATGCTCTTTGCCTCGCACTGTTTCTGTTGCGTCTCTTGACTTTACAGCGAGCTGTTCGGCCTCCTCATAATTGCATATTTCCTTTGCATACCATGCCGCATTATACATTAGTCTTGCCCATTGTTTCAGCGACGACCGATCGTCTGGTTGCTGCTCCGAAGCCAACTTCGCATGGGGGAAAAGTGATCGACAAGTCGCCCAATTCTTGTACTCCCCTGTTGGAAATGCATTTTTGAGATTCTTAATAAATTTTCGCCGCCACTGCTCGGTCGACTTGTCTTCAGTCTCAAGCCAGTGCTGCATTGCCAGCTGCACAAGTTGATGCATCCATAAGGTTCCATCAGCGTTCACCGAGATAAAGCCAAATTGTTGCAGCATGGCTATGTCAAACTCTTCATTAGAGTCAAAGCAGTGCAACTTCTCTCGATCCTCTAGCTGGAGTAGGGCGCGTGGGATTCCTTGTCGGTCAAAGAAGCTCATAAGCGAGAGCAGCTCAGTTGCTGTTCGCCGCAGTCCTTTAATCTGGTCAAAGGATAGTTTCCAGGTAACAAAAATGGATTTCTCCGCATGCGGGTTTTGCCGCAGCGGGTCCATATCGTAGGTAAGAAGCCATATTTTCTCTTTCATACTTCTTTTGAATTGTTCAAGATATTCCTTTACTGAGAAACGCGGTCCCCTCTGCAGAATGAATGCTGCTGCCTGGGAAATAACGAGCGGGATATACTCAAGTGCTTTCGCAAGCTCAGCTATGTCGTCGTGCTTGGTGTCGCTATTCCCAAGCTTTGACTGGAACAGGGCTAGCGCTTCGTGATCTTCCATTGGTCCCAAATCGATGCGATTGTACGATTCGACTTGTAGAATCTTTGTTGGACCCTGGTTTGTTGTCGTGATGAGAATCGAGCACTTCTCGCAATATGGAAGATATCGGTATAGCGCCTTGGCCGAGTTGATAGCCTGGCCATTGCCAACAACGGGAGGTCTAAGTAGCAAGTCGTTATTGTTCAAGTTGTCCAGTATAAGCAGCCATTTATTCCGGCCATCACATAGCCAGTTCTCGACCAGCTGGAAGATGTTGGCCTGCGGGTCCTGCGATCCAGGGATCTTGACGCGATTGGCAATATTCCGATAGCTCTCCTCGAAGCGGGCGAGGTTGCTAGCGTGTACCCAAAAGACCCACTTGTTGGCTGAACGTTCGCGCGTGCGGTAGGCGTGCTCGATGGCGATCTGCGTTTTGCTTCTCTGCGGTTAGCTGGTGATCCTACAATAGTCAAATCGTCCGTACTGACCCAAGACCGCTGAGAGCAACAAGCGCAACCCGCGGAACTCCCTCGTCAAATTTCCGCTCTATCTCGTCGAGTGTCGTCCCTCGCTCGATAAACTTGACGTCGCGAGGATAGCATATCTCGATTGATGGTGGTGGTGGTGGCTCTGGATGCGGGTCCAGTCAGTGCTTGTTTGGACCCTTTGGCGCTCGATCCGTCCCGCAACTTACCAGCCGAAAAGAAGTTCACACTACCATTGATTTTGCCTACTACCTGGATGCCGCTGTTTCTGTCTCCAGTGGTTGTAGTGCACGCCATAGTCACAATTTGAGAATCTGACGTTTAGGTGTGACGTCTATGATGTATCCTCAGCTGTGCTGTAGCATTAGCTGTGCAACAGCCTATTAGCGATTAGCCCACCCTCTTGGTCGCTCCATTTGGATAAAGCAAAGCAAACAAATTAAGCGAGCATCCATATCAAACCCCTCGTCTTCGTACCTAGATTCTGCCTTCACATCTCCTCCTATTATCATTCCTTCGTACCTAGATTCTGCTATTACATCTCCACCTATTATCATTTCTTGGTCCCTGATCTCAGCCAGTACCATGGCTGATCCTCTGAGCATCTCTGCTGCAATCATTGGCATCGCCGCGACTACCACTCAACTCGCCAACAGCCTCTTGACTGACATCGATCACATCAGAGATGCGCCACAGTTAGTCGTCGACCTTAGGGGAGAAGTTCAATCAGTCGAGGCAGAGCTTATGGCTCTCCAAGATATACCCGCTACGGGGTTGGCGTTTCTCGGACCCTTCACGACTCAAGATTTGAGGATGGCCATGGACAGTTGCACAGAAGTGTGCTCAATCCTCCAAGATGGCCTCAAGCAATGGACCAAGCACTCATCAAGCGATGAGAAACTGTCCTTCAGAGACAGGTTCAAGATTGGCATCTTGAAGCGGAGGTTGATCAAAGCCATATCAGCGCGGCTCCATGGGGCCAAGGCGACCATCAATACAGCCGTGTGCTTAGCGAATCTGTAAGTTACCATGTTCTTGTCAACGCACGGCCAAATTTGGGCTAATCCTTCTGAGTAGACAACTTTCGGTCCAGAATACGTCCAATACAGACGAGATCATGACAATCGTGTCAGGTCTGCGGACCGAAGCCACTGAAGTCGATGGGCGGCGGAGAGGATTAAGGAGCGGAAGGATTCGCCGCAGCAGGACGGAGACCTTGGAGCAAGAGGAGAGAGCATACAGAGCGCTAGAGTCAGGGGGTGCTCTAGCAAACAGGGCGGCGTCGGCGCTTGCGGAAGCGGTTACGCAAAACAACCATACATTGACGTTTGGAAGCCATAATTCTGGCGTCCAGTCAGGCGTGATCAATGGCCCAGTTCATTTCGGGCGGGGATAACCACCGAATCCAACCTTGCCGTCTGCCTTTCGTCGCAACGATCTGTAGACGTCGCTTCTCAAACGCCCTTGCGGAATGATCGATGGAGTAGGTAGTGCATCGGTATAGTTGTTCGGAAACTTGAACTAGGTAATACTAGATAAGCTGAATATATTCCTATCACCACATTCTTTTGAATTGCCATTGTAGAAAAAAATGATGATGCAGGAATGGGGTTTCTATCTGTCCACGCAGTGGTTCTCGTTACGGAGTGAGGGTTGTTGCTGTTTCTTATTGAACTTCGCTTGTGACACATTGAAATCGTGAAAATTTGCAACAAACGGTGTCAACAAATTGAAAGATAGCTCGAGAAGCACCATGAGTTCCTTCGTCAGATAATGCCAACACAGTTCATAAGCTATCAGGCCATCCCAACCGCAAACCTATTTTGCAAGACTGTGCTTTTTGTTCCAAGGGGATTTAGGATGATAGACAAAACGTAATTGCGCGAGGCCGAACTCCATTGTGAAGTATCAAAAATTGTCGGCTTTGTCTGGCTATCATCTAGACAGCCTAGGCTGCAACGGTGGCTTTGACTTTGACATCAGCTAATTTCCATGAAATTGGCGGCTTTGTGTAGATAGCTATTATTGCAAAATCCGGTTCTGCTTGTATCGTAGTTCTTTGAAACCCAGTTCAGACAATGACACTGTACATATCTAGTGAGCCCATACTGGTATCAAATGCGTCCGTACAATGTCCTAATATGCATATAATTCCTGCATCTTAGACCTGAAGCATCGCCCGCAACACTAGAGCAATCACTAATATTCCTCCGAAAAATCCTTACTCGTGAAGATGTCTGAATACTTACAGACCCCGGAGGAGATTGAGGAGAAAGGCTCTAAGGGAATCCAGGCGAGCATCAGTGCAATCGTGGCCAGATTGCACGACAAAGAACAAAACAGCGCGATTGACCCAAACAATCCGTACAGCCAGACCTACAACATTATGCTCCTCTGCGGCAGTATAAGCAAGACGATGGAGCCCAAGATAAGGAAAAACATGGCAAAACTCTCCGACCCCGAATCAGAAGTAAGATCGAAAGCCTTCAAGGACTCGAGGTTCATGATCACTATCTACGACATTGCCGTCGAAGAGCTTTGTAACGCCGCAAGCAAAGTGAATTACTTGGAGGTCGTAGATTTCTACCGTAGTCAAGGTGAATCTACTCAACAGGCGGAATCGATGGCAACTAAGTTGGAAGAGGAGATGAACCGCGAAGTGTCACTATTAAGGGACACTCCCGCACCACAGAAACCATATCTGGATGAAGCTGTGCATCAAATACATTGTCAAAACTGCATTCTCCGTATCAAATGCCCTGAGAAGAGGAAGGTGCAGGAAGAAGGTGCGAAATTTTCTCTTCGATCAAGTTACCATTACACGCTTACAGCCCCCTTCGAGGCATCGAACGGGCTTTTCATGGACCTGCGGGAAAAGTTTTAAGGACCGCTCCTCATCCTGTTGGGTTTTGACCACAAAGGATCGGTCTCGGGGGATTTTCAAGGCGAACGTATTTCAATTTCTTAGTTCCGGGAACGCGTCACTTCTTCCAGGTGGCTTCACTGGAATGTCTCTCGCCGGCCTATTTGTATGTTACTCTGCTTCCAAGCCACTTGCAGAAGGGAGAAGATTAGATGGCAAATATCATTATGTGCTTTCCAACCTTCGTATATATCGGTACCCGTGCAGTTGTGAAATATGAGTGATAAGGAAGTGTGACTCGGCGTGAATCGTTTGTTTAGCCAAACTCAGTCCATGTCCTGCACAGCACGGATACATTGAAACATGACACTTCTGACTCTTGTGCAGGTTTTCGTTTTGCCGAAGTGATGACGATTTTCTCTTGTTATTCTGATTCTTGGTGTGGGTTACGACGGATGTTTGGACCATTTGTGACTGTACATCCAGTGTTCCGTGCGCGACGAGTGACAGTTTTGGTACTGTGTAGTGAGTCTTGCAATGAATGACTTAGCTACCATGACTGTTTGTGAGTCCTTTTGCTTGTTCTCATCTACTGATACATAGCTACACGGACATATATGGCAGGTATAAACATCCTTTCTCGTGGGGATTCCATGCCATTTTCTTCACCAGTACATCTTCTCCATTCTCATCATTCACCAAAGCCAGAATCGAATCTATCCAGTACATCGCCATGCAGAATCCAACCACGCAAGACGAATATGAGACTTACAAGAACGCTTCGATATTGTTACAAATGAAACCGACTGAGGCCAACATCCAGACACTGAAGAACCAAAGGGCAATTAGTAACTACACAAAGACCGACTACCATCGGTGGGCGTCGCTTGTGTTGGACTGCCTCCTGTTTGATGCCCTCCGCGACGCCATAGAAATTGCGATTGAGGTTAAACCGCTTATATCGGACCAGCACGAGCTTATACGAAAGTGCATCAAGAAACGAATAGAAGCAGTCGAAACAAAACATCAGCAGGGTCTCACGGACAACCCCATGAGCCGTCATACCCCACTCCAAGGCCTGTTCAGCAAATTCTTCGAGATATCCGTGAATATATGCATTCTTTGGCTTGGGCTCAAGTCGGGATTTCTCACAGAGAGAGAATGGCACGATTTCACTGATCTCTGGAATCTCCGCCTCTTGGAAACTTATCATCAGTTTTCCACTTCCGCGCTTAACGTAATCCAGACACTGACCGAGCCCCACGTTGCCGAACAAACTCTGACAGAATCACGAAACCAGACGAAGGGACTTTTATTCAGAGCTACACGGCAACTGTCCGTGACGATTCAAGTTTTTGCAGAAACCGAGTGAACGTGACGGTTGATGCCACCCCGATCTGGGCATTCTGGCCGCCACGGAAGATGATCAGGCATCATGGTCCCAATCGAGCTTTCCTTTTCCCACGGCCACAATCTCCAGCAAGGATGCCTTTTGAAGCCTTCGTTCTGTCCAGTCCTGTCAGGACGGAATCAGGGGACCCCCCCCCCCCTCTCACCCCAATATCTTACCAGAATATCTCTTATTATACCCACTGGCACTGGTTTCATCATTTTATCTGATGGCCTTTGTTAGTATACCCTAATGTAGTTGTTTGGAGGTACTAATACCATCATTTCCTATTCTAGTGTCTTTACCTTTTACATACCTACTACCATTGTGGATTACGGCGCGACTCGTGAATGACAAATGATATCAACTTCTGGGGGTACAGCACTGGGATAAATCTAGTCATGATACATGGATTTGAGAACTTGACCAGGGAATAGAATGTTATGGGTTGTTGTGCTTGATCTGTGATGTACTACCAGTGTAATTACCGCACTCCATATACGTCGGCGCTTGCTTTAATGAACACCACAACTGTACCACGGCGGCGACTACGGCCCATTATCGTGGACGGAAGATACTTCTTAGCGTCGGACTGTAAATCAGTTCCACGAAAGTCCTAGGAGATATACTTATCAACTACTCGAACACCTTGACTGTAAGCCTAAGTGGGAATTAATCACCAGCGTGGAAGAATTACAGTTTCGTTCTATCTGAATCCATTGGCGGTTGGGATCGGTAGAGTTATGTACTCGTATACTGCACATGTACAGTGTTGGATGTTTGGATGGATAACTGGGTATCCTTCACACGTGCTATGAGATATGCGAGTACGTACTCGTAGGTTAAGGTGTAGTATGGAGTATCGTCTGAAGTTTGAGTGGGTTTGAGTGTACTATTCAGTACGTAGCTGGTACCTGAACATCAAAGCTTGCTAGACGCACGTCTACTGCTAGCACAGAAGAGACAGATATTTCTAACCAGCTATATCCGAAACAAGGATTTGTATGAGCTGTAGCCACTCGCTGCACGCGTCGTCGGGCCCATTTCATCATAAATCCATTTGGAGAAAGCGCAAGGATCCGGGTGGGTGTTATCATTGCGAGTTGTGGATTGGTTACATAGGACAAATGATATAGTGTGTCATTACTTCACTGAGCAGCACGCTATGTGCGATATTCAAACGAACAGAGGAATTCACGCGGAGGACTGTATGTACCGATACAATAATGCCATTGGAGTAATTGTTTTGTCGTTTTTTCTCTAATGCGTATATCTAACCGATGAGACCCATGACACCCTTTTGAAATCCAAACGAGCCTCAACTGCGCCCCAAAAATTCATTGGAACAACAGCGAGACCACGATGTTTGCTGGAAAGTAAAACCGATCTGTACAGTCTGTGGTTGTTCATGCCCATTCCGTAGCATCGTGTTCCGAGTCAATCTATCGCTTCGATCCTTACATGATCTGATGTGGTTGGTTGTCCTTCCATCCCGTCCAAACGCCCGCTAATCCAAAGATTGTTCGTCACCGAAGAAGATTCAAGTAAAGACCAGCACGCATTTCCTCTCTACTTCTTCTTCGGGAACTTGGGTTGCCCAATCTTGTCTGCGCTGCCTCGGAGGGTGACGTTCAGCAGCCTCTCGATCTTGCCCAGGAGCTGCTGATCAGGTGCGGCGGTACCTCGCTCTAGGTCTGCGATGACGGTGGGGGTGGTGTTGCACTTGGTGGCGAGGTCCTTCTGGGTCATGGTGGATCCCTTATCGTTCTTGGCTTCGGATCGAGCCTTTGCGAGGGCTGCGCCGACGTCCTTGCCAACGGTCTTGGGCTTGATGATATCGTCGGATCGGTCGACCTTTGTGAGACGCTGACCTTCGCTTCCACCAGACACCTATAGAGAATCGTTGTTAGCGAGATGCAAATCTTTTCCATCGCGTCTTCTCTTTCGCAGCCCAAGAAAATGGGAGTTTAAAGTAGCCATGGTGGAGGAAAAACTTACGGCATTGGCAGTGCTGTACTTCTTCTCGGTAGAGAGAACAGCTCCGCTCCTCTGTGCGGCGTTCAAAGCAGACTTGCCCTTGATGACAGTCTCACGGGGACCAGCAGCTCCGCCACGGGTGCGGCTGCCGATCTTGGTGACGGAATCCCAATCGTCGCTCATTTTGTCCGTAATGGAAGGGTGCCGTTGAGTATGCGGGAGAGGATATGTGCGGTGGTTGTGGGTACGGGAGGAAGAGTGTTGTGTGAGAGTTGCGGTTGTGTGGGGGGGGATGAGGGTAGTTTATGTAGGCAGCGGGACCGGATCGGAATGACGTTTGGTGCGTGTGAACTTGCCTCTCGCTCGGTGATTGCAGTCGGTAAGACGGTAGGTAGAAGGAGTGATGGGAATGAAGAAGAGAAGAAATAGAACAAGGGGGCTTTTCAGACTTCACGACTAAAAAGCCACGGTGGTTTGTAAGGAATCAAAGGCTCCTCCTAATGAGACTGATGATGATGGGTCAATGGGCTGTGACTCTTCGTGTGGTGGCAGTGGCACAATGAGAGACGCCGTTCTGGCCAATCACAGGCGGGAAACTGCTATTCTGCCAAGCCACTGACCTTCTAGAAACATCTTCGCCTTCGCCTTCACTTCACCTTCACCTTCACTTCACCTAAACCTTCACTTCACCTAAACCTTCACTTCACCTAAACCTTCACTTCACCTAAACCTTCACCTAAACCTTAATTCAACGCAGCTTCGTTCATCACCTAGAAGATTCATATTTCCATTTTAAATTCAATTGAATTACTCGTCAGACAATGAGACTTTCAGCCCTTCCACTAGTGTTAGCCGTACACTACGAGTACGAGTAACCGCCCTTTGCTACACCCATTATTCCCCATTCAATTCGGAACTCTGCCCTTGGATGTAGTTCATCACTCATTATGACTCAATCGAATGATTTGCTTTGTATCCACCACTTTCTAATGATCTAGTTTACATCAATCCTCTCGTTGTCGATCATCCTCCGATATAGGACACTTTTGTAGTTTGTTCCGATGCGCTGTCATACCGAATAGTGATGAGTACTTCCATCATGTCTTTTGAAATGCCATTAATCCGTTCATTTGCAGTTATCAGCTCCTGCCTCAGGCATACGATACTGTTCTGGACGTCTTGCATACTTTGCACCATGTCCCGATGTATTCTTTCACAACACAAATCTTCTCATCTGCAGGTTCTGTATGCTCATATTTGTTGTTATTGATCTATTCTCTTTACTTGATGTGACTGGAATATATTTTTCCTCAAATCAAAATTAGAGGGAGGAAATGGTAAAATGTAGAGCAAGGGGACAGGGAAAGATGTAGGGTTACAAGCCTGGTTCATGATTCTATATGGCATTGGTACTTTCTCACAGCACACAGCAGCCGCCGGCAATATTGGAACTGTACAAGGCTGATGGTCGGGCACGAGCATGGAGGCATTACGGCAATCCGATTCCTACCACGAATAGTACCCACCCTTCAAGTGTGGCCTTTCATGCCAACGTACGTCCAGGTCCCCTTGTTACCATGGCGTATCTCCGAAACGGTACTGCAGCTCGGGCGGCCTACGTGGTTTGGTCGGTTACTTTGCCCATGCGCCCCGAGGGTCTGCTCTTAATACCCTCCTGACTGTTGGGCTCGTCAACCCCCAGAGTGGCGAGAGCGTTCTCGATCTTGGAAGGGCAGGTCTAGTACAGGCAGCGTCACGTATAATAACCTGCCCGGTCTGAACAGGAGCTGCAATATCATCCTGGCCGCTCACGTCTCCAACAACTCACCCATGAACCAGCGACGACAGGCTCTACTCCTATGGAAGCGGATGCTTGCGGCTGGCGGCCGCCTCATCGTCTCCATGTCTGCGTGGTTTGGTCCTACGTCTTTCCATTTCAGATCCCATCCAGTTCTCCTCTATCCCGGTCTCCCGTCTTGGATGTACCAAGGAAGGGTTCTTGAAAAGTTCTACAGACCAGTGTTACTGTGGACGAAGATTTGAACAAAGACAGCTCCACCCACTGGGCAGCATGTGGCTTTTTTTCCCCGCGAACCTTCAACACGTTCTCCAAACCTCCCCTCGGATTACCCAAGACTGCCCCGGCGCAAAGATGTTCCTTGGTTAGTCGAAACCTGAGGCGGAAGTGGTCAGGGGAAGAGGTCGTTTTTCTGGTTGGTTGGTTGGTTGGTTGAAGCTACAATACTATCTCTCTCGCGGCCAGTTGATTGTACAACCAGATATTGTCCCTTCCAGCAGTGGGAGGGAATGGCTATCGCTTTTAGCCATGATGAAGTGTGGTACTGCCTGCATAGTTTGCCATGTCCTGGTTTGCGGGTGAACATGCGCAAAGTTGCGTCTAGTTCTCTGACGGCGAAAATCGAGCAGTCAAAATTGACGATTGTCCTACTCTGAGAGGGTCGGAAGTGGGCTGTGCTGTTGCCTCCTTTCACTGGATGCGTCCCTGGTTCGCTTGCCCGGCCATTAACTCTCCATCGAAGTCGATCGTGCGCTATCATCTTTGCTATTCAAAGCTGTCGTTGGTCGCCGTGGTTCAGTCCATGGTATCAACCACACTCTACGCGGTAGACGGATGCGGACTTCTCCCTGCCAGATGCGGCTGCTGTTATCGTTTCCTTCCACTCTGCCGCCATCGTCTGATCTGACTGCCGTTCGCCATGGCTACCGACAAGCACAAGGTTGCGGACTTATCCCGCCGGGAGTTCTTTAGGAAGGTTCTTAGGGTTAATGCTAAACTTTCCTAAGGCTTCTAGGTAACATAAACTATTCTAAAGGGTCTAGGAAACGCTAGTATGCGTAATTGCATATGCCCTGTCTAGGTTTAGCTAAACAAACAGTTTACGCCAAGTTGCATTTTCTTATTACTTATATTTCGCAACTGCACAGATACTAATAGAGGTAAAAGGTAGGAAGTAAATAATAATATAATTTTATCTACTCTTCTCTATCCTATAAGTAGTATAAAAGTATAGTTAAATATAAGAACTCAAGAAATGCCCTTTCAATGTGAATGTACTTCGTCTCGAATTTCATGACTAGCCAGATAATCTTTACATGGAAGTCATCCATCGCCCTTCGTTTCGACATCGTGAGCACTAGATAGGCCTTTTTGTGTAATCATGAAGAACGTAGGGGTATTTAACAAGGGATATGAGATTGGATTCCAGGAAAGAAGCTGCTTCCATGGTGAGAAGAGGGTAGAGTTTTATATCTGCGAGATACGAGTGAGTCAAAACGTGAGTAAAAGGTGAGTAACAACGAATCCGTAGTCAAGCCTCCTCAGATATCCATGCGTTCAAGGCTTAATACGCATAGAATTACTCTTAACCATTTACTCACGCGTTTCAATGCTGACACGAAGTCTTGGATGACCAGTACATCACTTCGGAATTTCAAACGGCATAGGCCCACGTAACGGAAATAGGCTCAGAAGAAATGTTAATTTAGAACACTTGAGATGAGATAGGATATATTTGTGTTGCCAAGGCTTGAGAGCTCCTAGATTAGAAGCTTGTAAACCCATAAGCAAACCGATCAGAGGTTAGATGTGGCCGACTGGAAAGCTTGCAACTGCATGTCCAGCAACTCAGAGCATCTGGCATGAATGCAGCAGCTGAGACATTTCATCCGATGCTCAACAATTCTCAGATTTATGCCCTCGCATTCGATGAAGCGCTTACATCCGGACACTATGTTGTTAATCTTCTCTTTCAATTTCGTCGCCTTTAAGTTAGCTTTTTCCACAGACCGACCTTAACTACGGTAGAAATCTACAACCTCTGAGTAGTCGACTGCGCTCGCGACTTCGCCAAGCTTATCAGCATCCTTCTTGCAGGTAGCGTGCATGGATACTACTTCACCTAAGGCTTCCGTTCTTGTTTCTAGTTCAGAGGAAAGGGGTCTCGCGACTTTTCTCCGAGCAGCCGCCATTTCCGTATTCTTCTTGATGCAGTGACATGCGAGCTTGTAGGTGGAGCTGTACGGATTTTTAGGGTCGTTTGTGCTGTACTTCTTGTTGTTGTACCAGATATACAAATTTACAATGGTGCTCTCCTTTTGGTCTTCTTTGGAGCTCTTCTCCACGACCTTCTCGACAGTCTGTGAGTATTCGGCCATTTTATTGTGCAGGTGCTCTGAGGGATGGTGTTTTGGAAGAATTGAAGTGATTTCTGCTGTTTTGGGTTATGATTAAAAGTACTTGCATGCTGATGGAATCAGAATATATACACATTAGGTATCTGTGTGCATGCATTTGATCCTACAGTGAGCAAATGACTTATTCACAGTTCCATTGTCTGAATCAGCTATGTAGAAACATTATACAAACGGAACTCAAGTCACCCTGTTCATATGTGCACTATTCTGGAATATTTAGATTAGCAAATATGGGTGCCGTACTAATAAACTCGAACCATGAACATTCACTTATCAAAATTTCTATTCCAATCATAGCCATCTATACAATGCAGCCTGTTCTTGAAGTGAAGGCCACTGTTGCAGAATGGGCTGTTTAAATAATGCGAGACAAAGCCGACAACCCTGAAAATAACCGACCTACTTCTAATGATACCTGAACATTTCCTTCTACCTGTTCAGCATTTTTTGAACAATCTTTTCTTTCATGACCATCCTAGAAGTGGGTATAAGAAGCATCCGAAAATTGATCATCGAAAAAACGCACAACCTTATCTTATATTCTAGCAGCTCTGTTTCTGACGTCTCATATTTCTTTGGAACCTCATATCTGCAAGTAATGGAGACCCGCAAGATGCAGCAAGGCGAGGATCTAGATACGCTAGAGAGCTTGCAAAACCTCTTCGAGATGTACTGGAATCAAGAAAATTGGGAGGCTGCAGGAAAGGTAAAGGTGCAAATGCTGGAGATTTACAAGAAGTGGTGGGGCATAGAGCATTTTTTTTCGCAGAGCACCATATTCAACCTAGCTTTCATATACCGGTTACTAGACGATAGTCCTTCAGAAGAGCTTAAGGTGCAAATAATGGAGGCTTGCGAGGTGAAGGCTTGCGAGATGAAACCCGGTGAAAACCTTTTCGACATACTGATAGCTAAAACAAACAAACCTGTCACAAGCTACGAGAACTTCCCTGCCACAAGCTGGAGGTACGGGAACTTCATGAATGCTCTGCGCCGGCTCAGGGATCATTTACGTGCTTGAGGTACAGATCACCCAATGCTTGATCTTATCCTCAGCTGCTTAAAAGGTTGGGAAAAGTAGTGAGGGAATCGCATGTTCAAGCCTTAACAGTAGGCACTCATGCGAATATTGTCCCTCATATCCATCCTCATCTCGCACTCGTAGTTCCTTCTGAACAGCATGTGCACAACTGCGATACCTAGATATTTCCTTCTACCTGTCTAGCATTTTGTGAACAATCTTTTCTTTCATAGTCGTATATAGTCAGTTCGATCTGCAATTGAGTTCTTGAAATAGAAAGTTTCTCTTCGAAAAACTCACGTGTGTAATGTTTGGAAAGATCGCGGAATATTGAAAAGGAAAGCATATAACCTTTCTTCCAGAGATCGACCTCCGCACATAGTGGGGGCTTCTGGGGATCGCCGGCCGAATGTGGAAATGAAAGGTACTAAGAATAGGTTGGAGATCCGCGCAACGCATACGATCCTTGAAGGACAAGCCTTTACGCGAAGCTTCAACCATTTAGCTATCCGAATTTCAGCCTATTGAAGGATTGCAGATATTGAGCTGTGAGTTCACCTCAACTGTATTCCTAATTGGTGTTTCGGGCTTGGGGTCGAGCAGCTTTTTTTATTGTTGCACGAGCCTTGCGAACAGTAGCGAAAGAACATAAAAAGCTCAGCCTGATGCCTTTTTGCAGACAAAGACAATGAAAGTCAAGATCCGATATTTCACAATGAATTTCAGCCTTGCGAAACTAAATTTCGTGTACCTCTCTTTTTTTGTGTTTGTTCGACTCGCATCATGCACATGTTTTCTTCCTAATGGCACAGCAAAGGAAGACGAAGCCACCCGAGCATGTTCCAACGACCCAGCCAGCCCGCTGTCAAAGATATGCTGCCAAACAGGATGGGACAACGCACCAGGAAACGATACCAAGTTTGGACCTACTGCAGATGAATGTCTTCCGAGCGGTGTTTGCCGCAACCGTGGATTCTCTAGCAAACCCGGCGAGGAATATCCTCCGTGGGATCACTTTTATCGAGTCACTTGCACGAATCAGAATTGGGATGAAGGTGGATGTCTGGATGTGTGCAGTTCAGGGGTGAGTTCACAACGTTCCTTCATCTAAACACTGTAGGAACTGCTTGCTAATAACAGTGGCAGTTTAATGCCGACCAAGTAGTTCAGCTCACGCCGTGTAACGATACTGAGACCTCTGAGAAATGGTGCTGTGGCGATACGAAGGACTGCTGCGCAGCAGGTTTCGAATACAAGGCCGTTTACATTCCCCAGAAGCTGGGGAGTCTGAATAAAATTAATCAGACATTACCTACCGGCAAGAGCAATGCAGATGACCTTCTACATGACGCTAGGATTGGGTTTGGTGTCGGGATCGTGGCAGCTTCTTTCGTCTTCTTCGCTCTAGGATACATTCTAGCGCGGTATCGATGCCAACGAAAGCTCCGCGACATGAGCAAGCAAATCACACCGGGTGAGCTCAGTGGCGAGAACACAGCGACGCAAGAGAATGAGTGGAAGGGAGGAGTGGTCACTGAACTTGACAATGATAGACAGACCCACGAGCTGCCGGGCTCTGAACAACATCATCAGCGAAGTATGGTAGATCGGGGCACTTAAGAAGAGTGAGCCATCTTCTTGTCCTATTCTCGGGTTTGTTCATTGAGGTACTTGTGTTGAGGAGGAATTGGAGTATGCGATGAGACTCCATGAGGGTACACTTGAGGCTGAATGATTTGTTGTTGTTTTACATTTGCGGGATGACGTTTAGTGGTGTGCAGAATAAATAGTAATGAAAGTGTGTAGCTTGAATAGTTTTCTGTTGAGTCAACTCTATTCTTCAATGGATTGCCAAGTACTTGAGAGACTTCCTTCAGGACCACCCATTACCTACATAAGGCCTTGGAAGACTGGCGATAAACGTCGACGTAGTGATAACTCATATTTTCCTTCCGGTAGTAGTGTTCCGATAAAGTGTATGCCATTACTTGCATCATATACTCGATGGCAGAAAATGATCTTTTGTTTTGTTTTTGTTTTTTCTTCATTTCTTCCACTTTATTCTTTTACCCTTTATTTTTTCGAACCAAGACAAACCACCAACTATTAATGCCCTCCTTCTGAAAGACCTTCTTTCCGATGTCATCTTGTACAACTTCTCTCGTACCCAAGCGGTGGTAACAATACGGAGGTGTCTGTTAGAGGACTGCAGAGGTTCGTCGTGGCTGCTCGAGGAGACGTGCCGACAAGCGCGATATTGATTGCGCCAAAGGACTGCATGGTTAGATTTAACTTGTAAGTGAGCCTCTGAGATGCCCACATGTGAGTATATAGGTCTTATCTTCTGTTCTATGATGATGGTGGCATAGTGCGCCGAGTGCATCTCGAAGGTCGAGAGTCCTGAGACTGGACGACTACGTTCGAGATGGCAGTGCCATTCCTTACAACATGGGATTTAACCATTCATAACATAGTCAGATGGCATGCCGAGTGCAAGTCTCATCTCGAAAGTGTGTTGTTCTAGAACGGCGAAAGGGGTAACTGATCGTTTGTCGCGAGGAAGACGGATCGACGACAACACTGTCGTAATGAACTGAAACGCTCTTTCCACCCATCCTAGATAGTCATGAGGTCGCTCCTCCATCTTGAAATGCCACATGTAATGGCATGATCGTTTCCTCCCATCCCGAGTTAGTCCCATGTTAACGTGAAGTCTAATGCTCGACCCGAAAGCCATCCCACACCGTCGTGTATCATCCGCCGTACGAGTGTCCTAGAGTATAATCGGCCGTAGATGATGGTAACCATGATCGAACTTTCTCCTGATCCGAGTTGACGCGATGATGCTGTCTTTCCCGACCGACCTTCGATGCCCCTGGATCCGCTCAGTGCAACACCACCTCTTCAACCCCCTATCCCACACCAAGTCACCCCAAAGAAACCCACCAGCACCACACCCTCCAAGAAAGACCAAGTCGAAGAAAACCACAAGGAAGATACAAGACCAGCCAACAGCCTAGCAAGACGACAAGGCCATCTTTATACACGCTCACGCCGACCGACCGCCGCAACCATCCCTCAGGCCAACCGACCAAATATAGCAGCCCAACCCTCGCAACCCACCCACTCACATCACTCCTCCCAACACCGGAGAATAACGACACACACACGCTTGTGCTCACTCCTTCCCGCGGTCCCTAGCATCCCGAGCATCCCGAACCCTCTGTCGGATTGCGCAACACAGACGGCAACACCACCCCTGCTCAGCCTTGCGGTGGGACGTAGGTTTGTACGCACGTCGAAGGGGAGAGGCAGAGACTGGGGTTCGCTCGTCGTTTGGGTACGAGATAACGAAATGTATGTTGAGAGGGTCATGCGCATGAGGGAGTTGAGTGGTATAGGGGAACACAAAACGAGGCTGAGCATGTGCGAGCCTGCCGGCCGGCCATACAGACACGACGGACAGGGTAGATATGTTGGTGGATGTGTTTCATGCATATGGTTGTCACTGTAGAGACGCGTAGAACTCGCGAGAGGGGTTTGGGAAGCAGGAAGGACTTGGTTTAATGTATGGTGTGAGATTTCTTGCTTATTTGAGGTATTGTGTAATCATACGATGAAAAGTATATGGAAGTTTTATGTAGAGGGAAAAGGATAGACGATCAAGATGAAGCAGGATGATACGAATGCCGATGGACTGAAAGGTTAGGCAGATCGCCACGAAGAGACATACCAAAGCCATTGGGATCTTAAAGTGTTGGCACTGGCAATCCATTTTGGTTCGAGGTGGAAATTATAATTGACTTCTACCGACGGGAGTTCCTTTGAGACGGTTGATAGACGCGAGCTCAAGTAGAGGCGGTAAGGAAGAAGGATGAATTGCATTGTAGACGCGCGTTATAGAGACAGTAAGCTCCTGCCGATGATTGTCACTCACAACGGGAAGTGAGTGCGTGGGATGCCAGAGAAGAATTCCCCGATCCTGGTTCAAGTCGTAGCACGATGATTGCGTACGAGAACCCAAGTCGCGCAATCCTTACTTGGGCATACGTTGTAATGCATAGTCGTTCAGGCCAATGATAAATGACTTGCATGTTTGGTTAGGGCGCCTGAAATGTACGAGCGAATCTCATTCCTAAACTGCATGCGAATTTGTAATTAGTTCACAGCAGCTAGACGTATAGCACGATGTTTAGCATATCGTAGTGTGGAAAGAAGTGTATGTATGGATATATGGATGTATGTCTACCGCGCTGTAATCCTCCCCTCGCGCGATCACCCACACTTGTACGCCCGGGGCGATTATATAGAAGTGATGCGGGTGCGGGAGAGATAATCATTCTCCACATCGTACATTCGGCACTTCGTCCTTTCTTTTTCAAAACCGTTAGCTTATGTTGTACCATGACCCGGTTGTAGGCAAGGCAATGCACCTGCGGGCCGCGATGATGCACGTGGGATTCTATAAAGCCTAATATCTCTCACTGAGTACTGATATGCGAAAAGGTGCATAGTGCTTCTACGTGAGCTCAGTCGAGGGGAAAGTGAAGAGTCCGATTGTCACGACCCATACATGGAGTGAATGACGAAGAGTAGGGTATCCTTTCATTCTTTTGAGGGGGGAGAGGCACCCTCAGAGAGCGTGTTTGATGCTGTGACACGTATATGGACATGCACTATTTAGGCATCCCACTCAAGAGCGGAGGCGATAGTTTCAGTGAGTGTTGGTGGCTGCCAGATCTGGATCTTCATTGTATAATTGAAGATGATCGACCACTCTAACCGATTTCCTAGTGGTCTAGAGTTGGAAAAATCGTCTCCAACATATTTCACAGAGAGACATTCTCCCCAAGTCTAGATTCGAATTCTGAACCACTGCGTAGATGATGTTGACAATGTTTAGTCGTGTTTCAGTCAGAGACATAAGCCCGCCACCCGCCACCCGTCGCCTTCTCCCCGTCTAACAGGAGGGTAAGACATAATCATGTGATACGGACAAAGCTAGTTTCTTAGGCGCGAGAAAAATCTCGAACCTTAGCCGTGGATGTATACTGCAGGGGCAAGTTGTGTTTGAAACTCCGTCGTAGAGTGAAGTCAAGCAGCATAGAGGGTCAATGAATTAGTTGCATGTCTATAGGTGTTGGTTGTAAGGATGGCTTTGGCATGGCACGGACAATTTTGGAAACGTTTTTTACGCCCCACGCTATGCGTAAAATGGTACAGCCAGTGGGCGGATTTGGGTGGAAAGTATCGTAGAGGCCGTACAGTCTGCTGAAGCGCTTGCTGGCTTGCTCTGCTTACGATACTCATCGGCTGCTGCGGAACGGGGAGTATTGAGAAAACTGACAAATGATAAATAGCGATTAGGGAGAAAGAAAGGGGTGATGGTGCGGAGAATTCGAGAAGAGTGACGGCGGCGGTGTTGATGAGGTGAGACGGCTCCTGGAGTCGTCAGTGTACCCGACGGGAGGGTGAAGACCGGATAGGGCATGCACGACGTGGAGTGAGATGGAGATAGGAGCTGTGGCCAGGGTGGAGAGAACAAGCGAGTGCGATTTGATTCTGACAACACCTCAGAAGACAAGGATTTCCCAGCAGGGAGCCAGAGGCAAGAAGGGTGAATGAGAGCAGATCTTAGGTGAGCTGGGCATAAAGGGTGTGCAGCGACACATTTCCGTTATAGTTTTGTGTTGTCTGTTGCGCGCATGGTTCTCGTGCGAGTGAGCGCTTAGAGAAGAGACATCTTATTGGATATCCAGATGCCGCTGGAGACAGATTACATAAAGTCGGAGTATGGAAAGATGGAAAAATGTGGTGGAGGCTCAGATACCATCAATGTCATACAACGATGCGTCATTGTTGTAGAATGGTCGTTCGATGGTGATGTTGTGTACTATATTTGTGCTTTTGAGGCTGTGAGAAGTGTACATACAATACATACTTAGTTTCCTAAGTTAAGAGTAGGTGTATACGGTTGAGGCAAAGACGTCATCAGGTATTACGGGTAGTGCAACATTCGGCTCGACGAGCGGGAAACGGCATTGTACAATAATACCTAGTCACTTGTGGATACCTTGATTGAGGGTCAGCCTCGCGGAGGGGAACACTGTATTCAACGGGTTGGAAACAGATTGCACCACAATTTGCCTAGCTGCGCGGGCCACTTAGAATGCAGGTATGATGTAGAATTATGATGCGGACAAAGTGTCGCTTGATAAACCCAACTGCTGCGTGCAATATGGACTGGGCCAGGTCGCAAATCAAGCCAGAGTTAGAAGACTATGTGATGCGATGATGGGACGGGAGACAAGCACGACGAGCGCAAGGCAGACAGCGGTCTTTTGGTAGGAGAGTCAGGTTCAGGACGGAAGGGTGGATACTTGTGGAGACAGACCCTCTCGCGATGAAGGGACAACAGGACGCAGAAACACGGTAGTGCACAGTGCACACCATACACACGTCCAGCGGGACAACGGGACAACGAGACGCGGATAGGTTGTGGGCGTAGTGAGCGAGCCAGCACCATCTGTGATAGGAAGGCTATGCGACAGGGTGGGACGGGGGGAATGCGATCAGCCTCATCGTTTTTGATCGCGGGGTGGAAGGGGGCAGGGTCAGCGCCGTGCATGCATATGCCATGTGATGGCAGAGATGGGTGAGGGGTCCGTGAGGATGAGGGCGAGGGTGAAGGAATACTGTGTAATGACTGGGAGGGGAAGAAGATGGGCATGACAAGGTCCGGATGAGGAGGTTGAGAGATTTGGGTAGACGGAGGTTGGATTTAAAATAGACACACGGGAGGGAAAGGGGTTTAGCGCGCCTTGGTAAGGTGAATTGCTCAACCCTTAGCCCTTTCGAGACAACGCTCACTCAATTGGTGGAGTCATGTCATTAAGTTATTATCGCCAATGGTTAAGTTCGTTGGTTAGTAGATACATATATGATGATTTTGATAGTTCATATATGCTGGCAACAAGAATAATGATTCAAATTATGAACAGCCAATGTAACGGTACGTTGTCTCTCTCTGCGCGCTTCCTTTCTCGCATTTGTTCGTATATAACCAACGTCCCAACATCGTTAGACTTGATACCGGGGAAGATATTTCGGTGTTGTGTTGGATGATCCCCGGCACACTCACTGAGGCTGTAACTGTCTGCCACCGGCGCGTACAGAATACACTATGTTTTACCTACTGCGACTACTGTCAAGGCTGCATGTCCGTGGATGCACACGCGCACTAACCGACACAAAGATAATGTTTGCATCTACTCCGTATACTGATGACCTTTATTCAATCGGGATCTTTCTTTAGAACTTACCATCGTCAAGAAGTCTGCGCGCGTACACCAAAAGCAATTATCACGAAGCGACGGCCCGATTCCTCTCGACTGCCACTTCGTCTATCGACTCCGCATCGGCGTGCGCGACAGTTGAGGGCCAGTTCGACTAAGCGATAGGGCTTATTTCTTGCGTCTTCAGTCGTGGTACTCTCTACTGAATCATGGCATGGATCGGCATGCGCGTGCTACTATTGAAGTTTTCTGCACTCAACGGATTCATAGCATAACGATCAGCACTGCTTTATTTGTTTTGCGGGATGAGGAAGATTGCATAATTCGCTTGCCGTTATGCTATGAATCCATCATAGATTTTCCTTCTCGCCTAGTGATAATCAAGGATCAGGCTAGGACAGCAATCCACAAACCGCAGGGTGGCCGAAGTTGTTGATATTGCGAGAATTATATCCGTCAAGGTCAATGCCGTTATCGGAAAATCCATTATTGCTTGCAATATGACTGAGGGAAACTAAATGGTTCAGTGCGACTTGTTCAAACAAACCACACTACGGAGGAGTTCAAAACTCTTAGGAGCTTTTGTCGTGCATAGGAATCCTACCACTCGGATCTAACCGATGATTGGAGACGAGTCAGCTTTTCCGGGTGCTGCCCCACTCATCATGCGATGGAGCTGTGGAAACTCGCTTTACGCTGTCGCTGTAGGGCAGCGCTGGGGAGAACAGCCTCGTAATTGTGTCCCCGCCGCTACCATCGCAAACGAGCGCACATCTTACGATCATGAATACACCTGCTTCGCAAGAGCGCGACGTGGGCCATAGTTGCATTTCAAAGCCAACATGGGAATCGTGACCGAAGGATTCGAGCTAGAGTGCCAGGGAACAAGTGGATGTAACCGACTGCACGGTGGGCAGCCGGGCTCGAGTCAAGGAAATCTTCAACGTCCAGAACCGTGACTATCTTGCTCGCGACACTTTGTACTGCACTTTGATTCGCATTCGGATTCATCGACAAATTGCCGCCGCTGCCGTGTATCGGACGAATTCACAGGCCGATGCAAGAATTCTTCCAGGTCGTCTAGGCATGGCATGAAACCACTCACGCAGTGGTCTTTGGTTCCATTCCAAATTTCCAACTCGCTCGAGCAGATCCGTTTCGATGATAGGGCTGGAAAGCTGGATTGGCCATGTCTCAGCGCACAGTCGTTGGCCTACCACTAGGTCTTCTGGCGGGAGGTTTATCAATTAAATATCGGCTTTCATCAGGCCTGCCATCTCATGGCTGGAACGCGGGAAATATTGCGATGTCGGGACTTGAGGCCTCGCCGCGCTCCAGCAGCAGCGGACTTTGCGTAACATGTCTAGGATTTGATGCTTTCCAGCCACTCATATGGTTTGGCCACCATTCAATAATTTCTGTCTCGGTGACTGTCATGCATGAAGCTCCACGTGCGAGCGTGCAGAAGGATCTTGAGCATGCTTCGAATTGATTGTACAGGTTCGAGTCGATACGTCTGTCTCACCTCGCACCTCGCACCTCAAGTTTCAATAATGTTGTTGAGTGAGCTCATCTCTACCGTGTAGATCCACCCACCGAGTGCACCTGCAGTCCAGCACTGTCTTGGGGGTGTCGGTCGCCATTCCCCTTTTGCATGCGATAACTAACAGGATGACGTCGGGAAGATTTCACAATTTCATCGTCGCTTGCATCGCGATTCGATTTTGAGTTCTCACGGTGTCAGCTTCTCGAAAATTGAAGTACATGGAGTCGATGCAAGCCAAAATTCCCAATAATCGTAACCCCCATGGCCTGCCAAGGTGTCAGGCAGTTTCTTAGACCGATTCCAAGTTCCGACGAACACCAGAGCCTGCCCAAAAGCGCAACGATGCAGTCTGACGCTTACACACAACTGGCAAATGCCCAGGGTTCCACCAGAACTAACATCCAGATTGAGCAGACACAGGCGCACGTGTTTGCACCCTGGGACGGCAGAGAGTGCAACCTTGAAGAATGGAGTAGGGGCAGCAACGACTACCAAGGTACTGTACGTAGAAAGTCGTGCCAGCGACGACTTTGCTCTGCTTTGTTTTGCTGCGACATGAGCCGTTAAGCGCTGGACCGTTGATCCTGTGCGTTTCTGGATTACCGGGCGATGCGATTTGTCAAGCTAGCATGACCAAGACGGAAAATTCATGCTGCCCCTACAATTCACACTCCGCGAGACCACACATTCGGTTGCGGGAGAACAGAGGGATATCCAAACCCATGCCCATCGACAACCCGACCGCTTGGGCGACCACGTCTTGACGACTCCTGGGAGAGATGGCGAGCGCCCACAACGTGGTGGAAGGTAATTACGGGCAGCCCGTTGCACGCAGTCGGTAACCGACCTTCCTCACATGAATGCTCAAATCTGACCATCAATCTCGAGACGGTCGTCCTAGCTCAACACCATGTGCAGCGATTCTGCGGTTCTTCCGTCGCTTTCTGATGCTCCCTTGACTGCATTTGGAGGTGGGAGATGAAGGTAATGGGGGGGGGGAAATCTGCAGAACAGTATTGGCGCTCGAGCCTCGCAAACCGGTCAGGACGGATCCCTTGTCCTTTCTGACGTGCGACCTGCAGTAGTCACTGCACCCTCATTATTATTATTTTTCCTTTGCACGAGCATCTGAGCACTAATCGCTGATAAGTTTTCAACAAGGAAGGTTGATTATCGGCTTTGAAGTCCTGATATCTCGTAACGCAGCAAGCCTATGCCGCGGGTTTGACACCGTTGGATGTCCGCCGCGGAGTGAATGCACCCTAGCAGACACGGCGCTTTTGCCAGAGAAGCTTGATTGACGTGTTCATCAAGCCTTGCTCGAGCGAGCAGTTGTCTAGATTTAGGCGTCCCACACGGGCAGCATCGCGGTCAGCGCGACTGCCCGGCCCATGTGGAGATTTGTTCCTTGGCCTTGCGGAGAGACACTTCACCGTGCTGACACGCACAATGATGCTTAAAGCCCGCTGGGTATTTCCCATACGGACGAATGAGCAGTCGCGAAGGCAGTTTCAACATGGTAGGGCTCTCGAATTTCCTACACAATGAAATCCATATTGGATGGACTGTGTAGTCGGACGGTCGACGGGTAGACGGTTGACTGTGCGCTGCCGTTAAGGTTGTCGTTCGAGGCCATACTCTTGCGCTCACCCATGTCCAGTTAGTGCACGGGTATTGTCTGGGAATCCCCGTCGGCCTGGGGCAGGAATTTACTTTGAAAGGACTTTAGTTACTAGTCGGCTCTGGGTGCCAGTCTGAAGACAAACACACAAAACACACAGCAATAATCAAACCCATTCCATCATCCACCCCCTCCCCCGTTCATGGAGCCAACCAGCATTATACAAGGGCCCCGCCAATGGCTCTTCCAACAAGTATTGCTCCTGAGTCCTGGACTGGATCACCGGGCCCACAAGCACCAGATTGCATTCCCAGATTGTCTCTCCCTGTTGCACTGGTCGGTCGGGCATTATCGCGACGTGTGTCTGCAGGGGTGAATGGTCGAATGCCCTTTTGGTTTGTTGAAGATTATCGAGGGTCGTCGAGGATGGTCGAACGAACCCTTCGCATGCCCCTTGCAAGTAACATGTGCGGTGCAGTGTGCACACTTCTCAAGACTTTGCGAATTGCAGAAGACTCCCCAGACAGAGATGGGGCCAGCGATGACCGCATCGGTGACAGCATCGAGCATGCCAGGTCCATTACACACGCACGCACACAGACACAGTTCCGACAGCATTTGGGGTGTCAAGCATATCGTGGGGCTTTCAACGATGGGTGTCGTGATCGCAATCCTTCAGCGGTAAGCGGCAGGCTTGGGCGGACTGGGAATAGAGGATTGTCCTCTCAAGGGGACATGGGATTGGTGAAGATTCGGTAGTGGGCTGCTCATGTGGATGGCAAGGTGTGCTAGACTGTAGTACAGCAGTACAGTAAGTGGATGCAGCGGTGCAGGAAGGCTGAGTGGCTATTCCTACCACTGCCCTCCCACTCAAGGCTTAAGCCCGTTGCCATATTCTCCCCTGGCCATTCACATCTCTCGCTATTTCGAGTGTGTCCTTCTAAAAGCAACCCGTAGCAACCACAACAACCATCTCGTCCTAGTTCAACCAGGTACCCTCACCCCATGCATCCAAGCCACGCCCACCTTAGTAACAAGACTACCGCTAGGCGCTGCGGTACGCTCGAGGAATGGTTTGATGCGGGAACGGTCCGTCCGCTCTATGGTTTTTTGGCGGTCCAGTTGTCCACTCACGACCCTGAATCTTTCTGACGCCTCCATCCAGCGCCCTCAGAAGGTGTGCACCAGCTTTCTCACGGCTCACTCCCTCACAGGGGTATCACAGGGCTACGATCCTAAATCACCCCAAATTTGGAGCGCGGATGCTCTCTCGGCCACTGCGCCCAGATGCTGGAACCGTTCGGTTCCACCCTGTATTGTATCCCCCCCCCTCTACTGTAGCCATGCCCGTAGGCTCAAGCGTCAAGCATGCGAGTTTGCACTCGATCGTCGACTATGTACCGTTACCATTACCATGATTATTCCCACTAACTAGCCCTCTACCGCCGTAAGAGATGGAGTGTGTGTGAGCGTAGACACACTTGGGAGCCGCCGCCGCGCCATCCAACTGGCTCTGCCCCTGATCCCATCCCATCCCATCTCATCCATCATCCCATCATCCATGTAACTCGTGCACCCTCAAGGGCAGGGCGAGTCGGACCTGCAGCTGCTGCATCTCATTCTACGTCTACCTTTTCTCTTTCCACCATCTTCCCCCTTCTCTAACACGAATCTCATCTTTTGCTCTGTTCTTGGCTCAGACACAGCCCGCAGAAAGATATTTACAGTCTGCCAGTCCACCACGAACATCGCTTGCAGGCGCAGCACCTTTGCATCTATCGTCAGAATCCTGATTTGGAACGGTATTGCTTCCCCAATCTGGATTCTCTACCATCTTTGTCAACTCTCCCCTGTCCTTCTCTTTACTATTTTCTTGAGGCGTCTTCCTCCCGAATCCGCCTTTCTTCTTCAAACACATAATACTCTCCGCATCTATCCAAGACATGACCGTTGACCCATAGCCGTCTGCTGTACTACCGGATCTGGACCGTTCGCCGCTACCATACATCTTTTTCTTGAACCCCAACCTGTCCGAGTCTAGTTCTCCACTTTGCGGCTCTTGGAGGATCCGTCCCGCCCCCTCAAGATCTTTGGATATATACTCCTCCCTTCGCCGCCCTTCGTCAGCTATGTCTGATCCTAGTGAGCAAGGCGGCCGCCCATTGGCCTCGACTATTTCCCATACCGAAGGCAACACTCAGTCAACATTTCATCAACCTCGACGACAGCGCAAAGACTCTGCATCATCAGATGAACGTACCCAAGGCACCAAATCCACTCCATCTCGACGCCGTCCAGGAACCAGGAAAGAGGGTTCATCTGGCCCCCACGTCGGCTCCTCCCGCGGTGCCCGTTCCACGATGCAACGATCCACCAGCCCAAGCCTAGTTTCGCCAGACATGAAGCCCATTAGCTATACCAGGACCGGCCGTGTCAGTAAGGCTAAGAAAGGCCTCAAAGTTCATGATTGCGAGTGCGGAAAGGTACGTTCCTTCCGTTCCCAGCTCATTATCGGTCGTTCCACCACCAGATGCAAATGCAGCGATCATGGAATCCTCGCCATGTGGATGCTCAACGCACTGCACCTGCAATCTAGCATAGAAGAATTTCCTTTCCAGTACGCTCGACTAACTGCTTCCACAGTCTTATACCCGTGCTGAACATTTAAGGTCAAGCCCCCGTTTACCTAATAGCATAGATGAAATTAGTATTGACATCACATCTAGACGACACAAGAAGAACCACGCTTCTGAGACACTGATTTGCGAGTACCCAGACTGTGGGAAGACTTTCTACAGATTAGATCTCCTACAGAGGCACCAGGAAAGACAGTGAGCAGAATGCACTCCAGCCCGCCCATACATCAGTCACTTACTCTTCTTAGTGGCGAGACCGGTAAAGATTCTCAACTCGACTCTTACTTCAGCCCACAACCTTCTGCAGAGGTCGAAGATCAGACAACAGCTGTTCCCCAGCCGCCAACTCTCATAACTGCTCTTACTCCTCACCATGAATATTTTTCACCAGTGGTCGCTTCTCCCATCCCGGAGACGACGCCAGACCCAAGGTATACCCCAGATACATTTCGTACTCCCAATCTTCCTTCGTCAAGTTTCAATTCTCGTCCATTTCCTCGTTCTTCTCCGAATTTCAACTTTTCTTTCAAGTGAGTTTCAGCAGCGCATCAGATGTCATGTTCTTTCTTTTGTCTGATCATCAAAGAGTTGAGATGCATTTACTAACATCCCCAAGCAGTGTGAACAAGGCTGCTCGCTTTTCGCCCCATCTACATGGCCAGCCAATGCCTATCCAAGTCGAGGGGCTGCAGGGCAATCCATTTCATGATCCCTTCAGCGTATCGCCTTCAAGTGGCCATGCTTCGCCCTATCCCAATGCCGATTATCCCTACTTTTCCAGCAGCCAAGCATATGTCCCGCGGACTCGCGCATCGTCTGAAAGCTCTTTCAACGATACGCGCTGGGTCATTCCTTCGCGATCGCCTATATCGGCAACCTCGACGGGAACCTATACATGGGGATCCGAAGCCAGGCCAGTCACCCACATACCCTACGTCAATCCTGGATACCCTATGCCCGGCATGACCATTCCACCTGCTTTGCATAGCATGTCTGGATACGGCCCTTCTTATGGTCCCAAGTTGATGGCACAGAGAGATGAAGAGGAACAGTCATACCTGTTCCCTGACCAGTCATTCGGTATGGAACAATTCGCAGACTCCTCTCCGTTTGGACAATATCTTGACACTTATTGGAGACTCTTTCACCCATCTTTTCCCGTCGTTCATCGAGCTTCATTCGACGGCATGATGGCCCAGTCGCCAATGTTACGAGCTGCGATGATCGCGATCGGCATGCAGTACTCGAACGACCCCAGCGCCAAGCGCAAGTCACGGATCCTTCACGACCGATGCTTGAAACTGCTCAGACAAGTCAGTTCGCCTCCTCATGTGCATGGACAATGAGTTCAAGACTAATATGGTTGCAGAGAGATCAGGAAACGATGTGTGAGGAAGAGCGACTGTGCGATTCGCAGTCACTTTTCTTGGTTGAATTGCTCTCACAATATCGTGCGAGGCGCGCAGCTAAAAAACTGTCATCTCGATTCGAGAGCCTTTACTTCAAGGTGAGTGCTTTCCTGTCCTGGATTCTTCTTTATTGACTGACATGACTAGGTACTCGCAAATTTCCGAGCATCCACCACTAACATGATGAATGAATTACCTATGTTAGCACAGCCTGCGCATGCCACCCATGAGCGGTGGGTGCAATGGATTGGACTTGCTAGCCAACAGCGCCTATTGCAATGCTGTTTTGTGTTGGAGTACCAGCAAGCATCTCTCCTTGCCCGGAGCTCTCCATCGCCGACGGATTCAATTTCAGGCATGGATCTACCTTTCCCAGTTCACTCAGCCATGTGGGATGCGGCCGACTTTCCAGAGTGGGCAATTGCTTGCCAACAATACCCTTACATGCCAGCTCTTGTTCGCGACGTCAACTCAGACTTTGGGGCATCGCTCTTTGACCCATTCCAATCGTCTGTTCTCATTGCTGTTCATTACAGCCAGGCCAATAACAGCGTCTCTTACATCACTCCACCGCCGGATCCCATCGACCACTTGCTAGACCCATCGATCCTTACCCAACACCGCCTTTTTACAGCGAAGCTAGTGCAACTCACACCTGTCCGTTCTTTGTTGGCCGTTGCAGGAGAGTCCTGGATCTTGTCAGAGAAGATTCCTACTCCTCATGCCTTCAATAACCACAAGGCAAGCGTACGAAGCTGGGCGGAGGGGTTGTGGGTTCCTGCCGAGCCTCAAATATTTCCAGCAAAGGAAGCGCTCAAGCTTGCAATTGACATTCTGCAACAAGCAACGGCCACACCTTCTGATCAGCTCCGGCTCGAACTCGGTGCCGATATGGGACTTTATTTCGCCACATTAGTCGTTTGGTCAATCACAGCTATAGCGCACAGTCGAATGGTCGGCCCTCAGCCGTCGCGGAGCCATCCAATGCCGCATCAAACACCCTCTCCTCTTCCCTACGATGGATTTAGCGGTGGGCTCATGCCAGCAACCCCGACCCATCTCTCCGCCACGAGCTCTAGGACATCACAATCACCAAACCCCATGCATCCATCAACAACTGGACTAATTCCGACCTCACACTCGTCTCCAATTGTTCCCACTTCGCACGGGATGATGTTTTCCGAGATCAATGCCACCACCGAGGAATTCCTCAGCAACGCAAAGGTCGAACTCGAGTATCTTGGCTTGGTTCCCATCTGGCCTCGCGATGTCATGCAATGGCAGCATGGATGCTCAGCGTTGTTACGCTGGGTGAAAATGCGCCTACGGAGTGGTGCCTTCGACGCCCGGGACAGCGTCGTGGGCGCCGGTCCAACCAGTGCCAGCACTGGACACGGTGGTGACGGCCAAGGCGAACTGTTAGACGGCGTCATCAACGTCCTGGATAAGATGATCAGCCACGGATGGGAGGGCTGGGGCATCTAGTAGGTCATTCTTCACAGCCCTCGGGCTCATTTTTACTGTATGCGTCGCATTTGCTTTATTTTGTTTTCTTCTCCTCATCTTCATCATTTCAATTTCGAGCGCCTCGGTATACACGCGTGCATGGATGAGCATCATCGCTTTTCCAGGAGTTTTCTTTGATTGATTCCGCGTTTCTCAAGATTTCTTCCCACTTATCTGGAGCGTCTTCTTCTTACGTTCCTTCCCGCGACTGTTGGATAGTGCATCGGCATAGCGAGCGAGGGATTTCACATGGCATGGCATGACTGGCATTCAAAGACCTCCTGGGCACCGTCTGCATATGACGGAGACTTTACGAAATGATGGAATGTTTTTGGAATGATCGCGCGGAATACCCTTGAACACACAAATTTGCTCTGGCCATATATTTCCCTTCATGTTTTCGATTCGATATCCTTTTTTCCGACCCCCTCTGTTTCTGATATTTTTCGATTACTGTCTCATGTATTTGTACTTCATTATTCGTTCTTTCAATTTGTTTATTTTCTATTCCATTCTCTTTTGCATTGCGACTCTCTGCCTATTTCTACACTTGTCCTCTGCACTCATCGCGGGGTCACTGTATCATCAATGTCACTATGCCGCATCATCGTGGTCTAGATTTCTCTATCCTTTCCTCATTGTCACTGTCTCCTTTGTCGTTGTCCTTGTCAGCATTGTTGAGCGAACCATATTGCATTGAGCGAAGCCAGTCCTCCTTATAGATACCCGACACACCCAGGAGACATATACACATCCTCTCCGCCGAATAGACTTAAAAATCAAGTATCTTAATACCACGATACAAATCCATCATTTTAAAATCCACAACAAAACATTTTCATTAGAGAACATATGCGCCCAGTCCAAAGTAAAAGTCTCCTTAGGCCGCTAGTCGAAGTTGCCCAGAAGCGCAAACACGCTCTTTAATCTATAATGGCGTGATTGCGACCAGCCAAGTTGCACAACCTCCATAGGCGGGGGAAGTGGGAAAAGCAATTATCGACAACAACCAAACCTCGCGACCTTCAGCTTCAAAGCTCCTAGATATACAAAGTTTTGCTTTCACAACACCACCCTTCTGTCGCCCATCGACTGTGTCTGGTGCCTGCTTCATCGTCGGTGGCTGCGCTGGTGATTCCTGCTTGTCGCATTTTCTACGCTGTGCGTGTGCCCGCCTGGGAGAGTTCACGGCTTCTAAGGACTCGTCGCGTGACTACTTGCATTGTTCTGTTCATCGCGAGAAGTAGTTGCGTCTAGAAACTACACCGCGTCGCTCCATCCACGGACTATTGTGAGCCACCATATAAACTCCCAGTGTACGGGCGACACCACTCTGGACAAACCTGACGATCGCATCCAAACCTCCCATCTCCTACCCTCCCTCCCTCTCCCAATATCAGGAACCACATCCACCATGGCACCCGCAACACCGCCCGAGACCCCAACCTCACCGAAGAAGCCCATCCACAACATCCTACTCACCCTCCCCCGCACCTCCTCGCACCTCCTGACCCGCATCCTGAACCTCCCGTCCCAGCCGTCCATCCACCGGCACCCCTCGGACGGCTACTTCTTCCTCGCGCCCACCGTCCAACGCTTCTCGCACCACCTGGCCGGCAAACCGCTTCCGGCCTGGACGTCCGACGAGCGCGACGCCCTGCGCGACGCATTTCAGACGTCGTACGAGGAGCTCGAGGCCTTCCACTCCGCCGTCGTGGCGGCCGGCAAATCGTCCTACGTCAAGATCCACGTGAACTGGCTCATCGAGCCGGTGTCCGAGACGTCGTTTCTGTTCCCCGACCTCGAGCAGCAGCTGCCCGCGCCGTGGACGGTGCAGACGGCCTCGCAGGGCCCGGACGCGACGAAGAGTGCGCTGAATGAGACGGCAGTGCCGGATGAGGTGCTGCGGGGCTGGAGGCCGACGTTTCTTGTGCGGCACCCTGCGCTCGTGTTTCCGAGTTTGTTGCGGACGGCGATTGATAATGAGGGAGTGGAGAGCGTGCTTAAGGGTGAGGCGACGCAGAGGTGGGAGGCGACGTTTCATTGGTCGAGGGCGCTGTATGAGTTTTATGATGGGGATGGGGAGGGGGAGGGGAGGGAGTCATGGGTCGAGGGGGTGAGGTATCCGATTGTGGTTGAGGCGGATGATGTGGTGGGGAGGCCGGAGGTCGTGAGGTTGTATGCTAGGGCTGTCGGGTTGGACGAGAAGTTGGTTAGGTATGAGTGGGAGAGGGCGAGTGAGACGGAGGTTGCGGGTTTGAGTAAGGTGGAGAGGAGGATGAAGGATACGTTGCTGGGGAGTCGGGGCATCGTGGGCGGGAAGACGGCGGAGGGGTTGGTGGTTGAGGATGAGGTCGTGAAGTGGGGGAAGGAGTTTGGAGAGGTGTTGGGGGAGAGATTGAGGGTGCTGGTTGAGACGAGTATGTCGGATTATGAGTGGTTAAGGGAGAGGAGGTTGAGGGTTTCGTAGTTAGGTTGTGATGATGAGTTTGCTTTGGCGGGCGTAAAAAATTTCATACTGTGATCTTCATCTTCGAGGTTGTTGTCATCTGATGCCCTGATATTCATGTCTACAAGGACCGTAGATTTGGGACAGAACGACATCAATATCAACTCAATATCAGGAAACCGTCGCAACCGCGAGCACTTCAGACGAAACGGGAATGATAGTTGAGCCGTGTGAGGGCATTATCACCCACCGACGACTATCATCACCACATTGAATCAGGACTCACCGCCTCGTCGACTGATTCCATATCTGAAACTTCATATGAACAACATATGAAGAACATATGAAGAACATATGTAGGTCACACTAAGGTCACACTAAGGTCACAAACTGGCACAGATTAGCACGAACTGGCACGGTTTAGCACAGATTGTCACATATTCTGACGTTTCTTCATGTCTACACAGATATTTTTACATATCCATACACATCTTCACATACCTTCACATGTACCTCTTATAACCTTCCCATGTACCAACCCCATGGAAATGATTACTGCATCAAACACCGTATTCGCGCAACCGCCTCAGTCATCAAATCTTACTAGCCACAACTAACAAAAAACAGGTTCTCAGATACCGGTGTGGGGTCGTTCGTCGTATGTTTGAGAATGATACTATGTCTGTCAAGGTTATGCGTGAAGGTGTGTGATATGAGAGTCGGGATCGTGATACGTTCAGAAGTTCAGAGGACTGGTGGATCGTTAGATGGTTTGATACATAGAGGGAGGGTTTGCGAAGAAAGTCGGTGGTGGTTGTGTCTACGTGGTGGTTGACGCGCGGAGGGGAGCGCTTCTCAAAGGGACATTGCGTCTAGTTTTGAGGGAGAATCTGTAGAGAGTTGGGAGAGAAGGAGAGAGAGGAGCTGTGGGAAATAGGGCAGTTGACATTGACAAAGTCGAGTTCTTTGTGTAGTGAAGTGGGCGACAACGAAGACTTGGGTTAGATGGACTTCTAGAATTACAGTTTTGATAGAAGATTGCGTACTAAACATTCCACTTAGGAGATGTAATGCACTTGTGGTCTAGGAATTCCGACCGTAAACGTTGAACATGAGAATGACTCTTACGTGATGATGCAGGGACATAGCACCATCGGGTCAGCGTCTAGGATAGGGAAAGCTGTCAGCAAGGCGAAGATTTAAAATTGGTTTGCCGACCGACCATGGCGACTACTTCATGCTGATGCGTCTTATCATCATGGGAATGCTACACGCACGGCAGACCCATCGTTTGATGCGACGATTGCTTACTTGGTACTCTCCCAAGACGCAAGAGTCTTCAATTCTGGCAACCTTTCAATCGGGTCTGACGACCACAGTTCCCCAAAGCACAGAAGTAGGACACGGTCGCGGGTCATCCATGGTTGATGCAAGAAAAGTCTTTCGCGGAAGCCAAATCAAGTAGGTAGACAATATTCCGCGCGCATTGGGCTTCAGTAATCATACTTCCACCGTGGAAATCGTGAATTGGCCCACTTACCGCCTTTCCTCCATCGAGCACATTCACACATGTCCTCGTGGAGCCGTATGCCGAACTAATCGACCGTCAAAAGCAATATGTGGATCGGAAAGATTGAAGGCACATACGAATCTTGGGTCGCAGGATGTTGTGCAATCTCAGGATCGGGATGGCGCATTCTGTTCGACTCGGAGGATTTGTATCTTCTAAGCTTTGCTTTTTCTCTCTGCACTCAAATCTCTTTCCGGTAATGGCGGAAGGAGAGAGGAGACGGTTTGGTCTAGTTTTGCAGTTTAAATTTATGTAACGTTACAGGGATCTGAGACATTTCCACCAAAATAATCGCCAGGCGGTCGATGGATCGCTAGTTGTGGGGAAAGGGGCCTGGCGATCGACGAGCCGGTGTATTGGGAATATGTAGGCTAGGGTTGGCTGGCATCAATGTGACTCCTTCTGTGTGACGCTGGCGGGTATTGGTGGGAGATATGTGATATCTTCCCAAAGTGAGTGATGGCCTTGCAACTTCCTGTGGGTGCGTACAGTAAGCTGCAGAGTACCAGGCATCATGGAACATATACTCCATAAGCCGCGGGACTGGCCATTCCGAAGTGCTACGAGGATGATGTTTTGAGGGACCAGCAACACGTACGTCGAGTAAACAATGCACGCGCCGCCTGATCGGAAGTGCCGGGCTGTCACAGCTTAAGGAGTCCTCATACTGAACCCATACCGGCAAAATGAATTGTGGCTTGCTGAATGTTCGGATTGTGAGATGGATAATTACTGGAGATAATGCGCCTGAGCGGGATGAGACGAAAGTGTCGATGCCCTACACAAATAGGGACGGAAACATTCGTCCCATGTAAATTTAGTCCAAGAGGGCGAATACTGCGATCCGGTAGGGACTGTCGTGTTCGTATACTCTGTGTTGTTGAACACAACGCGGGAACGATATCAGTATCCTAGGCAGACCCATTATTTCTCAGCCTCGCCGTCTTCAGAGTACGGCTGCATCCGAGCCAATGCACCATGTGATGCCCAATAAATGGCAAATCCAGGGTACCAGCGTGAACCTAATCCAGGGAACGTGATGTCCACGGTGAGGTTGGTGCCCAAGTCGCCGGCACTCTCCTTTAGAGCAGCTGAATTGGCCCCCAGCCTGTCAAATCGGCCCAG
Source organism: Aaosphaeria pasadenensis (assembly GCA_022813625.1). Lineage (NCBI taxonomy): Eukaryota > Fungi > Ascomycota > Dothideomycetes > Pleosporales > Aaosphaeria > Aaosphaeria pasadenensis. The sequence goes on along the minus strand of JAKLMB010000008.1, from coordinate 1,081,268 downwards.
AACCACAGTGTCGGAATCTGGAGGACCCAGCGCGATGGATCCACTCAGGAGCAAGCCATTTGAAGAGATTTCGAAAAGCAAATAATTAACTGGGGAACAATCAAGAAAAAAGAACTTCACTTTTCGATTTCATCTCCTTCAGATCATTCTCCGCTAATGTCGTGGTATAGGCGGGTGAATCGAGGATGCGGGACGCTTGCATCCATGTAACGATAATATGCGTACTAAGAGGCCCCTTGATACATTTAAGATGCGAACGCGAGGTTGTGGGCCGGATCGCAATAGGAATAACACAGCGACGCTCAGAACATCTGGGGTCGCCGAGCAAAAGTAAATTGGACTTGTCCTGGACTTGCTCGCTGCCATTGAGAGGCCGTGGCGCAGGATGCTTCCAAGGATCGAACGAGCGGCGTTCAATTGTTATGAATTCGTGGATAAGGCTTGCTAGCTTCCCTAGATGTCGGACAACCAATTTCGATCGATCGGATTGTGAGGGATCGAAAGGCAGATCATCATCCCTTTCGATGCAACTACTGGATAGGTGCGAGATACAACGCCAGCCCGACTAACGTGCTGTTTGAATAGATCGTTGGCTTGTTTTGTCGAGAAAGCCAAATTTGGTGCTGTAATCGGCGCGCACTGCCGAAGGCTCGTTGCTCCATACACCTCTACTCCGACACATGAAGAGGAGGCCAGGGACCAACCGCATGGCGCTGTAGTGCTATCGTCATAGGCCGCTCGAGCTTCTGATCAGTGCGTGGATCACCCTCGTGTTCCCAGCCAAGATTCAGCTTTCAAGACCGTGCGTCGGGATCGTCCAATTTAGGTAAATCCCATGATTAGAATGAACGCCTCCTTCTGTAGATACTGCAGCAAGGGCATCGTCCCCTGCTTTGGTGATGAGTTTCGGAACCAGGATATCTAAAAGCGGCCTCGTGGTGGTCGGCGAGATGGCCAGGGCACCAGTTAACATCGCCGGATTATATAGTACACGAATTCCCTAGATCAATGTGAGTGACTACAGTGTACTCTTCACCATTCGCGCCGATTGACCGTATCGTATCGACCGCATCGTATCACCCGATCATCTCCAAAACACGATCGGGAAGTCCACATACACCACATCTCATCGGAAACTGGTCGGCAAACCATCATTCTGCTCAGAGCGGCCGATTTTTGGTGCACTTTCCAAGAGAGAAGATTTGAAATATGATCAAAGAGGTCCCTACAAGGCCCAAGATGCGTCTTTCAGAAGAGAATTTACGCAAACATAATGCAGAAGTAGGTGCATGCTCTCAGTGATTGCGTTCCGGGACGACAGCTGACACCTTCTTAAAGAATTCACATGATGACCGGATACGGAACGAAGAAATCGCTGTAGCTGAGATGGAGGCGTACCACCGGTTGGTGGACGACATGGACGATTTGGAAGATGCAGATCTTCATGTCCGCCAAACTCATCAACACCTACGACAGGCTGCAGAGGCAGGAGGTCTAGACACAATTCAGCTGGATCCGTCTGAGACACCGCTTGACCGATTTATCAAGCTGCATCCACTGCACGACAGCCATCCATGGGTGGCTCGATGTGCATTCCGAGAAATGGGTGCTGGATACGATCCTCACGAAGCAGTCGACCTCCGAAAGCTGGCATCCGAGATGCGCACTGTTGGCATGTCCTCGAATGGATTCCACGACCGAGACACCGGAAGCCTAAGGGCCTCGTCTGACACGCTCTCGGTGTCCCGTTTCCAGGACACTATCGAGGCACGGGACGAGGAGTCAAAAAAAGAAAGGCCAAAGGGAAAGACAAGAAAGCAGCAGAGGTCTAATTGGTAACTGTGGAGTCATACGGTTACGGTGCTTTCTTTTGTTTGTTGCATTGCTGGTTTCTAGCGCGGAGTTGGGATAATTCGTGGATTCTGGCACAGGCGTTCATGGGATTGTTGTATGATACACCCTGTACACTAGTAATTGGAGCAATGCCGAAACTTCATGCCCTGATGGGCCGCATTATTCAAACGATAATATGGATCGTTATGCTGCTGTTTAATTTTCTTTTGCCATGGCATGATTGGCCAGGAATCGAGTGATTTCGCTGGCATAAGATTCAAGCCCGGGCGTGACCGTGGCGCAAAAAGAACAACCACGGGAAGAAAGTCACGATGGTCGACACAGACTTCCATTGAGTCCGCAACCACCAATCATGACCGGCTGCACTGTGATCAACGCCATTCAATGTTTGGCAGCACGATGAAGCACCAATTACAGGCGACGCAAGACTGAGTAATTAACCGTGGTGGAGGGCAGCAAAAACGTAGGGCGGGGATGGTCGCTTGACCCCATCTGCGCTGGTTAGTATGTTGAGATACGAGTATCTTCATTGTCCATATCCTAATCCGACCGACCATGGGCCATGGCGGGGGAAAGATCTTGCAAGGAACCAAACTGTGCGGGTCAGAGAAGGATGAGTACAGTAGGTGAGTGAATGAGTACGGAGAAGGAGGAGCATGACGTTTGATCAGCGAAGAGTCTTTCTGAAAAGTTGTTCGAAAACCGGGGAAGCCGCCGATCGGACCGAAGGTATAAGTGGCTGTGATTGGTCAGGAGTCGGACAGTTGAAAGGCACGAGACTTCGAAGGGTTAGAAAGATACGAGAAGGCGGAGAATGGAATTCTTGGAGGGATCAGGACTTCAATGAAGAGAGAACAAACACGTCTTCGAAACCAGTACTAATAATGATGAGAAGCAGAAATTGGAGATGGAATTGGATTTTATTGGTTGGTACACTCAAACATTCCCTCCTTGGTTGAATGCCTCCTTGCTCCTCTGTCCTATGATGAATACCTTGAATATATGGATGGACAATAGACACATTCACAACAACGAAACAATAGTTGATGACAAGAATAATGGCTGTACAGAATATGGCTGAGCGAACCAAGGGCCGCTTCTTCACTCCCTCCCTCTCTATTGTTGCCAATAATATAAAAGTTGCAGTTGTTGATTGTTACCAAGGTACTGGAAGTCTATTGGGATATACAAAAGGATTCGTTTGCCCTCTGTCCCCCCAGTCATCCCACTCCAACGCCCTCGTCTGACTTGCTCTCCCCACGGCTTCCGAAGTACAAGACACAACTTTCAGACCGACAACAGGAAAATCTTGTCCTTATAGAGTCCATCTTCCTGCTCCTTGTCCTTCACTGAGCCGCCAACAACCGACCAACCGATCAAGCGAACAGCCAACCAGTCAACTTTCGCTTTGCTTACTGTCTCTCCAGACTGCAAGTGCAAGTACAAGCACCTGCACTTGTGAAAAGTCAATAACTGAAGATATACTAACTAGTCCATCTTTCGTTGAAAGCAGCACATCGCGGCATCCTGGACTCTGATACGGCGAGTTCATAGAGAACTACTCCGTACAAGTACAAGTATTGTTGTTGGTGGAGGGTGAACATTCCTCTCCAACGTTACCCGCCCCACTCATCACGTACCTGCTATTCGTACCCGGGTACCCTACCAATAGTACCTACCAATAGTACCTACCTTACTCACTCCACCCAATCCACTCGACTGCATACCCTACTTGCTGGTACTTGCTGGTACTCGCTCGCTGCTGGTACCGGCCTATATAGTAGCGGTCTGAACTGCCCCCAACTTATCCCCCCGCTGTGTGCCGTCATACAGTACTTCACACCTCCGTACCTTTTTCACCTCTCAAAAATCTACAACACTCCTACACCCCACAAAGTACCACCCTCGTTGGCGCAAACCACTCCACCACTTCCCTTCGCATCTTTACCTTCAACAACCTACTTCGATCGACTGCCAGTTCGTTCCGCCGTAGCATGAACTCGCAATTTCAGCGCACAAGACTTTCATCCGCTGGCCTCGACCCCTACGCCGCTCCTGCTCAGTACTACGGGACATCCCACTCCAAAAGACACATCAAGTACCGCACCTATTCTGCTGTGAGTATACTGCCATCCCATGTTTACACTGCTTCCTCCCCCCAATTCGCATCGCTAATATCTTCCCAGAATTTTGACCTTCACAGCGGACGCAATGCTATCGGTGATGCCATCAGCGGTTTCCCCAGTCGTCGCTCCAGTCACGGTATGTTTAATCGAGTTACCCGCCCCCTGTGGAATGTCGTGTTACTGACAAGGTATTTAGACGAGCTGTATAGCCGCTCCCGTAGGTTCCTGGTCCAGGTCGAACCAACCCTGAAAACCCTACTCGCCCGCGAGGACACCGATGAAAACTTCCAGATCACAATCGATGATCATGGCCCAAAGGTGAGAATTCTCCGAATGATTCTCTCCCCCACGACCCACACAAAGAACGTCCTACTGACTGACATTCGTAGCAAATCTCGCTGGGAACTTTCAAGTCCAACGCGCATAATAGTTTCGATATTAGAGGCAACTACATGATCTCGAACTTGCTCCAAGAGCTTACTCTCGCCCAAGAATACGGACGGAAGACGATCGTTCTCGACGAATCGCGTCTCAACGAGAATCCGGTCAATCGCCTCTCCCGTCTGATATCTGATACCTTCTGGGATGGGTTGACGCGCCGCATCGACGGCTCCAACATTGCCCAGGTTGGAAAGGATACCAAGGATTGGACTGATCATCCACGTCCGCGTATCTACGTCCCACGCGGAGCACCCGAGCAGTATGAATACTACACCCGGATTGCCAAAGAGCATCCCGAGATGGACCTGGATGTTCAGTACCTGGCTGAGAACTGCGTCGATCCAGCCTATGTACGTGACCTGAACGCCGCACCAGGCCTCCTTGCGATCGCAATGGAGGAGTACACGGATCCCGCGACCGGCAAGAAGGACATGCGAGGACTCCCGTTCATTGTGCCAGGCGGAAGATTCAACGAACTTTACGGCTGGGATACCTACATGTCTTCTCTCGGACTCCTCATCAACAACCGTGTCGACGTTGTTAAGAACATGGTTACCCACTTCTGCTTCAGCATCAAGCATTATGGGAAGATCTTGAACGCCAACCGATCCTATTACCTTGGCCGTTCTCAGCCACCCTTCCTCACCGACATGGCCCTTCGTGTTTATGACCGCATCAAGCACGAAGACGGTGCCTTGGACTTCTTGCGCGAAGCCGTGCTCGCGGCCATCAAGGAGTACCACACCGTATGGACCAGCAGCCCGCGCCTGGATCCCGAGACTGGCCTCTCCCGCTACCGACCCACTGGGCTTGGAGTCCCGCCTGAGACGGAGGCATCTCACTTCGAACATATCCTGACGCCATACGCAGAGAAGCACAATATGACGTTCAAGGAATTCGTAGATGCCTACAATCACCAGCGGGTCGAGGAACCCGAGCTGGACGAATACTTCTTGCACGATCGTGCTGTGCGCGAGTCCGGGCACGACACATCTTACCGCCTGGAGAAGGTTGCCGCAAACCTGGCGGTAGTCGACATCAACGCCCTGCTGTACAAGTACGAGAGGGATATTAGCAACATCCTGAGCAAGCATTTCGGAGACAAACTCGAGATACCGCCCGAGTTTGCCGCGCCTGGTCTCGTGCCCGGCACGTTCGAAACGTCCGCCATGTGGGACCGCCGAGCCATCAAACGAAAGGCAGCGGTCGACAAGTACCTGTGGAACGACGAAGCGGGCATGTACTTCGACTACGACACGGTGAAGAAGCAGCAGACGGACTACGAGAGTGCCACAACGTTCTGGCCAATGTGGTCGGGCCTTGCCTCCCCACGTCAAGCTACCCTCTTGGTCGAACGCGCTCTCCCTAAGATGGAGAAGTTTGGAGGGTTAGTGTCTGGTACTGAGAAGTCCCGTGGTGCTATCGGCATCGACCGTCCCAACCGCCAGTGGGATTACCCGTACGGATGGGCCCCCCAGCAGATACTCGCCTGGGTTGGTCTTGAGCGTTACGGATACGCGGAAGAGGCACAGCGACTTGCATACCGTTGGCTGTACATGGTCACCAAGGCTTTCGTCGATTACAACGGCGTGGTCGTGGAGAAGTACGATGTTACACGCGAGATCGATCCCCACAAGGTCGATGCGGAGTATGGTAACCAGGGTAGCGACTTTAAGGGAGTTCCTCGTGAAGGGTGAGTGAAGCATACCTTTCGAGCTAAAAGACCGTGTACTAATTCTGTTGATAGGTTCGGATGGGTCAACGCCAGCTATGTCTTCGGCCTGAGCCTCGTGAGTGCGCTCCAGAAGCGTGCCTTGGGCAACTTGGTAACTTGGGATCGCCTCACCAAGGCCACCGAGGAGGCACTCGAGATCACCAATTAGCCTTCCTCTCCCCCTTTGGATACGCAGTGGACAAGAATGGCTCTATTGAACTTAGCAAGCACCCGGTGGTTACGGGAGGGGTTGGACATGTGACGGGAAGGATGGGGATGGAGTCTACGCTTGTGTTGCAGGCGATCGAATCGCCTCGCCTAGTTTACGTTTAGATGCATTCTTCCAGATATTCATACTGCTTTCTAAAACTCCCGTCGCCCCTTCAATGCGTGTCTGATGCTCCATAAGCCTCTCGAGTGAACAATTCACACATGTGAGATGCAAGTCAGTGCTACTCCTCTCGACAGGAGCATATCGGACCGAATCGGAATGTAGCAAAGACAGGACGGGAGGTTGTGCCACCGTCGGGTGCGCAGACGACTTTTCATTCGTACCTTTCACAACCATTGCCCAATTGGGTGCCGCGAGTGCAAAGTCTATGTTCGTAATGGTAATGGGGATATAGTCGTTCATTGGATATCTTGAATGCAGAGAGCGCTTCCGCTAATCGCTTGGGAAAAATAGGAGAGGAGAAGGGAGAGAGGCGTTGTCAGGTACACGACAGCTACATAGCAGCAGTGGTGACAAGTGGTTGGACGAAAGGAACGGAGAGAAGGGAGAGGGAGAAACAAGAGAGATGGGACGTACGTACAAATATTCGACGGTTCCCCTCCCTCGTTATAACCTTTCTGCTTCTCCTTCGTCTTTCTCGGACGTTGGAATTGTCTGCGTCGTCATTATTACTCTGCTCACCTCGTCTCTGTCCCTCTGTGCTGTCCGGGCTGAGTGCTCTGCTGTCTGGATTGACATACGCACCCCGCAATCCGGCGGAAGCCCCAACAAATTGAACAACAATTTAACACGGGAGGAGCTGCATACGCATCCGCAGTCTCCAACATAATTATCGTCCCTCTTGATCACCTACCTGTACTGACTCACTGCTAACACTCTCATCTCCATAACCTACCCACAGCTTTCCTTTACCATCGGGCGCTGCGCTCGTCCGACATCGTTTAATCCATCTGTAACTACCTCCGAACGACCGCCCGCCGGAGATGGGCGAGTCCTCCCCGCTGCTCGAGCGCGCCGCTTTCGGTGGCCCTCTGCTACGCCAGCCAGCGGCTTGACGACATAGGCCCCACGCGCCCTGAGCGGCCGGCCTGTGACGAAATGCCTTGGAGTAACAGGAACAGCGAACACATGCCATGCCATGCCGCAGACGGAGCGGAGCTCTCCTCCAGCATTGACTACTGCTGCTGCTCCGAACATCGCGCGTGCCATTCATTCATTCGTAATTTCCAGAGACAGGCGAACGAAACGACAGGTCGAGCATGCATTGAAACGCAAGCAATCAAATCCTGGAAGTTCCATCAATCAATCAATTAAGAATAAATCAGTCGGGCCAGACGACGACGACGACGACGTGCGACACACACACATCGAAGGAGTCGTGCGTCCCTGGATGCCGACGACCTTCCAGTAGGAGTAGTGGGGTACATGGTCAGTACATGGTCGATATTTAGCCGCCTAAGTACTCTCCCGCTCCGTCCTGCTGCGACTCCCGCTCTCGGTCTCTCGAGGGACTCTGGATGGATACTTTTTATTCATACTTGCAGGTAAATTAGTTCCGGCGCAGGGTTTTCTCTTTTTGATAAGGTTGTGTATGACACCTAGGTAGGTATGGTATGATATGGCATGGGATGGGATGGTACCTGTGCAATGTTTGTTCGTCTAACTGTGACGGCTCGCCGGCTTGTGCTGTCCTGTTCTGTTAAAGTCTTGTCATACCTCTCTGTCTGTCTGTCGTCTGTCCGCCGGTCTGTCGTTCGAACCGTGTCAATAAAAAGGCCATCGGTCGCTCCCGTCACTTGCCGCCTTGTTTCGTCTCTTGTCACATAGCGACCTACCTATCTCGTACCTCCTCCTACTCCTACCGGTTACTTTGCAGGTACATACATACCGCTCTGCAAGTACCGCCTCTCCTTTGCACCTCGGAAGCCTTTACCCCGCCGCTGTTCCCCAGACACATCCGTCTCGAACTCTCCCAGGGTAAGACGACCTCGACCTATCATTTGTCTCCTTTGCAATTGCTATTCCCTCTCTGCTGCGCGGCCGGAAACTACTTTTTCCACCGAGGACCCTTCCCTGTCGTTGTCAACTTACATAGTTTATACTTACTTACCTTTGGGTCGCTGCAGCGCGCCACTACTTCTTTCCGAGGTTATTCACCACTGATTTCGGAGCTACGGGACACGCTACTACGAACATCAAAAACCTACCGAAACAGCTATGAGGCCTACGTCGACTTCCGCAGTTCGCACTGCATCCTCTGCTCTCCAACGATTCCCTCGCCAACGCTCTTGCGCCTTCGCTACCAGGTGCTTGTCCTCCGCTGCCAGACCCGCCGTCGGCATCGCAACCGCTCGCCGCAACAACCAGCTCGGAGCTCTCGACTCGAGCTCGACCACCTCCACCGCATTCCTCACACAGCAGAGAAGGATGGCGTCGACGGGGATCAAGAAGATCAAGGTGAAGAACCCGGTGGTGGAGCTGGACGGAGACGAGATGACCCGGATCATCTGGCAGGAGATCAAGGACAGGTTCATCCACCCGTACCTGGACATCGACCTCAAGTACTACGACCTGGGGCTCCCCTACCGCGATGAGACCGAGGACAAGGTCACCCTCGACGCCGCCGAGGCCATCAAGAAGTACTCCGTCGGCGTCAAGTGCGCCACCATCACCCCAGACGAGCAGCGCGTCGAGGAGTTCAAGCTCAAGAAGATGTGGCTCTCGCCCAACGGCACCATCCGAAACCACCTGTACGTCCCCAATGCCATGCCAGCAGTTTTGAGTTATGCAGAAATTGGATGTAGATACTGACATGTGTGTCCCAGCGGCGGTACCGTCTTCCGTGCTCCCATCGTCATCCCCCGCATCCCCCGCCTCGTACCCGGCTGGAAGCAACCCATCATCATCGGGCGCCACGCATTCGGCGACCAGTACCGGGCCAAGGACCGCGTGATTGAGGGCGAGGGCACGCTCGAGATGGTGTTCACGCCCAAGGGCGGGAAGCCCGAGACGATCAAGGTGTACGACTTCCCCGCGGGCGGCGGCGTCGCGCAGACGCAGTACAACACGGCGGAGTCGATCTCCGGGTTCGCGCACGCCAGCTTCAAGCTCGCGCTCGACAAGAAGCTCCCGCTGTACATGAGCACCAAGAACACGATCCTCAAGGCGTATGATGGTCGTTTCAAGGACATCTTCCAGGAGATTTATGACGGCCAGTACAAGAAGGACTTCGACGCCGCGGGCATCTGGTACGAGCACCGTCTTATTGACGATATGGTCGCTCAGATGATCAAGAGCGAGGGCGGCATGATCATCGCCATGAAGAGTGCGTCCCCTTAACCTCCCAACTATTTCACCCGCCCACAAGAACAGAATGACTAACAGGAACGCAGACTACGACGGCGACGTGCAATCCGACATCGTAGCCCAAGGCTTCGGCTCCCTCGGCCTCATGACCTCCGTCCTCATCACCCCCGACGGCAAGACGTTCGAGGCCGAAGCCGCCCACGGCACCGTGACCCGCCATTTCCGCGAGCACCAGAAGGGCCGCGAGACGTCGACGAACCCGATCGCGTCCATCTTCGCGTGGACGCAGGGTCTCACCAAGCGCGGCGAGCTCGACGGCACCCCCGAGCTCGTCGTCTTCGCGCAGCAGCTCGAGAAGGCGTGCGTCGACGCTGTTGATGTCGACGGCATCATGACGAAGGATCTCGCGCTCGCGACGGGAAGGAAGGACCGCGCGGCGTGGGTTACCACGAATGAGTACCTCGAGGCGGTGGAGAGGAGGTTGAAGAGCAGTCTGAAAGAGAAGTTGTAGGGTGGTGTTGCGTTGCGTTGTACATCCGTGAAGAAAGACAATGATACGGGACGATCCACACGACTACCTTTTCGGTTTCCCCAGTCTATACGCTCAGGAGTATTTGATGGGAATCAGTCTGATTCTGAGATTATCCCCCCCCTTCGCTGCGTATATAGACGGTGCTTTACATACATTGATGTTGCATGCGCTCGTTCTTGCACACACTTCGCCAGCGAGCTGTATCAAGGTTAGAACGAAGGGGAAGCGTAAACGTAGATAAGAGGTCGTATGACCCTAGATGATGACGTTGATGATGAATAGTACATATAAAGGTATCTGTAAATGCTTCATGTTGTGTGACTGTGTCTGCCCATGTGTGTCTATGTCTATAAGTGTTGCTATGTGTGTCTGTGTGTTCACGCGTACCTAGGTACCTACCTAGGCCCCGCTGTATCTGTGTCTGTGGTCATAGCCGCCCACGCGTATTAAAAAACAACAGCGTCAATTCTTCTTGGTAGAACGTTGTGAGTAGTGGTATGAGGGCTTTGGATGGATTTTGGGGTTTTGGGTTTTGTGTCGTGGGATGGTTTGTTGGATGGTTGGATGGAAGTCGCAAGGCACGTGGGTTGAGGAGCATTCAGGACTATGGTTACTCACTCGAGACGTCTGTATCTATGTCTGAATTGTCTCTAACATGTCAATGGAAAAAAGTGACACTTTCGAAATAGGACAATTAATTCATCGAGGTGGAGTTCAAGGTGGAGCTGAAACTGAGCTTTCACTGGAAGAAGAGCTTGGGGACTTCCTATCCGCTGTACACGACCGTTGATCGGTTCTTAGAGTGACATTCCTCTGAATACTGCACCTATTCTCATAATGTCAGCAGCGGAGTGTTGAAAATGTACGTAATTGACAAGTTGTGGTGTCGCACGACACTCTCACAACACCATCACGACTCTACACCCTCAGTCGCTCACCAACGCGGACCGCTTCAGATTTTGGGTTTTGTGCGGAGGTGGCACGTTTTGTTGGATGGAAGTAGTAAGGTATGACGGTGCGTTGGGTGGAGGAGCACTGAGGACCATTATTGCTCACTCGAGACGTCTGTATCTACGCCTGAATTATCTCCAACATATCAATTCAAAGCAGTAGTGACACTTCACTTTCGAAATAGCACACCCGCAGCAGAGTGCTGTGCTGTGCTGAAGATGTACGTAATTGGCAAGATCGTGGTGTCGCACGACACCATCACAACTCTCCTCTTCACCCTCACCAGACGCGGACCGCTTTCGGATTGGACGTCGTCTAGTTTCTTTTAGCTAACGTTCTAGCCATTGTAGGCAATCCAAAGAGTTCGCTGCACCAAGATACAGATCCCCTCTCTGGCTTGTCGCCTTTGCCCGGCGGGAAAATCAAAGGGAAAATCGAGGAATTGGAATCGGTGGGTTAATTGTGCATTGTGGGTTTTAATTGAGGGTACCTATGGGGTATGTGGTGAGTCATGGATCTTGGGAATGGACTTGTTCTCTTGACACCTGTTGTTCCTTTCGAACTATGAGTAACTGATCTGGTGTCGCTGTGACTCGCTTCGCTTTCTAACTCTTTTGCTTTGCCGTCTTATCTTATCGTGTCGTTCGTCCGCTCGTCCAAGGCAGGAATTTTTGCGCATTCGGTGACTCCAGTACTCGTACCGGGGGGACTGTGGACAGACAGGCAATTCCTTCTTCCGATTCGATTTTTTCTCCCAGCCAGTCAGACAAGACAGACGCGTTCCGGCGTTCGACTAGCTCTGATTCTGGATTAATTCTTTGGTACATAGGTTAAAAATCACCGCCAATGATCCCTCCATACATTGGACTATCACTCACACGGCCAACCTCCCCGTAGGAAAGGACAAAAAAGCTGGAAAAGGTGAGGACTTGCGAGAAAGCGAGAAAAAGAGGAGTTGTTGTGGGAAAAGGCGAACCAGCTCCGAGAAAGAGGCGAGAAAAGTACTCAGTGAGAGAAGGATAGGTGACTACAGAGGACGAGAGGAAGAAAAGTAATCGGGAGAGAAAAGAGAAACAAGAGAAACAAGATGATGTTGTTGCAGCGTCGAGGAGGAGGAGGATCATCAAAGTGTGCGTGTGTGCGTGTGTGCCGGGTTACGCCGTCACCATCCGTGAGATTGGGAAGGAGCGCGTCCGCATTCGCAGCCGTAGCTGCCAATCGCAGAACTTCCCCCAAAGCTACCCCGCCGTCACTCAGAATATTTCATCCTCATCAACCTCATCCTCATCCTTATCACGGCCTCAGTGCCCTTCCTTTCTCTCCTCCTCCTCGTCTCTTCTCCACTTCATCCTCGCCCCTCATGACTGCCACAAAGATTGACGGCACTGCAATTGCCCGCAGCATCCGTCTCGGCCTGTGCGAGCAGATCAAGAAGCAGCAGGAGAGCAACCCCCGCTACAAGCCCTCCCTGAAGATCATCCAAGGTATGTCCACCCAACAACCAGCAATTGTGTGACAACCGTACTGATAATCTCTTGCAGTGGGTGATAGATCTGATTCTTGTAGGTTTCGATTGAGATTGGGAGGTGTTGCAATGTAATTGACTATCGGATGCAGCTACTTATGTGCGCATGAAGTTGAAGGCTGCTGAGGAGGTGAGTCGCATGATAAATAACTCCTGCACACATAAAGATTCACTTGCACACACATGCACATGCATCTATCCTCGAACATATTCACACACATTCATATCCCCCTAAAAACCCAACACTAACGCATATCTTCCAGGCTAACATCGACTGCGAACTCGTCCACTTCCCTGAGGACGTCTCCGAAGCAGAGCTCCTCTACAAGCTCTACGAGTACAACAATAATCCCTCCATCCACGGCATTCTCGTCCAACTCCCCCTCCCCAAGCACATCTCCGAGCATGCCATCACATCCGCCGTCGCAGACGAGAAGGATGTCGATGGATTCGGAATCGCCAGCATTGGAGGACTGGCCAAGCGCGGTGGACAGCCTCTCTTCACCCCTTGCACCCCCAAGGGCGTCATGGTCCTCCTGAAGGAAGCAGGAGTTGACGTCGCAGGGAAGAACGCTGTCGTCCTCGGACGGAGCGACATCGTTGGCAGCCCCGTCAGCTATCTTCTTAAGAACGCCGATGCCACCGTCACCATCTGCCACTCCAAGACCCAGAACCTGCCCGAGGTCATCAAGCAGGCCGATATCCTCGTCGCCGCCATCGGCAAGGCTCACTTCGTCAAGGGAGACTGGCTCAAGCCCGGCGCCGTCGTCATCGATGTCGGTACCAACTACATCCCCGATGCTAGCAAGAAGTCTGGCCAGAGGCTCGTGGGAGACGTCGATTTCGACTCCGCTGCCGAGGTCGCATCCCAGATCACTCCCGTCCCTGGAGGTGTGGGTCCCATGACCGTCGCCATGCTCCTTCAGAACGTGGTCGACTCCGCCAATGCCACGTTTGACAGGCTGAAGGAGCGTAAGATCTCGCCTCTCCCCCTCAAGCTCGAGGACCCCGTCCCCTCAGACATCGAGGTTTCAAGGAAACAACACCCCAAGCAGATTACCACCGTCGGAAAGGAGATTGGTCTTCTGCAGAGCGAACTTGAGCCCTATGGCGCCACCAAGGCTAAGGTCGACCTGTCTGTCCTTAGCCGCCTCGAGCACCGCAAGAATGGACGTTACATTCTCGTCGCGGGTATCACGCCCACTCCACTCGGCGAGGGCAAGTCGACTACCACTGTTGGTCTTGCACAGGCGCTTGGAGGCCATCTCGGCAAGATCGCTTTCGCAAACGTGAGACAGCCGAGTATGGGCCCTACGTTCGGTATCAAGGGAGGTGCCGCAGGAGGAGGTTACAGCCAGGTCATTCCCATGGATGAGTTCAACCTCCACCTTACTGGCGACATTCACGCCATCACTGCTGCAAACAACTTGCTGGCTGCCGCCATCGAGACTCGCATCTTCCACGAGAACACTCAGAAGAATGGACCCCTCTACAAGAGACTGGTACCCGAGAAGAAGGGCAAGCGTGAATTCGCCCCTGTCATGTTCCGCCGCTTGAAGAAGCTTGGTATCGACAAGACCAACCCCAACGACCTGACCGAGGACGAGATCAACCGCTTCGCCAGGTTGGACATCGACCCCGAGACCATCACATGGCGGCGTGTGCTCGATGTCAACGACAGGCATCTTCGTTCCATCACCATTGGTGAGGCGCCCACGGAGAAGGGCCAGACGCGCAAGACTGGATTCGACATCTCCGTTGCTAGCGAATGTATGGCGATCCTTGCCCTCAGCAACGACCTCTCCGACTTGAGGGAACGTCTCGGACGTATGGTCGTTGCCAGCTCCCGCAGTGGCGATCCCGTGACCTGCGACGATATTGGTGCGGGTGGCGCGTTGACTGCGCTCCTCAAGGACGCCATCAAGCCCAACTTGATGCAGACCTTAGAGGGAACCCCCGTATTCGTGCATGCTGGCCCCTTCGCCAACATCAGTATTGGTGCCTCGTCCGTCCTCGCCGATAAGCTTGCTCTTAAGCTTGCTGGCACTGAGCCAGGCGAGGACCACGATGACAAGGCAGGCTACGTTATCACGGAGGCCGGCTTCGACTTCACCATGGGTGGTGAGCGATTTTTCAACATCAAGTGCCGATCTTCTGGTCTAGTCCCTGACACCGTCGTTATCGTTGCAACCGTTCGTGCCCTCAAGGTGCATGGTGGTGGACCCGATATCGCCCCCGGGGCACAGCTTCAAGAGGTTTATCGAACCGAGAACGTCGAAATCCTCCGCAAGGGCTGCGTCAACCTGAGGAAACAGATTGCCAACGCTAAGTCGTTCGGAGTGCCAGTCGTCGTGGCCATCAACCGTTTCTCCACCGACACTCAAGCTGAAATCGATGTCATCAAGGAGGAGGCACTCGCCGCTGGGGCCGAGGATGCCATTCCCGCCAACCATTGGGCCGAAGGTGGCAAGGGCGCCGTCGAGCTCGCCAAGGGTGTCATCGCTGCCAGTTCGAAGGACAAGCCAGATTTCAAGCTTCTCTACAGCCTCGAGGGCTCCGTCCAAGAACGCATCGAGAGCATTGGCCAGCGCATGTATGGTGCTGACAAGGTCGAGTTCTCCGAGCTTGCACAGAAGAAGGTCGATACCTATGTCAAGCAAGGTCTTGGAAACCTCCCCATCTGCGTTGCAAAGACCCAGTACTCGCTCAGCCATGACCCTGCTCTCAAGGGTGCCCCAACTGGCTTCACGGTACCCATCCGAGATGTCAGAATGGCCGCTGGAGCCGGCTACCTCTATGCACTGGCCGCTGATATCCAGACCATTCCTGGCCTCCCGACTGCGCCAGGGTACCTTCAGGTCGATGTGAACACTGAAACGGGAGAGATTGATGGCCTTTTCTAAGCCCCGATCTGGCCGTTTGAGATGGTCTCACACTTTTAATGGAGGTAAATTAACCTGCTGGTGGCGTTTTACGGTAATATGGGAGGATTCTGGATTCTGGATTTCTACGATGAATGGCTAAAGCGGAGTATTCAACATTAAGCATAGCGGTTGGCTTTTACAAACCTTTCTCAACAATAGAGACTCGCAATAGGTGGAGTCGAAACGAAACGATACGATCATTGGATCGGCAATATAGATCCAAGGGACAATGTTACATTATTTTAGTTGTTACTCTTCTTGGACGCAACAACACTAGTGCCAGGGACGAAGTTTGGTCGTTAGAGTTGAAGACATTCGCCTCACACCAAAGTCTCCAGCATCAGCCCTAAGACTCTCGTGACGATCAACCTGAATTTCGGTTGACTAAACGTGCAGACTGCATCCTCGCCGCAGTCTGTGTGATTGCACATACAGACACGAGTGAACGATGCATACGCCGCCGGAGCTCGCATGTAATTAGATTGCTCCATTAGAATAGCAGTGGAGTGGATGCTAGCGTGATCCAAGTCGAATTGCTCGCGAGGCTGCACGATTCAAGCCTCAGTTCGGCAGTGAAAGCTTCGAGTACGACCGTTTACGCCTGATGTGATAAATTTTCTATACCTGGATCGGTGCATTGAATTACGAGTCCCAATAGGGAAAATGAGCCACTGCTACTAAATGCTTCTCTTTATCATCACCACTCGCCCGTCTCGATCGTGCAGGAACGGGCTGACGTTGGGCGGCGTAGATGGGTGGGGCAACCGGCGGCACCATATCCAATTAGCGACGGACCCAACCGCGGATCGCCACTAAAGGGGACCAGTACCATAGATCCCATCCCTTAGGGCCACGCTTACCTCGGCGCTTGTTTTGACGTTGTGGCTTCGCCCCCTTCTTTTACGTTACGTCTCGACGTGCTCACTACTCAGATCCCATCTATCTCAAGGACTGGATTCTCACTGGGAAATAAATCTTCCGAGCGACCTTGAAACCGTTGGCTGACCTGTATTCTATATTCATCCCCCAATGGATCGCCCCTACCCCACTATGCGACTATCTATGGGCAATCACCATACGATCAGCAAGGAACCCCTCTCTGGACAGACATGTGAGCTCGGTGGAAGCTGTCCAGAAGGGAGACTTGTTCGTCAACGTCGCTTTTTTTCGCATCACGTCTCGGAAAGGCCACACCCGCGGGCGTCGAGATGTGGCGTGGAAATCGAGACTGCTCGCCTCGTGTGCCCTCTTTCGACCCGTCACGGCCCATGGCGACAGCCGTTTGAGCAAGCACTGGAATAATCGTCCTTCGCTCGACGCCTCTGGAAAACTCTGAATTGTGATGACTTGGATTAATGCTTGGAGACTGACAAAATTTCCATCGAGGCATGAGGTGAGGGGTCACGATTGCTTGAATGATCGACGTTGGTGGCTTCCGACGCATCGAATTTCGAGAATTGCATAAACCTTCCGACAGATGTCAAACCGTCGAGCCACCACAACCTGCTACGGTTCAACCCACGCTCGTGCGACTGGGTTTCTGGACCTCATTGGTCAGCATGGTCAGAAATGTGAGAAGGCCATCTGCGCCCCCATCGCCAAGTGGAATGTACTCCTGTGACGGGCCTCCAGTTCTGGCCATTTTGCATGTGGAGACTACTTTACGCATATGAAGTTAATTTCCGTACAACTCGACGTTTCTTCCTTCTGTGTTTGAGAAGCTGCACATGGCGGCGGGCTGCGGGCTGCGCCTACGGACCATCTTCCTTGCTCGTATTTTGTGATCTATCTGAGTCTTTGTTATTGATTTTCGTGACCAGTTTGCTGTGAATACGAGCGAGATGCACGAGGCAGATCGGTGGGGTAACTCTTTCGCTTCTTTCGCTTACCGTCGAGCCCCGGTCCTCGTACATACATACAGTACTGAGTACATATCACATCTCACGCTCATGACATGCATGCCATCCATGCATCGACCGCTAATTATACAGTAGCTGACGAAATGGGTCGAGGGTGTAGTGGGATCTTTCGTAGAATCTGCGCCTCTTCCATTGTTTTGACCAGAAACCTACGAACGTGTGTTTCTGCCTCTGTGGCCAATTGAACGGCTGGGATCCTCGCCTTGGTCGATGTTTCGAGCTTACTCGATGCCATTTCCAGCTTTCTCGAAGAGCCAGATTTGGTGTTCATGTGAGATATCTCTCCACGATCTACATTTTTATGTCGTGATCACTAATGTTCCTCGCTCAGTCTCTCTCTATACGGACGTTAACGCGGCGGCGGCAGGCGGTAAGCGTCGGCTGGCTGGCTGACCTAATGCAGACAGAGAGAGCATCAACGTCCATCACCACACAGGGCACGTTTGAAAACGCCTAGATGAGGCGTGCCCTCTTTGGATTTTCTCCACATGGCTGCTTAGCCTCTCGTCTGTTCGTAGCAGTTGTAACTCTGTTCTCACCTGCCCTGCTACCCCTCCTGCTGCCCCGCCACGCGCGACCGTCCCAACTCCGACCCGACAGCGCCGCCATCCAATGCCAGGGGGGGTCGCCCAGTCAGTCCAATCCTTAACTCCGCCCCTCAGGCTATCAACGACATCAGAGACATGATGTGGGGAGGATCTCGAACTGAGGCAGAGGATCGTGCTTGTTGTTGGGCCATCTGTACAGTTGTTATAAGATTAAGAACATGTCCTCTTCTCAAATCATCCTCATGGACTAACTGACTTCACTCCTTACAACTGTACACATCCATTCGTTCATTGATTCGATTCGCATTTTCCTTTCCAACGGCTGCAGCAGGTCGATCAACAATCATTACCTTTCGAACCAGGAATTTACAAACTGGCATGCCCCCGAGCATCTAACTGATATTCATGCCTTCGCTCGCCTCAAACTCTACGTCAACTAGATTCTCTCTGTTCTCTCTGTTTCTCATTCTCTTCCTCCTCTTCGCGGACGTTTCGTCAGCCATCTCTCTGAACAACCCCGCCGACGTAGCCTCCTCGCTGCGCTACCGACAAGAAGCATGCAAAGCAACCGCCAGCTGTGTTCCTCGCAGTCCTCCTTCCCTGCAGCGGAAGGCTCTGGACGACCTACCATGGAAGCGGAGATCAGGCAGGCCCAGGGCCGGCAGACAGAGGAGTGGGTAAGGCATTGTGCCAGCGAATACATGCCACGGATTGAGGAAGCCTGTAAGTGATTTGATATTGATATGTAGTGCGAGACCGTCCGCTGACAAGTTTAGCTTCCGAACCTACAACACCAACTGCAGTCCTCCCAGGTACTACACAGCTTCCCCTACGGACGGGAGAGAAGAGACCCAGGGCGCCAGAAACTCCTGCTGGACCTTATATCCATCCTCTCCCTTCCATCGAGACCATCATGTCGTCGCCAAACATGTCTCGACCCGTCTACAACTCTCTGACTCGCGGTGAGCAACCACCAGCCCAGACATACAAGACCGTCATCCACACGCCCAAGCCTGCGAACCTCCGCATCCTGGACCAGAACCTCGTGCGCGCTGCAGAGTCCCAAGCTCTACAGCGCCGCCGACGTCGCGCAAACTCAGGCCCGGGGAATCGGAGCCGCAGCAACACGGGCAGCTCGATCGCCTCGTCTGAGGCCTCGACGTGTGCGGGATCCTCGGTCGGGGGGGACTTCGAAAGAGAGAGTTCTGCGAGCGAGGTCAGCGACGTGGATAGCTGCAAGGCGACTGCTGCGTCTTCGCCGGCATTTTCATTCACGGCGGGTTCGTCGCCGCGCTACACGCTCTTCCCTCAGATCGTGCAGTCCACCATCTCTCTCCCTATCTCGTCCTCCGTCGCAACTTCGCCCGCTCTCTCATTCCACTCCACACACTCGAACTTCTCTCCTTCCTCCTCAACACCAAACACCCCCAGTGAGCGTGGCACGCCATCAAGCCAACCCAGCTCCGCATACCCCTCCCCACCAGCCTCGCCCATCGATGCATCCCGCCGGTCCAGCACCAGCGAGGAATACATGGCGTACCCGTCGCCACCTGCCTCCCCCTCACCCGCACCCTTCTCCCTGTCCCTCCGCCAACGCCTCCGCAACAACAACACTGAAGGCATCATCAGCGCCGGCGGACACGCAAGGAGACGCGGATACAGTTTCCCCCCGCCCAAGCTCTTCCCCTCGCCGCACGTCCGCGTCGCGCCGCCCCCGCCCGCACAACCCACATCCACATCCACATCCACGTCAGCGCGCCTCAAACTCCCGCTACGTCCGAGGATGTTGGCGAGGAGCGTCACAACACCCCTCCCTCTACCCACCCTGTCCTCCTCTTCATCCTCCCCGTCTCCGCTGTCGAGCTCCGTGACGTGCACACCCGACCCAGACACCACGGAAGGACAAGGCCAGAAGAAGAAGGCGTGGCAGCTAGAACCGCTTGATTTCGAGGGCGTCGAATTCGACCTCGGCGAGCAGAAACTCGGCGGCGGGGGAATCGATTCGCCCACCACCCTTGACTCTCCCCCCTCCCATCTCCTTGCTTTTCCGTCGCTGGGGGAGGGCGGGGAGTGGGGGTGGAGTATGAACGGTGGGGAGCTCGTGTCGTCTTCTTCGGTTGGAGGTGTGAAAGGGGGGAGTGGGAGGTTACTGGGGAGTGAGAGGGAGAGCGATTGGGGTCTGGGGCTTTATGTCATTGATGAGGAGAGAGAGGAGGATGAGCGGGGTGATAGGAGTCCGGTTAGGAAGAGCTTTCGCCGGTAGGGAATCTGCTTTGTTTTTGTCTTCTCGAGTTTGTGTTCATGCATCTGCGTTTTGGTGTTTTGGGGCGTTGCGTGAGATGTTTTGTGGGATGGGATGGGATGCTGCATTTTCTTGCGTCGTGGGATGAACTAGATTCTTAGAAACTCTGTTTGATGGGACATGGGATTGAACAGAGGTGGGATGGGAAGGACAAGTGCTGGCACATTCATTCATTTCTTGCTTTTTGGACGTTTTTTTACTTCACTTCTTACGCTCGTTTAGACAAAACTTTTGTTCAATGGATGGGGGGATGGTAGGATAGGAATGGGGATGAGGGAAGGGGTTTGGTGGGTAGATAGCAAAATTTGGAAAGAATATCACGCTCGTTACATCACACTACATCTCTCGTTCTCTCATCTTTCTTTGACTGCTTTCGTCTTGTGCTCTCTCTAGAAATATCTGTTGTGGGTGGTTGCTGAGTTTGTGTAGGGGATGGTGGTAGTGTGCGTAGGTGTGGGATGGAATTGTGGAATGGGATTGTGGGATGGGATTTTGGGATGGAGACTAAGCAGCGCCACAGGTATAACAATATATGTAGGACGATGAGGAAGTGGGAAGGCGGTTTGACTTGGGTTGTGGGAATTCGATGAGGGTTTGTTCACTCTTCACCTCACTCACTCACTCAACCTCACTTAACCTCACTTCACCTCACTTACCTTACTCCTCACTCCTCACTCCGCACTCTGTCACAACACTCTCACAACACACACACTCTCTCACAACACTCATCTCACTCATCTCACTTACTTCACTTCACTCACTCAACCTCACTCAACCTCACTCAACTTACTTAAGTCACTCTTCACTCCTTACAACACTCACAACACTCTTTACTACTTACAACACTCTCTCACAACACTCACTCTCTCTCATAAGACTCACGACACAGTCTCTCACGACACAGTCTCTCACGACACAGTCTCTCACGACACTCACCTTCTCTCACAACACTCACAACACTCTCACTCATAGCACTCACTCTCTCAATTACAACACTCACTTCACCTCATCCACTCTTCACTTACTTCACTTCACTTCACTTCACCACTCTTCACCACTCTTCACCACTCTTCACCACTCTTCACCACCCTTCACCACTCTTCACCACTCTTCACCACTCTTCACCACTCTTCACCTTACTTTACCTCTTTCACAACACTCTCTTATAATAGTCTCTTACAACACTTACAACACTTACAACAGTCTCTTATAACACTCACAACACTTACAACACTCTTAGAGAGTCTCACAACAATCACTCTCCCTCACAACACTCACGACACAGTCTCTCACTCGCCATCGCCCAACGACCAGCGAAGCGAGCGAGAAACCCACGCCCTGGGACGAACGAAGGGTCATCGGATTCCCACAAACCCAAAGCCAGACTGTGTGTTGGAAGAGGAGGAAGGGGGTGGGAGGTGGAGGGACAGTGAAGAGTGAGGGACTGTGGAGGGGGGTGCCTGTTAGGGGGATGAAGTGTATGTTGGGTGAGTGAGTGAGGGAGGTGAGGTGAGTGAAGAGTGAGAGAGGTGAGAGAGGTGAGAGGTGTGAGAGGTGTGAGAGAGGTGAGAGAGGTGAGAGAGGTGAGAGAGGTGAGAGAGGTGAGTGATGTTGTAAGTGATGTTGTGAGTAATGTTGTAAGAGAGAGTAAGTGTTGCGAGAGAGTGTAAGTGTTGTGAGAGAGTGTGAGTGTTGTTTCTGGCTTCACGATGATGATGGAAGTGAAACGACTGCGCCTGTAGGGTTCGTGTTGGGAGTGAGGGTTGATGTGTCTATGAGGATGCAGTGGACGTCTTTAGTGACAGTGTGGGGAACTGGAGGCAAAGGTATAGAATAGATTCATTCAATTGGAGAGTTTAGACAGAAATAAATGAGTATATCGACACTCGAATCTACGTGACTCCACAAAGTTTGGTACAAATACAAAAACACAATCGTGTGTCAGTGTCAGTATCGGGCTATTGCCTGATGCAGAAGAAAAACCACTCCCCGATCACCACAAACACAAATCTTCCATCTTCCAACTCCCATCCTACCACTAATCACAACTTCGCCTCCTTGATGTTGTTGATGAAGTTCTTGTCAATGAACGGCACATTCGCTCTCCCAAAGCTATGCCCCGCCAACGCCTTGCGCGCCTTGTCCGGCATCTGCGCATAGTTGACCAACGGCTGAAACCCCCCCTCCGCATAATTATGTTTCTTAACCGAGTAGCTTGATCCGTCGAGATAGTACTGCACCCTCAGGCGGTTGTTCTTGAGCCCGACGTTAGGCGCCTTGATCTTTACTGTATCCCCGTGCCTCGAGTACGCGACGCCCAGCAACTTCGCGTCCTTCTTGTTGCTCGACAGCCACACCACGATGTATTCGAAGTCGTGCGTGTGCGAGAACGCGTCCTTGGGCATGTACCACGCGTACAAGATGGCAAACTTGCCGTCGATGTTGTGGCCGCGGCAGTAGATTTGTCCGGTGCTCTTGGAGCACTTCCCATTGTGGAGTCCCGTTGCCTTTAGTCCCTTGCTGCACACATGTCAGTCAATCCACTGCGAATGTACATACGGAGGGAGTGAGTGAGACACCTGCTCGCGGATGGAGCTTGAGCTTCACTTACCTGACGTTCCCGTCCTTGTCAACCGCGGGGAACGGCACGCAGCCGCCCTGAACCTTCAGCGTCGGCTGGAATTTCTTATACAGAACAGCGCCATCGCCGCTCCCGACTGCCTCTCCCATGGGCTTGATCTTGTCGTGTCCGAGTTCCGCCCTGCTTTCGAGAGGACCACCCGACGGCAGCGCATTGCCCAATGAGGCAAGCAGCAACGTGCAGGCAAGTGTAAGGACGGAGAATTGCATCTCGAAGAATATTAAACCAAATGTCTCTAATACTCGTGCTTAATCACATTTCCCTGCGGACCGTCGCGCCCTTTTATACCTCAAGAATCTCGCATTGTACTGTACCATTCATTACCTTCGACCAAAGCAGTGAGTGAGCGCGGTACGACATCCCATCGCAATTTCCCACCCCGCCTCGCGAAGCAAATAGAACCACCTCCAGCTTCGCAGAACTGTCCTACATAGGTTACTCCATAGTTCACTGCATAGGTACTGGATACACGCTCGGCATCCTCTCGCTCAATGCAGGTACATTGCACGTGCGGTCTCGCTGGTTGGAACCCTTTTGGGAGACTTGGCGTCGAAATAAGTAGCTATGAATAACATATCATCCACGCGAATGTGTAGGATGTCTGCCTTGTGCCCGTGGAGAGATGATGTGACCCTCTTTGCTGCAGGTACCAAGGAATTTTTATATTGGATTTATGTCGTATTGGTAGCAGCTTCCGAGGGCGATCGGAATTGGACCCTGGGTTCTCGTGGCTTGGAGCCGGATGAGGCGAGGGAGGACATACAGAGGATGGAGCTGGAGCTGGGGATATTGTGGGCGGGTGATGTTGAGATTGGAAGTGTTGGTGGCTGGACATAGATGACTTTGATTTTCGGTTTGTTTTGATTTGTTTTGTGAGTTGATATTAATTTTTTGGTCGTTGCGGTATTACAGTAGCGAAGCAATGTTAATGTTATGGCCGTTATGATTTCCCAATGGGGCAAGAATGTGAAATGTCAGAGTGCTTGGTTGGCCATTGTGATGTCACAATGGAAATATTTTCTACACGGCGTATTTCCATGCATCGAAGAATCCTTTCACTATGAAATTTGTTCGTTTGGAATTATCTCTTTCGCCAATTTCTATTCACATCCAAGACACATCCCAACGTCACGACATTCCCGCGTTCTCCAGCTCCTGCTCCAAAATAGGCAGCGCGACGTCCATCGTACTTATCGACAGCAACGAAGCGATCTCCAGGACCTCCATTATCTCTTCAGGCGTACCCCCATACCCAAGCACATTCTTCATGTGCAGCTTCAGTCCCGGCTGGTACAGATGCGTCGCGGCCGCATCGAAAGCACAATACACCAACTCTTTCACCTACTCAAAACACATCAGTCAGTCAGGTATACTCTCACATCCCAAAACCACACCACCCATCAATCCATCACCCCGTCCACCACCCATCAATCCAACAAACAAAAACAACGAATCTCACATACCTTCGGCTCCAGCACCCCCTCCTCCCCCCACGGCACACCACTAAACTCGACATACGCCCCGAAAAACTCCGGACTCAACCTTAGGAAATCCTCCCAAAACGCATGCCAATACCCCCTCTTCGCCTCAAACTCCCGCCTCAACCCCCACTGCTCCTCGTTCATGCCCTCCATCCCCCTCCCTAACTCCCTCCCCTCCTCCCTCATCACTTCGAAGAGTAAGGGGACGCCGATGTTGCACGCGTGAATCCCGAGCGTGGAGGTGAGCTGCAGGACTTCGAGGATCTCGGACTTCGAGGCGCCGTGGGAGAGGGCGGAGCGCATGGAGCGGTGGATGGAGGGGGGGTGGAGGTGTGTTGAGGATGCTGAGACGGCGAGGGCGATTAGGGATTGGATCTTTGGTGGGAGGTGGGATTTTTGATGGGGGATGGAGGTGAGGCGGAGGGAGGCGGCGAACATGGCGGGGGAGTGCGTGAGGAGCCGCTGCCAGTGTGCGTCGAAGGATGGGGCGCCGAGGAGGGTCGTGAAGCTGTTTTTGAGGAATTCTTGTGTGGGTGTGAGGGCATCTTGCGTGGGTGGGAGGGCCATGGTGGGAGGTTTTGGGGGATTGGTGAGGGAGTTGGGATGGTGGGATTTGGTGGTGATGGATGTTGCTATGGAGTGTTTCCTTGATGAGTCTATCTTGAAGTTTTTCGGGATATAGATATCTATCTTGCTTGCTAGGTACTGCACTGAGGATGAAGGATGAGGTTGGGGTAGAGTTGACCCGGGGACATGGAAGCCCCACCACCTGGACCCTTTCCCCGCAACGAGCGGGGATCGTTCAACGTTGGGGAAAGTTACCACAGTACGTTGGTGAAAGGTCCATGGATCGACCATATTATTACCTACCATCACCATCCCTCATGATGCTTCGAGATACCACAACATCTACATCTCCATCCAAACATGACCACGAACACCCCAAAAACAATGCAAGCGCAACTCCTCCCATCCTACCAATCCCCCTACACCCTCCTCACCGTTCCCATCCCCCAGCCCTCACACCCGCACGACATCCTCATCAAAGTCACCGCCGCCTCCTACTGCCACACCGACCTCGTCCTCGCCTCGGGCCAGATGCCCGGCCTCCCCACCTCGTTCCCGCACATCGGCTGCCACGAGTTCGCAGGCACCGTAGTATCGCACTTCTCCTCCCCGAGCGCCCAAGCCCGCTCCTTCACCATCGGCGACAGAGTCGGGGTCCCCGGCCGCGCCTTCCACGCCTGCGGATCGTGCTTTGAGTGCCAGGGCGAGGCGGGGTCGCGAGATCCGGTGGCGCGGGACGATGAGGGGTACTCTGTGCACTGCGTGAATGCGGGGAACAATGGGTTGAGTAGAGATGGTGGGTTTGCGGAGTACGCGGTCGTGGATGCGAGGCAGATTGCACCCGTGCCGGGGAATGTGTCGGCGGTCGAAGCGGCGCCGTTGATGTGTGCGGGGGTGACGATTTATGCGGCGCTGAAGCGGGCGAGGTTGGAGGTGGGTGAAAGGGTGGGGATTATGGGGGCGGGAGGCGGGCTGGGGCATCTGGGGTTGCAGTATGCGGTTAAGATGGGGTTCAGGGTTTTGGGGGTGGATGCAGCGGATGCGCCGCTGGAGCTGGCGAGGAGTCTGGAGACGGGGCCGAGGATCGTCGATGCTCGGGTTGAGAAAGCTGCAGATGTTGTGCAGCAGATTGGAGCTGAGGATGGGAAACAAGACGTTGGTGAAATGGGCGTGGATGCGGTGATCATTCTTCCAGAGAGCCAGCAGGCGTTCGATTACGGTATGACGCTGCTAAAGACTCATGGGAAATGCGTGGTCGTCTCTTTTCCTGAAAAGGGGTTCCATATCTCTTCGCGAGATATAGTTTTCCGCGATATCTCGATATTCGGGTCTTTAGTAGGGAGCAATCGGATGCTACGGGAGATGCTCAACTTTTCAGCCGAACATGGAATCCGAGCGATCACCAAGTCCTTTCCTTTGGCGAAGCTGAATGAGCTGGTCGAGGAGTACCACAAAGGTGGTGGAGGGAAATTGGTCATAGACCTTGCGCTCAAGTAATGATATAATTACCTCAGGTACTGGCATAGTCATGGAAAGCGAACGCCGACTCCAGGTATCTGCCGGATCGAATTCCTTATCCTTCAGGCTCATCCAGCTTCTACCATATCCGCATACAGGTTGAGAGCATTTCCGATTACATCGACAATGGCCCATGTCTGTGCACCTCTGAAGATTGTCGCCCACACCCTCAGCACTCCAGCACTCAGATGCTTCGTGTAGCCCGGAGAATCCTCCGTGATGTTGGCCGGTAAGGCAAACTCCGTTTCGTCGAGCATTCCCCTCACAATAGCGGCTATCCTGCGCTCGTCCTCGGATATAGGTGGGTCAGGATTGGGGAAGGACAACGCTTCCAGCCATTTGCTCAATAATGACGCGCATTCCAGGGTACATAGAGAATGTTGGATAGACCATATGAAAAATTGCGTCTTCGCGACGAGTCTGTATCCGATTTTGATAGGAATACTTAGCGCGTGTGCAGAGTGAAGAACAGCTCGCGTGATTTTCGTTGTTCTGCGGACTGCGGACCCCTGACGGAGAGCATTGGCAATGAGTACCGGATCGCGAGTTTCCAGTGCCCGCCCCGCTGTGTCAACGTACAAGCGAATGTAAGCCAGCCGTAGTAATGCAGTCGAATTGAACGCCACCGGCCCGTTCTGGCTCATGGGATCAAGCGACGACTCTGGGTTTCGCGTCCAGCCGATCTGCCAGTTCCTCAGAGCGTTCTCAAGCGAAACTACGTCGTCTTTGCTGAGATCAGCCGAGTTGTCAAATCGACCTCTCGCGACCTGGCGCGCGAAGAATATGTGCTGAATGATGGCGTGGATCAAAGCATAGTTCCCAGCGCTCGAGTTCCATTCAGTGATGTCCCGCCCGCTCTTCGAGAACAGCCTCTGCAACGCATCTTGGAAGTGGATTTCCTGGAATCTGTCTTTTCTCGCCTCTCTCCAAAGTTTTTCGTTGGGGGCTTTGAACTCAGAAGCACTGCAAGGCAGGGTGAGTTTTATCTCGGATGTCAAGATGAATGGGGGAATGTTGTATACGATGCAATGTAGGTTCGAAAAGCCATATACAATGAACTTTGTACGCTTCACGGTCTCTCGTCGAACCCAGTCTTCCCATGAGAGCTCCTCCCGCAAAGGCTCGTTTTGAAGACCGTCGTCTCGAATCAGGGTAGCGAGGATGCTTTGTATGGCCAGGGCCTCGCGAAGGATTTCCTTGTGTTTAGCCCAGGTACAGAGTGCCATCAATAGCAGTAAAGCTTGTGCAGTTTGCATCAAGTCTTCCTCGTCAATCGAAAGCAGATCGTAATGGGATGGCAACCCAAGAGGCCCGGATATTGACCCCGAGCGAGGAGGTGTGCGGGACGCTGAGGTTCCGTCCAGATCTTGAGATGAAGAGCGATCGGATTCTGCGCGACGATGTATCTGTACCAAACGGGCATCTCTTCGCCGTATCCGATGAGTGGCAATTGCGCGGCTAGCATGGAAGATTTCCACGGCACGTTCCCCTTCAAATGTATACTGCGCTCCGACGGCAGCCAAGGCAAGAATCAATTCGATCGAGCAGTTCTCTATGGTCATTGTGGGGAAGTGTAGAAAAGGCATGTGTTCATGGAAGCCGGAAATGTAGGCACTGAGATAGCGACAAAGGGCCAATCGAGTAGGTAGCCGAAAGTCGTGAGGAAGAACAGACGCAAACTCTTCAAGTTTGTCCGCAATCATTTGCCGGTCCGCGATGGAAACATCCGAAAGAAGCCTTCTCTGTTGTTCTGTTGTTTGATTCTGATCGTCTGGTTGTAACGATGGTAATCGCGATCCAAAACGAGAAAATGTGGTCGTCTCTTCATGCTGATTTGATCCATTAACACGACCGGATGGTGCAAGAGTGGTATTCGTAGATATCAGGTCTTGTCCGTAGTTGAAGGATTCCGGCGAGAAGAATGGCATTGGCTGTTCGGTGTTAATCAGTCCCGCATAATGAAATGTTGATAGTGATTCATTATCAAGAAAAGCAGCGAGGCTATCCAGAGAATCGCCCAAGCTAGGGCCATGAACATCCATTGGCGTTGCTGTTGTCATCGGTTGTTCGATGGTCCTTGCTATATGTTCATCCTGCATTGGCATAGGACCAGACACATCATGGTTTGAAGACCCATTGCCGATCAATGCCCCATGCAAAGCCTGATACTCGGCAGCCATCGAAAGTGCGGCTAGGGAGAACTCTTCATGATCATTGTTTGGAGTTAGGTTTACAGGTGGGAGAGGAGGGTGCAGACGATGTTCATGCTGCACATCTACATTGGCAGCAGCCGGAGTCGGCATCATACTAGGGAGCTGTGGGACAGGTCTCCCAGCATCAAAACTTGATCGCAAACGCTTACTAGGCCGACTCTCTCTGGTTTGACCTTCGTCGGCCGTTGGCGTTTGGGCGGGCTTTTGTTGTCCATTTTCTTTATGGTGTGTTAATCGCTCATGGCGCACAAGTAGATCACTACGCAGTCAGTACAACTTTGATGAAGGTAGTCTGTTGAAATACCTTCTGGTAAACGAATAATTACACTCAGCACAGCTGAATGGTTTGACACCGCTATCTGTCGAGCTGCAATTGAGTTCCCGGCAACCTGATGATTGATCAATCAGATGACTTACGTATTCGTTCATGGCGTTGCAAGTGCTCCAAGCGAGCAAACATGCGTTGGCAATGTTGACACTGAAACCTCTTCTCCTTCTCCTTCTTCCCCACCGAGGGGGCCGGCATGTGCTCGGTAGCCGTACTCGCCTCCATTGGCTTTTGGAGCCGGAAAGCTCAGGCAGGCGGCTGGAAAAAATGGCTAGTAACTCGACAAGACATCTGAGCCCATTGGGGTCGCCAAAAAATGGATTACAACAAAGATTGGAGACTGGCACGACACAGGGCAACACAGGATATTTGGGAAATTGGAGACAAGCGAGGATAGCTGTGTGAGGATTGCGGAGATACAGGACGGAGGATGGATGTGCGGAGATGTCACCAATCGATTCTCATGTGGGGAAGCGTTGGTGGCACCTCCAGCCACGCCGGCGCGCTTGGCAATCGCGGGTCGCATTTCACGAGTCATTAGGCTCGTTCACGGAATCATCACCACTGGAAAAATGCCGTCCGACTAAAGCTATTTCAGCTCGATCATTTGATGCTGTGATGCTGAGAAGGTCGACGGAT
Source organism: Aaosphaeria pasadenensis (assembly GCA_022813625.1). Taxonomy (NCBI): domain Eukaryota; kingdom Fungi; phylum Ascomycota; class Dothideomycetes; order Pleosporales; genus Aaosphaeria; species Aaosphaeria pasadenensis. The sequence continues at coordinate 1,051,507 of JAKLMB010000008.1, read as the reverse complement.
GAAGATTGTAGAGGTGGCATGTCATATCGACCTTTCGCTTATGTCATTCATTCCTCGATTCACCCCTGTTTGTTCAACGTGACTACATTTTATCTAACTGTATGAAACCTATTCTATACATCTCATTCGACATAGAGTTATGCCCTCTCGCTCTTGCTGGCCAGTTCTCGCTGCGCTTCGCCCTTCTCCGCCATGTCGTTGAGAACCTTCTCTGCAGTCTTCATGGCATCTACACCAGCTGGCACGCCGCAATATGTGGTTGCGTGAATGATAGCTTCCCGTATCTCAAGCTCGGATAGGCCGTTATTTCTCGCCCCTCGAATATGCACAGCGAGTTCAGGAGCGCGGTTCAGGGCCATCAGCATTCCAATGTTCAGAAGACTACGCTGTTGTTTGGTGAGGCCTGGTCTGGGATCTGGTCAGTCCCACTTCATGATACAAATAAGAAGAACGAGCCCATTGTACCTTGTCCATGCATATCCCCAGCACCATTCCGTTACAACTAAATTCACAGTCAGATCAATAATAGCCTTAGATTGGCCAGAGTGACAAACATACTCTCTTGACCTGCCCGAGAGAACTCCGTCGAACCGTTGGCCAAAGCGCGGTCGACATATTCGTCTCCCACAACACTGCGGCGCATCTTCAAGCCCTCCTCGAATAATTGCTTGTGGAGATCATCGTACTTTGGGTCGGACGACATTTTAGGCGTGCGGTTGGTGGATAATTGCTGGTCCGTTCAGGGGCTGGGTCTCGGATTGGAGCAGGCTATTCAGAAATGTATTCAGCCAGCAGACAGATTGCTTTAAAGAGATCAAATGAAGTGGAATTGGAATGAATAAGGGAGTTCTGAAGATAATTCATTCATCCTTCAACATGTCAATTTCCCCTCATGTGGGCCGCCAATCATCGTTGTTGGGGAATCCTGCCCCTCTTCCCCGACTTTCCCCCAACTTCCCCAACACCATAGTCAAGTGTACTCTACGTCACAATAATGCACACGCCTGTGTAACGATCAGCGACATCGGAAATTGTTGTTCTAATTCTCTAGATTCATCGTACAGCAGGCGCTTTCATGCACCGTTTGACTTGAGTTGCCAATCCTCGTTGCCCCCTAGGTACCTATACACTACACGCGAATCGAGGCCGCGACATTGCGGATCCTTGCTGGCGTTCTCATATGTTTCCAGCCCTACATCACCCAGAACATTCTTCGAGCCAACGCGCTTTGCCATATCGACTGCTAATCCAAAATCCTTCTTCATCAACTCGACTTTGAACCCTTGCTTGTAGCCCCCGGTGGATGGCGCTTCAGGATAAACGTTTGGAACCGGACAGAACTTATCGCATATTGCGTTTTGCGCCGTACCAGCTGCATACACTTTGTACAGGACCCGTGGGTCAAGCCCTGATCGCATGCCCATGTCGAAGGCTTCTGAACATGCGATAGCAATAACGCCTGACAGATAATTGTTGGAAAGCTTCGCAGCAAGGCCCAAAGAAGGACCACCGCAGGGGATTATTTGTTTTCCCATCAGAGTCGCAAGATACGTCAAGTGCTTTAGGTTCGGATCCGACTCTGCACATCCGAGGAAGAACGCGATTGTGCCCTTTATTGCCCCCACTACTCCGCCACTGACCGGTGAGTCGTAGAAAGATGCTGTAGGGAAATTCTGATTGATATGATCCTTCACAGCTAGACTTGTAGCTGTATCTATCGTCGAGCAGTCGATTAGAAGCTTGCCGGAGATATCTGTGGAACACACGCCGTTTTGGGGATCGAGGTATACCGATCGAACATGGGCGCCTTCGGGAACCATAGTAATAATAGTTTCCTGTTGTCATATGAGCTCATTATCGCGATTTGATGTGTGAATATAGTCCTACCGATCGTTGTGCGACATCTTTTGCGCTGGTTCCCTTGAAGATTCTACCAGGGTACTCTGCGACTAAATCGTCCACAACTTTCTCAAAAACGTCAAAAATGTATAATTTAGATTCTGCTGGCAATTTATTTGCCAGGTGCACAACCATAGGCTTTCCCATGGCCCCGAGGCCAATAAATCCCAGGGTACTGAATTGGTGGGTATCTGCCATGACAGTCTCCGATAATTTTCCACAGCGGAAACTCTTGAGATCGTTTGCTTTGTTCTTATCTGCTGTTTTGATCAACTCGTCGACAGTAAAAGCTGTAGTGACTCCCTTTTAGGCCTTTTTACGATTCATGGATCAATAATCAAGAAGGAAGCGCGAGTTTAGGGTTCGCCCCAATCTCATCTTCCCCACCTCCTCAGTTGGAGAAACAACTTCCACCATCTCTAGACCATTTTTCCCCAACACTAGCCGCAGAGCCATTGTGGTGCCCGCTAAATCGTCTTATTGCAAGCCAAGCTCCTCAAAGTGAAATAATAACACAACGGTGTTGTCTTCGTGACTATGCCGTGGCTTATATTTCATCAAGCGTTTGTAGCCGCATCCATTTGATACAGTACCATTGAGATGACTTCGACGGTGTTACTGAGACAGAATGCACCTCCTTCGCCACCTCCCGAAAGAGTGACTGTATCGGTGTATGCGTTAGATGCTGGTCATTTTTCCCTGCCCGAATATCAATTCGTTCATCCAATATCTCGAGACGCGCGCAAGACCGTACCCTCGCTTTCCTTCCTCATTCAACACCACAACATACATAGCGGAAAGACAACTAGAATTGTGTTTGATCTCGGACTGAGGAAAAACATTGAAAGATATGCAGAGCCTATTCAGAAACATGTGGTCACCAGACAGCCCATGACAACCGACCCTGATGTAGTCAAGAGTTTAGCCAAGGGTGGACTACGCCCGGAAGATATTGACTATGTCATCTACTCTCATGTAAGCTCTTCACCCAGATATTGGTAGACCTTTTCCCTAACTTCGTGTCTCATATTCCAGGTGCATTGGGATCATGTCGGCGAACCGCGTGACTTTCCTACGTCAACATTTGTTGTCGGCAGTGGAGCAACATCACTTCTAAACGGGACATCCAAAACACTGCGTGGCGGTCATTCTTTTTTCGAGTCTGATCTATTGCCTCCCGACCGATTCATTGAGCTTTCGGATCCATCTGGCACACGGCCGAACGCGAAGTTCTCGGAGGAAGAACCGGGCGTATTGAACTTTCACCGACCGTGGCAACCATACGGGCGATGTCCCGAGACGCTAGATCTCTTTAACGACGGGTCGCTATACATTGTCAATGCTCCAGGACATCTACCCGGACACATCAACATTCTAGCTAGGCTATCAGATTCTCACCAGGTGTACCTCGCGGGCGATGCATGCCACGATCGGCGTCTACTGACTGGAGAGAAGGAGATAGGAGAATGGAATGATGTGCATGGGCAGGTCTGCTGTATCCACGCAGATAAGCAGGCTGCGCAAGAGACAATTTCGCGCATTCGAGAGCTCGAACGTGATGGTGTGGAGATTATTTTTGCACATGACGTCGAGTGGGAGAATAACCCTGTGAACAATGGTCGTTTCTTTGGTGCGAGCAAGCTTTAGACTTCTTTTCCCTATCTTTCCTTTCTTTGGAAATGAATTCGGAGTTCCTTTGCAATGTCTCTAGTTCAGCAATACCTCGTAGCTCAATTCATGTATGTCCTTTTTCGTCATCCACTTACACGAGTTGTGTTACTGCTGCTTTAAAAGTCGATCTGCACCTGTCCCCATCTTCCCCACACGCTACAGCAATGAGTCGGGGAATGTGGGGCGGTCCGTGTCCAATCAGTACAGCTACCCCAACGTCCCATGTCCAGAAAGTCAACGAATGAATTGATGATATCTTCCATTACTGTATGCATACGAGGTGAGATTAATCAGATCACAGAAAAAATCAAGCAAAGATATTATCATGGCTCCAGATGTAGATTTCATCACATTTCCCGCCCCGTCCCCTTCCCAGACCTACGTGACAATCTCAGCACTAGAGGGCGGCCATCTCACGCTCCCCGAGCATCTCTTCGTCACCGATGCAGATCCAGAGAAAAGAGCCACAGTACCAAGTCTCTCTTTCCTCATACAACACCAATACGCCTCCAAGACTTCCAAACTCGTCTTCGACCTCGGTCTAAAGCGAGATTTCAAGGGCTACCGTGACGCCCAACAACACCACATTGCGCAGCGTCAGCCGACCATCGTATCTCCAGATGTAGCAGACTGTCTGCGAAAAGGGGGTTCCGGGCCCGAAGATATCGACACGGTGATGTTATCTCACGTTCATTGGGATCACGTAGGCACACCTTCCGACTTTCCAAACGCCGAGTTCGTCGTAGGGAGCGGTACCATTCATCTGCTACAAAACGGCGGCGGTCCTTTGTATCCAGCGGAAATCTTCAACCCGGACGAACTGCCAATAGACCGCACCCGCGAATTGCCGCCCGTCAGACAAGAAGATGCAGCGAAGGGATTTGTCTCGCAGACCAAGCACGAGTGGAAACCTCTAGGCGAGTTTCCTGCGGTTGTAGATTTCTATGGCGATGGTTCGGTGTACATAGTTGATGCGCCAGGTCACCTGTTCGGCCATGTGAATGTTTTGGCGCGCACGGGACCGAAGAAGTGGGTGTACCTTGGTGGCGACTGTTGTCACGACCCGAGGATCTTGACTGGGGAAAAGGGAATTGCGTTGTACGATGATGGAAAGGGTGGAGTGAGAAGCGTACATGCTGATACTGGTGTCGCTGAAACGACGGTGAAAAGGATTGCAAAGTTACTCAAGGCTGGGAAGGTGAGGGAAGAAGGTGATGGTGAGGTCGAAGTCGAGGTTGTGGTTGCGCATGATAAGGAGTGGAGGGAGAGGAACTCTGATCGATTCTACCCTGGACATCTTTGAGGCAAAACATAATGTATCGTTGGTTTGAGGAAGGGTGCGCACTATTAATATTAATGAACTATGAAGAATACTAACCCATCTTTTAGTCCTAGACTTCGTGTGAAGCTTATCAAGGTCACTACAACCTAAAACCTAAAACCCTCACCCCAATCCGACCATTAGCGATGGAAACAGTAGCTAGTTCATAACCTACTCCGAGGGGCTTCTGCTTCCTTTAGAATACGAACGATTTCCGTGAAGCCATTCTTTGCCGCCCAGAAACATGGTGTTCGCTCCCCGCTGTCCAATTTCGAGGGATTGGCGCATACATCTATCAGTCGTCAAAATAAGTCGCCGTTACATCTGTTATATGTGCCTCTTCGCTACCTGTGCCAATTTTTGCTTGTGTAGCTAAATCTACTCACCCTACTGATGCGTGGACACATAGTCGCATATGAAAGACATCCAGAATGGTAGGGGGCCCCGTGCGGTGCCTGAGAAACGGGAGATTTGGTGATTGGCTTCCTTCAAATGCGCGTTCCTAACCAAAGACTGCCACACTTAAGACCTCCATTGACGTCATGGATTGCTAGACGTGAGCTCCTTGATGCCACTCAGGCAGTGATAGCTGATATGCACCAATCTAGATCTTTTTTGATGACTTTGGCCAGCACATTCAGGCATCGACCTTGGCCGTCCTCAGCTGCTATAGCCCCAAAACTCGACAAGATAGGCCCACTTGAGGAAGAGACAACGCCTTATTACGATCCCCGGTATTTCTATCCAGCTAGTTTGGGGGAAGTTGTCAATCAAAGGTATCAGTTAGCGACCAAACTTGGCTGCGGTACCAGCTCGACCGTCTGGTTAGCACGATCCCTATTCCAGTTACGTTTTACGCCAAAAGCGGTTGCCTTGAAAATCCATTCATCGCACCCTAAGAAGCGAAGTGCTGAAAATGAGCTAGCCATTTCTCGCATCATAAATCAGACACCGTCAAATCACGAAGGAAAGCAATTTTTGCGTGGCCTGCTGGATTCATTTCAGCTTTAAAGGCCAAATATCACAGAAAACAGCCATCTTGCATTGGTCTATGAGCCAGTTCGAGAGCCACTTTGGCTCGTGAAAACACGATTTCGGAATGGTACGATTCCGGTGCATATTTTGAAGATTTTGTTGCAAGAGATCCTACAAGGCTTGGATTTTCTGCATAATGAATGCAGAATCATTCATGCCGGTATGTCCAGCCTCTTCTAGTCGATTACCAGGTTTACTCTATCAGATATCAAAGCCGATAACATCATGGCCAGCTTGGAAGAGCCCGCAATCCTAGAAAAGAGCGCATATGACGAGTACAAAAATCCGCTGCCACAAGCGATTCGCGACGATAGAACTATTTACCTCTCTCGAAACCAATTTGGACCGATCTTAAACATCCCAAAGGCCCTTGGTCGAATTGCTATTACGGACTACGGCTTCTCTGTCCAAGGGGACGGCCCGCACTACGGAGCAATCCAAGCAGAGCCATTGCGTGCTCCTGAAGTAATTTTAGATGCTGGTTGGACATATAGCGCTGACATTTGGAGCTTAGGAGTTATGGTATGTTATCTGAGTATGATCGAACGCGAGATATATCGTTAACAGCTCTATAGCTCTGGGATCTGTTTGGAAATCAATCCTTTTTTCAAGAGCTTGACATAGAAGCAAATTATGATGATAAACTTCATCTTGCCTGTATAACGGCGCTTCTGAGACCACCGCCGTCAACTCTACTCCAACGAGGCAAGCGGACGTCCCTGTTTTACGATCTGAAAGGTATGGGAATTGACTGGCGACGGGCCTTCAATTATTTCGACTAACAATACATTAGATCAGCTACAGTACAAGGGCGACATACCCTCACTTGATTTCGCAACATCTGTTGAACAGATTCCAGAAGACGATAAGGAATTGTTTTTTAAATTCGCTAAAAGACTACTCACATGGGATCCAAAGGAACGGTCTTCGGCCAAAGAGTTACTAGGAGATCCATTCTTACAGCATTGAATCCAGTAATGGAGGTTTCATGCTCATGTCTTCTCTGTTTATCTAAAGAAAACTTACGTCCTAGTAAGATTAGTACAACCCCTTCAGGCACCATCAGGACCCAGCGTACCTGGAACGAGTCATGGCATTGCTTGATTGGAGACACATTTCCGGCCTTTTCCGTTCCCTCTACTTCCCCAACATACCAGTAGTGGTAGAATAACGAAGCTTGATTACCCCAAATTCAGGCACACCGCGCAAATTTGTCCCTGCGACTTCGGCACTGAAACCGATTCGATGGCTTCTATCGACCGGAATTTAGAGCCGAGAAAGATGTTCCCATGTTCTGGGAGCGTACTCTGGTTTGTTAGCGTGGGTGCGTGTAAATCGGACAAAATGTCTACTGGTTGAATATATGGGTCACGCTGCGAAATAGGATTGTTGCGTTGAAAGTCTACGATCGCACTTAGGTGTGCTGGCTGTCTGCCCCTCCCACCAAAAGGTGGAGACTCAATGGATCCTCTAATCGCTGTGCCTGTTCCCAATCTGAGAAAACGTGACTGCCCTAGATCTGGTATCTAAAATCTGGCTCACGATCCGTATACATACTCCCTTCCACCCTTGTATATACCGCTGCAAGCTTTGCATCCTTCCTCTTTTCACGTCGCTTGTAGATAGCAAAGATAACCCACCAAGCGCACCAAGCAAAAACAAGACATCCCAACGACCATCCATGACCAAGCTTATACCCAGGCGCGGCATTCGATTGATAAATCTGACCACTGACGACACCGCCAATGTTCGTGAGGGTGAGGAGGATTCCTAGACTTGCTGCGCGTTTTCCGTCTGGGGCGCAGTTTACAGAGAGCCAGGTGATGTTGCCGCCCGTGCAGAGGAAACATGAGGTTGCGATGAGGTAGGTGGCGAAGTATCGGATGCCGGTGGAGACTGGGGATAAGAGGATGGCGTAGCCTACGATTCCGAAGGGTGCCATGAGGATTAGGGGCAAGAAGCGCTTTTGATAGCGGTCGGAGAGGTAGGCACCGATGGCATAGACGATTGCGCCCCAGAGGTTGACGGGGATGACAAGGTATTGTGCCTGTTGGCGTGTAAATTGATGATTGATGATTCTTGATTCCTGATGAGATGAGGTACATACCTGTTCTGTTGAATAATTGAAGCCGTAACGAATTATAATTGGAAGAAAAGTTCCGAAACCATATAGGATTGTCACCACGAAGATCTGAATAACGCCATGAAACCAGCTTTTGATATCTTTGGCAGCTTCTTTGATCTCTGCTTTGCCATAGTGGCCGCTACCTCCAGAGTAGGCTTCAGCGCGCTCGGCTCGTTGGCGCATGATGGCTTTTTCATCGCTGTTGAGGAAATAGGCTGTTTCGTAGTTCTTGGGCACGACCCAGATGCAGATAACGGCCCATACTAGAGTGATGATGCCTTCGATGATGTAGAGCCTATCGATCCATTAGGAGACCTTCAATATATGGTAGTATGGAGGAAGAACAGACCATCGCCAGCCTGGGTAGCCAGCCGCGCCATCCATATGGAGAATGCCCCAAGCAATAAGACCTCCGAATGCTCCCGACAGGGCACTAGCAACGAACAGATAAGCCACACGAATTCCAAGCTCTTCTCTCGTGTACCAATTACACATGAAAAGTGTCATAGCAGGAAACAAGCAGCCCTCGAAGAAGCCAAGTAGAATACGACAAACAATTAAACCCGCGAAGTTTTGCACGAACCCAGTGCATAGGCACACTAAACCCCACGAGAATGTGATGACTGGAATAACACGGTTGAACTGGAGGCGTTTGACGAGGATTGAGGTAGGAAACTCTGCCAAGATGTAAAAGATGTAAAACACAGACACCGCTGTCTGCCAGTGGAATCAGTATCGATGTGGTTCATGATTAACTTTAAAATACACTCACATTGAGCTCAGTACCCTTAAGTTTGATATCCTGCGTCATCCCTTGAGTAGCCGCGAAGCCAATATTTCCTCTATCGAGATAAGATATCAACATTAGGAGCATCATCACTGGCGCAATGAACCTATCAAGCTTGCGACGGAGTTTGTCTTCGGCTTGTTTAGATGCAATGGTTGCTGGAGGCTCATCTTGTTGGAGATACTCGTTGGTGATCTGTTCTTGCTTCTCTTCCGAAATGGACGCGTCCTTGATAGAGGTGTGGTCACCCATGATTTGGTATTGTAAGATGGAAAGTGCGCTGAAGGATCACAGGGCGACGCTTGAGGCGGCGATCAGTGCGAGATATTGTCGATGTTTATAGCATTTACTGTAACGTTGCGGTCTGCTCGTGTAAGAATTAGGATGCCGAGTCAATCGACTCCAAACTACAATAGTATCGCCGTCATGATACCCAAGCGTCGAGCTTGGTTAGACATGGAAACCGTATTTCCGTACCGTGCGCATGCGTTGGCAGGCTATGCATTCATTGGGTATCCTAAAGGTCAGAACAAGGGCAATGACAATGCATTGGGTGGCAAATATTCCTGGGGAAATGATGAGCATGATTCAGGCTGGGAAATTGGTTGGGGTGGAAGAGCGGAGTCTGCTATGATCGATTTCCCCGCATTTGGAGAATGTGGGGTGCAGGAACGCTGAGTGAGGGGGTTGGCGTTGTACATGACCACGAACAAGCAAGTAAATCTTGGTCCAAATCATCAAGATCGTTCGATGAGTTGTTATTTGAAATTCTTTCCCCAAATCTCCGGGTAACATCAGGCAGATTCCGGTACATACGCTTCCGATTCAGAAGGGCGAACAACAATCATTCAAATCAGAGAGTGCGAAACGAAGTGATTGAAGAAAGCGAGGTCGAATGGGCCAGATTGACCGCTGGACATAACTGCAATAGATTTTACAGAGACCTGAAATGGCTTCAGCAGATAAAACATTGGCCTTCATAGGTGCGCATACCGAGTCTAACATTCTTCGGACGCTCGATATATTGACGATGCCTAGGCCTAGGTGTGATGGGATATCCCATGGCATTGAACCTTCGGAAAGGTCTCGATTCTTCATACACATTACTTGTCTGTGATGTGGTCCCAGAAGCTATCTCGAAGTTCCAGAAAGACTCAGAAGGCCATGGGCCAGTGCGAGTGGTCAAGAGTGGATACGAAGCGGTGCAGAACTCCGTAAGCTTTGACATCTCCGCGCAACACATACGGGTGGATGAGGCTTACAAATACTCAATAGAACATTGTGATTACAATGCTTCCAGGGTCTGACGCGGTGAAGCAGGTGTATCTCAATGGTTCAGACGGAGTCCTTGCAGGCGCGGAAGCATTATACAAAGAATCCTCTACACTTGAGAAGAAGATAATAATGGAATGTGGAACCATTGAAACTTCGACAATCTTGGAGGTTGCTAAAGCTACTTCGGTATCGAGCGCTTCCTCCAAGTTAGCCTTCGTGGACGCTCCTGTGTCAGGTGGCCCAATGGGTGCGCAAGATGGGACATTGACGTTCATGGTCGGTACAAATGACAAGGATGTCTTCCCCACCGTGAAAAGTACTTTGGCACATATGGGAAAAGCAGACAGCGTCTTCCTGTGCGGAGACGTGGGTGCTGGTACGGCGTTCAAAGTCATCAACAACTATCTTTCTGCGATTACGTCTTTAGCGGCGTCCGAGGCTTTGAATATTGGTGCGAAGATGAACCTGGATCTGTCATTGTTAACTGATGTTATCAATGTAAGTGGAGGGCAATGCTGGGTCACAAGTAAGAGCAATCCTGTTCCGGGTATCCAACCCAATGTGCCCAGTTCAAGAGGGTACGAAGGTGGTTTCAGAATTGAATTATGTCGAAAGGTTCTCCAGATGGGAAGTGACCTAGCCGAAATGGTAGGCGCAAGGACTATACTGGACAAGCCCACCCTAGAGGCATTCGATGAAGCAAAGAACGATGAGAGGTACCAGGGTAAGGATGCCAGAGTGGTGTATAAATGGCTGCATGAAAGTGAAAGGAGATAGATGTCTCAGTATCGCGTTCAGCGTCGGTAAAGATGATCAGAAACGACATTTACAGAACACATCACTAGTGACCCTACCCGTGACTTGTGAAGATATGCAGCTCATTTGACCTACGCCCAGAAATAATTCCAAAGAAATAGGTTATCGAAGACAATCGATTCGCTACATTCGCTCGTTGCATTGTGTAAAATGTTAGCGTATTGTAGTCACCATCATCAAGTTTCGTACTTAGTGAATCTCAACTCGCGACAGTACCTCGTAACCAACAGCCTCGTACTCGTAGGGCTGACAGTTCGTGATGGACGTTCAAGCCAACAACGGTGGTGACGAATAATGGAACTCGATTTATTTAGCCGACGGAACGTTGTTCGACCGTCGCACTGGAAGGCTAGTCCTGGAGAGGTTACAATTGCGGGGGCCGCGATTCACCGAGCGGGACCGAGGCATGATTGACAAGCCTGTGAACGTCGCATCAGTCGCACAGCTCTAGAACTCAAAAGGGGGCACTTTTCACCATATCAATCACAGCCTCACCAACTCCCTGATTCCGCTCGACACGCCGATTGACACGGATCATTCGGTTTACATCAACAATACTCCGTACCATCATCCACCATCCCAACGCGTTCCTCCTGCTACATCAAGCATCATGGCACAGCTACCTCCCTTCGAGCATACCTCGATCGAGGCCATTCCCAGCATCACGGCTGGCATTCGCGCCAGCTTCCTTTCCCACAAGACACGGCCACTGGAGTTCAGGATACAACAGCTGAGAAAGCTTTACTGGGGGTGCGTTATACACTATCGTTACTGTCTAGCATCAAACTGACATGTTTCACCAGTCTCAAGGACAACTCTGAGCTTATCGCCGAAGCATGCAAGAAGGACATTGGCAAATCGAGCTTCGAGGCATATCTTACGGAGATCTCTTGGACCATGAACGACTGCATATTCATGTCAAAGAACGTCACAAAATGGGCACAGGACGAGAAGCCAGAGGATATCGCTTTGACAAACAAATTCTTTGGACCAAGAATCAGGAAGGATCCTATGGGCACCGTGCTCGTCATTGGGTATGTCTATCGCGGTCTGTATGGATGTCTTTTCTGTCAGCATGCTAAGTCCTTCTTTTAGAGCATACAACTTCCCTGTCCAGCTATCCGTCGGTCCTGTGATCGGTGCGATTGCTGCTGGTTGTACTGCAGTTCTCAAACCCTCCGAACAAGCCCCACACACTGCAGCTGTCTTGCAGAAAGTCTTTGCTGAATCTCTTGACCCCTCTTGCTATACAGTCATTCAAGGCGGCGTTCCAGAGACTACTGCATTGCTCGATCAAAAGTGGGATAAGATCTTCTACACTGGCTCAGCAAACGTAGGCACAATTATCGCTAAGAAGGCAGCGGAAACTCTTACTCCAGTCACTTTGGAGCTGGGAGGGCGCAATCCCGCAATCGTTACAAAGCAAGCAGACCCACGACTTGCGGCGCGACGCTTGCTATGGGCCAAAACTCTCAATGCTGGCCAAGTCTGTCTGTCCCAGAATTTCACGCTTGTTGATAAGGATATTGTCCAAGACTTTATCAGGGAGCTGAAAACCGCCCTGAAAGAATTCTATCCCCAGGGTGTCAAGAAGTCACCTGACTATGGACGAATTGTCAACCAGAGGCAATTCCAAAGGCTGAAGAAGATGGTGGACGACTCCAATGGCAAGATTGTTATCGGAGGCGAGATGGACGAGAGTGAACTCTTTATTGAGCCCACCGTAGTCCTTGTCGACAGCACAGAGGACAGCATGCTGAAGGACGAAAGCTTCGGCCCCTTGTTGCCTATCCTGCCAGTAACAGATTTGGATGAGGCTATCAAGATCGCAAATGAAGTGCACGATACTCCACTCGGTGTCTACCCCTTTGGAAGCAAGGAAGAAGTTGCTAAAGGTAACATTGTCAAATCAATACTGAATTTAGTACAACCACTGACACATACCCAGTTCTCAGTCAAACCCGCTCAGGCGGAGCTTCCATGAACGATGGCTTCTTCCATGCCTCTATTCCCACAATGCCATTTGGCGGTGTTGGAACCTCTGGTACGGGAGCTTATCGTGGCAAATCTTCATTTGAGACATTTACCCATCGTCGGTCCATCACCACTACTCCCGCCTGGATTGAGGGCATGCTCGATATTCGATACCCCCCGTATACCCTAGCGAAACAGAACAAATTCTCCAAGATGAATGGCCTCAAGCCAGACTTTGATCGGGAGGGTCGATCTTTGGGATGGGCGAGCTGGTTTCTTGGACTCATTGGCCTCAAGAGCCTGACTGCTGTCGTTAGTAAGTGAACGCTCTGCCTATCGACGCAAATTATTTTCCTTTGTCTACAAAAGCCCTTCGTGACACTTTTTCAATTCTTGTATCATGTATAAAAATTCTATGTAGTTTTTTACCTCGAGTCTATTGTGTGCAGAGTAGCTGACACCGTGTAGTTGCCGTCGGTATCAGATTTTATCTGCAAAGGAGGGCAAAGTTGTAAAAAAAAAAAAAGGGCGAAACATCAAAAGATTTGTACCACCCAATCGGATGAAGGGCCACAATGTATTTTCTACTCACTTCCACCTGCGAATACTGCCTAGTATAGTCGCTATATATCCATACTGTCGTTGTCGTACCCAGCCCCTAGGCGAATCGGGGGCATTGTCTGATCTTAAGCTTTGAGTTCCTTTCTTTACTACGTCAGTCCCGTGATTTTTTTTGGTGTTTTCTGGATTACAGACTGATCTGAGAATCTCATCAAAATCGGAATCCATGTTAGCTAGGTTGAGCCAAGATATGTCAGAGATGTTACTCTCGTGATGCGCAACGCCTTACATTCCTGTGAGCTGGGCGCCTTGCGCCACCAAGCCGAACTCGGAGATGTACCACGCAATTGTTTGCTTGCCAAATAAACAGCATCCCACATCGCCAGGGTAGTCAACTGTATAACAAAACACTAATCTCGCTATCCGACAACAATAATCGCAAAATATCATAAATCAAAATGCGCGTTGATCCAAGTCCCAACCCAGTAACACACACCAAGCTACCCTACTCAGGGACAACCACACATCACCTCATATCCTCAACAAACGGCCAGCACTATGCAATCCAGATCTCTACGCCCCTCGACTGGGCCAAGACCCTCGACGTCCGCTCAAACAACATCCCCGTGGTCTATATCCTAGACGGCAACACTGTGTTCCTCACCGCATCGGAAATATGCTGGCGCGGGGAGATGTCGCCGTTCTTCTGCGGGGGCGCCATCGTCGTTGCGATAGGATACACGCACGACCCCACAGAGACAAAGTCACTGTACAATATCATTGACCGGAGCTACGACTACACGCTTCCCAAGAAAGAAATCAATGAAGCGGCAACAGCGATCCGTACGGGAGGCGTGGACCAGTTTTTGGATTTCGTCGAGCGCGACGTCAAGGCTTTAGTACGAAGGGAATTTCCCGATATTACTATCGCCAGGGAAGCGTTCTTTGGCCATTCTTTTGGCGCGCTATGTGCGGTGCATGCGCTGTTTACCGGTCGCGCGAAGTTTGATGTTTATTATGCTTGCAGTCCGTCGATCTGGTGGGCGGAGGAAAATGTTTTGGAGGAAGAGGCTCGGTTTCTGGGGAAAGAGACAGTAGACGATGGGAGGAGTTTACCTGAGCTGCAATTGATGTACGGGTCTTTGGAGTTGACGCCAATACGGCGACCCAGAGAGTCAGACGAGCGGTGGGAGGAGAGGAGGCAGACAGCTGAAGCGCGGAGAATGGGCGGAAATATCGACGATATGTACGAACGGCTCAAGCGTTCGAATAAGTTCAGCAAGTTGGGGAAATATGTCTTTGAAGGAGATCATCATGGCTCAGTTGTCAACAGTGCTCTGGGAAGATGTTTAACGGCATTTTTGGAAGAAGAGTAAGCAGATCGCCATTGCAAAGAAGCTGTGTTAGGAACACAATCAGCCATAATAGGTCATACAAATAGACTACATTTTCAAGTGCTTCGGGCGAAGGCATTGCCAGTGCACGCAGGAAAAACATCTCTCATTTGACTACTTCAAATACAACGGAACTCAATCCGTCAAGGAAATAGAGGACAATTCTCCTTATCCTCCACCACCGTCGACCTGAAGCAAAACTCCAAATACCCAAGATCATGACAAGTCTCTCCACACGTAAATCCATTTCCAAAGCAGCCTGACCCTCGCTTACAAGAAAGTACCTGAGAGCAGTACCCACAGTAAACGCCAGGAACGACTCCTTCGTCACATTTACACGGTCGATGTATCTCATGGTTGGCTGACGTCGGCGGCAATGTTGGTCTGAGGGTTACAAACTTGTGGGTGTAGGTGTGACTTATTGTTGGCCTTGCAAGAGGAAGAGGAACAGACCTGTTAAATGAAACTAGCTTGGGTGTAGGGACTAAGAAGGCTGGGACTTCGGCGAGAGATGTCGCTGCTCCATCGAGAGTTGCAGCAGAGTTTTCTGCAAGAGATGAATCAATGGATACTGATGCGACGTACTCTGCTAGAAGCGACGGGTTGGCGGTGACGATTGAGCTAGTGTTGTAGGAGTCTGTCACTGTAAGGTATGGCCTGGGTCTGGGACGTGGTCTTGGTCTAGGCCTTGGTCGTCGAGTAGGTATTGGTGAAGGTACTATACTCGAGGTGACAGAGCTCATGCCCAAAACCGGGAGTCCGAAGTCGAAGTCGAGATCATTGATCGTGGGTGCTGCTCCGCTAATGATTTGGGATTCAACCTCAGCATTGAAAGGATCTGATGATGGCGTCACGATATCAAAGTCTGGGAGTTCGATTACCACGGCTTGGATCAGAGTGGTTGGATTTGGCTGTTCTTGTGGTGATTCCTCGACAGAATAAGAATCCACCTGAGCTGTGACGCCTATGATGAATATGAAGATCTCGAAGGTTTGGATTAAGTCTAGATGCATGATATTGATGCTAGAACAAGGTGAAATTTTAAAATCTCTTCAAAGATTTAGCTCACTCATACACACATTTATAAAGACAATGATCTTCAAACCGCCATCAAGCAGACTGGTAAGCATGAAAAGATGACTATGTGAGGGGTTGCATTCCGATCACCGTCCCACCACGAAATAAGGAAAGACATCCTGAGATTCAAGCGTACTGGTTTATGATCCGGGTACGTGGTTTTTAGCCTACTAATTCCCATGCAATTATCTCATCCATTGTCCCTGGTATCCAGAGCTGAAGTCCTCTTGGGACCATTTTTGGTTGAAGATATGTCGCTTTGTGCTCGTGGAGTGGCATTCCTGACTACAACGACAAATGTTATCCAATAACCGGGCTCTCGTCAGCACGTCAAACAATCTGGTACTACCCAACTATCTAGCAATTCAGCTACAGAATACCGTCACCCGTGTATCTTTGAAAGGGGATGGATGGAGCTGCCTCCGCTTCGACCCTTCATTCTTTCAACCGTGGCTACTTTACCATACAGAGACTAGTAATTGACCAACATACAGAGGGTTGGCACGTCGGGCTGGCCCCTTGCTAGTATTTTATGTCTACAGCAGTGCCTTCGCAAGGTTTGCCGCGAGCATTTACGATAGTTCACTGGCTACAGTACACTCTTAAATAGACACTTTCGATAGAACATATATGAAGTTAGCAGGTGGCCAGCCCGTCGTGCTAACCCTCTGTAGAATCGCTGAAAGCTCGCACCTCGTATTGACTATCCAATTCAACTCTAATAAGCGTCTTAAGAGCATCCGAATATAAGCGTCAGTTGCTCGGATTTCGGCGTTGACAGCTATATGTGTGTTGCTGACCGTACCAACGTTGGTAAGCGAACATGCGGATAACTACATAGATCAATCGTCAGGAAAACGATATCGGCGGACTTCGTTCGAAGCGCTAGAAGTGCGGTAATTCTTCTATGCGGAATATTGACTGGATGCGTTCTAGGACAGAATGTTCAGGCCTCACGGTAACAAGTTTGATGGTTTCTTTCAGTAGAACATGACGGAAGCATGTACCCCAGAAACTTGGAATACACATAATGCTAAACAACATACCATTAAGAAATGTATCAAGAGTAAAGGAACCCAATATGTGCGATCTTTTGGTCAATTGCTCGCCTTACCTTCCTTTCAGTTGACAGCTATGCTTTTAGTAACATTGATATTCGAAAACTTGCACTAGAACAATCGAAAACTATACAGTTCTCCAATGTTGGTGGCTTGCATGATCGTGTTCGTCTTTTCATCAACGATCGTACCAATACAGAGCTATTGCAAGGCGGAACTGAAGATACGAACACCTGTCTTCCTAAAAATACTAATCAGACACCATGGAACAGAGTGAATTCATGTTCCTTTGCGGTTGTACTTCCCGAGATATGGGTTCTCAATTGGGTAAAATAGCCGCAGTATCAAGTCTTGTTACCTTCCTAATGCAACCAACAGCTCTAGCTATGTCGTCACGCGGGGTTGGTCGAGCTCCAGTAGATAGTGAGAAAGTCCGATTATTTATTTCTCAGATACGCGCTGTTCTCGATATCTACGCCTTAATTTAATTCAATCAATTGAACAAAATGCGCATCTCCAATAGTATTTTTACGACGCTTGCATTGGCGAGTGGTGCAAACGCAAACAATTTCACCGGCGACAAGCTTAATAATGTGCCAGTCATTTCGTATCTTAATCTATCGGATGTTCCTGCCCAGACCGTGTCAAGATACTATCTCAGAGTCGGAGAGCTGAATGGAGGATTGCCCGTACATGTTCCAGTCTTTGTTGCTCGCGGAACCAATGACAGTCTGCATACTGGGAAAAAGCTGTCACTGTCTGCTGCAATTCATGGCGACGAGCTAAACGGTGTTAGAGTGATTCAAAGGATCTTTGAGCAATTGCAAGGTCAAGTAGATACTCTTAATGGAACTGGTAAGACAATCTTTTAAAAAGAACTGAAAGCTTCCGCGCTGATGTATGGCAGTGATTGGAATTCCAACTGTCAACCCACTAGGAATTTACTTGAATCAACGTAACTACTTCACAGCTGGGGACTCTGGATTCTTCACAAACGTCAACCGAGTTTTCCCTGGAAAACACCCATCAGTAGGCGGCAACGGCGCACAGCTCCTGGCATACAACATCTGGAACAACATCTGGGGCAACACCTCGCAAGTAGATGTCGGACTTGATCTACACACCCCAAGCTCCGGTGACGAGACATCATTATGGTGCTACTCCGACTGGCGACTCCCGTACGTCGAGCGGCTATCCAAGCTCCTCCAGCCCGACACCCTCAAGATCGACCCAGGCGAGAAAGGATCGATCGAAACCACCTTCGTGGAGAACAAGATCCCATCTATAACCGTTGAGATGGGACTCGCTAAGTTCTGGAACGAGACGCTGATAGACCGCGTATATGACTTCGTCAACCGCGTCATGGACGACTTACACATCGTCCCGTCAAACAACACAGAATCATACGAGCCGGATCTTAGCAATACATACATCATAAACACATTCGAAGACACGCACTCTACATACGGAGGGTTCGTCGAGCAATTGGTGCATGCGAATGACCCCGTCACTAAGGGCCAGGCCGTAGCGAACATCCGCAATCCTTTCGGCGATATACTAGAGACTATCTACTCCCCGGCCGACGGCCGCATGTTCCAAAGCCCACGCGACCCCAGCATCGAACCTGGAGGCAGTGCAGGAATGATCGCGTACAACTCGACTGATCCGGAGTGTGCCGACGGCTGTGTCTTGTAAATAGACCCCCAAAAGTAGAATTCTGGTCATCACATGATCATTCTCAGCTACTTGTATATAGATAAGTCCAAGAAATAAAAGGAGAAGAAGTCTAAGCAATGCTTCGACAAGGCACCTCATGCATACTCGTCGTGATCCCCCACCTTTCCACCTCCAGCTCCACGTCCACAGGGAACTCTCCCCTCACCTCATTACTCGTCGTCGACAGTCGCGCGTAGAACACCGCTGTCAAAATGCCGCCATTGCACGGGGAATAGTTCTCATTGTCGTCCGTCGTGTCGCCTCGTCTGTCAAACCTCCCCACATTAGGGCCCCTGAGTATGAGTGAATTGCGAATCTATGAATCCCGTTAATGCTGCGCTATCATTAATCGCGGGCACGAGTGGCTTCTTACGTGGAGGGGGTTATCAAGCCAGTCGTACGTCGCAACGGCTTGCATCGTGTCGCCTTTTATCATCGGCGCGTAGCCGCTGAAATACCCGCCGTTGAGATTCAAGTAGATGCGTGTGTTGGGCTCGGACAGGGTGACGTTCAGAGTCACTGTGCAGTTGCTGCGTGATGCTGTGATGGGTACACCCGGACCGAGGCGTGGGCGGAAATTATCGATCCGCTGGGTGAAGTTGAAGCCATTGTTTGAAGAGGATGGGAATATGTGTGTGGTGGTGAGAGCGGAGTCGGGTGGGCATGATGGGCCGGATGTGGTGAACGAATTTAGGATGATGGTTGCTGTTGATACCTGAAAGATGATTAGGAGTAGGAGCTGAATGTTGAAGAGTCGATACATCTCGAGCATTTTAGCAACGGTGGAGAAAACATAATAGGACTGAATTCGACGGACTGTGTCAATTTATAATGTTATGTACTATTAAAAGATTGAGCCCTGCATATTCAGGATAATGTAAATTGCCTGACTTGTTCAAGTGCGTCATGCACACTACTATATTATGCTCAAAATGGCGTTGGGTATTCGTATTCGATATAATCGCCTCCATCATTGCGAATCACATTCGAAGTACATATATGACAGCCAGAGGAGTTATTAGAGTTGCGCAAAATCTAGCAGGAGGTCATCAGCAACAATGCATGGGTGAACATATAGTCAATCAACGGTGTTTGGATAGTTATGTATTTAGTACCTCAATAACTCTACATTTTTTCAAATACCTGATCTCCTGACGAGCCTTCTCTGACTCTTCGTTCAAACTCCGGGCTATCCAGCTCATCCTTCAGGCTCTCAAGAAGAATGCTTGCTTCCGCCTCGGCCCCTGCCATCAAATCAAAGCTTTCTTCGCTACCAGTCTCCGTGATATCTTTCTTCTCGAAAACATCTTCTCCGCCATCCCACCATCGTGCTTGTTGGCCGATCCAATCAGCGCCACCTGTGCTCCGATCGCGACGCACTACTTCCTTCTCCTCCAATGGAAATATGGGAAGCTCTGAACGAGGAGGCAGGATTGTGCGTCTATGCCAAGCGCCCACAAACATGCCGTCAGGATCGACTTCGTTTCGGACGCGAAGGAAATCGTCGAGATCGGTGTCGTAAACAGATGATAGATAACGATGGTCGACCGATTGGAAGTTCTTAGCCCAGTGTGGTCGCCCGCCCATCTCTTTCATTAGGTGTTCGAAAGCTTCATAGTACCTCTCTCGGCATGGAGGGTTCTGTCCATATGGGCGGTATAGGGTTGCATTGAGGTATAGCGAAGGTGTATCGGCAAAGGAGGTGTCTAGATAGGGGCGCGTACCACTCGCGTTGGGTCGAGCAACCCTAACTTCGATTGGCGAATGCACATACAACCCCTTAGGGCTGAATGGGATAGCGGAGCCTCGTTCGTCCCCATGTAACCAGTTGGTCAAGCGCGTGAGAGCCTCGGGGCCTTTAGACAATGGAATGCTCCACTCATTCACAAACTGTGAATAGAGGCAATTCATGAGCAGACCGGTGCGCTGTTCCTCAACGGCGGACATGGTGTAGCCGTCTTTGAATCCATACTGCATCCCGAAGACGAACCACTCAACCCAAGGCAAAACACGGGGAACATATTGCGAAATCCAGAGGAGTATATGGTAGGAGTGATAGCCCATGGCCCCACCATACCAGTTATACTCAGGTTTCCGGAGTGGTTTCGTTGAAGCGGAAGCACGCCATACAATGGCACGACGCATATATGGTAGCCACCAAACACGCACAAACTCATCCGATGTCCAGAGCCCATTCTCCCACTTTGCAAGCACATCTTCAATTGGCAGGATTGTCTGGACCCATTCAATATCAGAATGCTCCCTCAACTGGTATTCAACCTCTACAATGATGCCTAACGCACCAAGAGAGACGAGGGCGGCGCGAAAGAGGTCGGGCGACTGGGTCGGTGAACATTTTACAGACTGTCCATTAGAGAGAACTACACGTAGGCTGACAATAGACTCGGAGATGAGGCCATGGGACAATGAACTCCCATGAGTAGCCGTAGCTATGGCACCCGCGATCGACTGATCGTCGATAGAACCGAGTGATGGCATAGTGAGTCCATGCTCTTTCGCCGCCAAATTTAGATTATGCATCCTTATTCCAGCCTCTACCGTCATTGTCTTTCTTTCTCTGTCCACCTTCAACACCTTGTTGTAATCGTCCAGATTTACCATCCATGCCGAGGTGCATGTGAGATCAGAGGGCGAGTGACCACAGCCAACCGTGACTACACGACGACGCATACGTCGAGCAAGCGTTACTACTTTCTGGATCTCTTGGAGGGTTTGTGGGCGAATGTATAGCTCTGGACGAGAATGGAAGGTACGCGCCCATGTATGATGGACGTGGGAGAGCGACGCACGAAAAGCGACATCGGGGTCGAGCTTTTCTAGCTCTATGGCGAAGCGTGCAGGCATGTCGAGAGGATTCGAAGCGGCGGCCATGGTGAACACTCAAAGCGAAATATGTTTGAAGAGGATCTGTGCAGAGTTATATGTGTTATTATAGACAAATCAAAGATGTCTATATGACGTTGATACCCCGCGGCTGCGGTAGGGTGTCGGCACGGGTCTGGAGCAGGGTCTATTTGTTCAAAGGATCCGAACAATGAAGTATCGCAGCCAGGAGATGTATTTTCCAGAGGTGCCAGGTAGGTAGGCCATGGCGTGAATGTGAGGTTGAAGAAACATGGTGGGGTTCAATGCGGTGAAAGGGTGCTATGGTGCCATTCGTATCTCATACAAAGTACAAAAGAGGACTAGCGCTTCATAGAGTCTAGATGCATACCTAAGAATCTCCCGTCTCCACACTGATGATCGATCTACGATAACAATAATCGTTTATTATTGCACACCTTCAAGGCTTCAACACTCTGGGTCGATAATTAGTATTTACTTCTTTGGAGATGGTAGATGGTATCAACCATGCATAGCACATTCCTACAGCCAGTGGACTTTGGTAGGATCTCGAGACTACGCAAAATCACACACGAGACGTTAGTACAAGAACACACTATGTTTGTTTGAGCAAACCTCCTTTCATAAATGAAAATACTCTGACAATCCTGCTTCTCGTGATTCCACGGAGATGTTGAATAATTCCCGTACCATGCTTCTCGGGTTCGGATTGTGAGACGGATAATCGAGTTGCAATCTTGTTCTTCAAGCGGCTTCGATCTCATTGGGTTCTACTTGTACCTGGAAGATGCAATGCAGAAAATGCGTCTGCAGGAAAACTTGCGTTGTGTCTCCAGTAAAAACGACTTGCTGACTTTGCTGAAGATGACTGACCCAGTAAAGACACGCATACTGCAGATCAGGTGACAGACGGCTCGCAAATCTTCCTTCGTAGGCCTCGCTTGGGGCATAATATAGACTGCTATATATAAGGTAGACTGCTATGTATAGTTTCTAAAACGTAAGGTGTTTGTGCAAGTACAGCTATAGGACAAACAAGTAAGAAAATCGGGTAGTCAGAAAGGCAAGAGAGGGCAGAGGAGGGATAGCTATATAGCTCTAGTCATCTCAAACTAGAAAACCTAGGAGCAAATCCTGATCTTGAAATCAAAGCTGCGGCGGCGAGATCGACCAACAGCTAGCAAAGACTGCTACAGTAATACCCGGTATAACAAGTGTTCCAACTCCCGGCAACTTTAGCCTCTTGCTTACCATCGCGGCACCGATCGCGATTACAGGAATTATGGCTGGATGGAATTCGCTCCAAGTGCCTATGGACAAAACCATCAGAACATTATCCTCTGATGTTCTACCAATCCACCAATAGACAGCCACCGCAGTTGATATCACCAGTGCTGCATATGGGATAGTTATGCCTTCGTAGTAAAGTGCCTTGCCATGCTCGTTCTTCGGTATCGTGTCTGCCGTGATGTTCAATCTTGCTAACCGAGCGACACCGCAGAGTACATAGAATATCAACACAGTCTGATCTACCGGCGTGCGAAATCCAACAGAGTACAGCATTATAACTGGAGCAACACTGAATGTAATCTATATAAGTATACGCATATGGGTGGGACTGCTACTGGATAGAGACAGAAACTAAAGGGAAAGAATCATACCAGATCTGAGAGACTAGCAAGCTGTTTACCCATTTCAGAGCATTCATCCCTCCACCTCGCAACCAACCCGTCGAGGCGGTCGAATTCGTAGCCGAGGTATATAAACACGTGGGCGGTAATGATAGATTGCTGAAAAGAACAAAAGATTGACAAAACTATATCTGCGTGAACTACATTATAATTATTTGGGTTTTTGTTTGTACCTCCGCAAATCGCTGGAATTGTAATGTTAGTTATGTTTGATCACACGGAGTGGAGTCCTGGCGATATAGTAGTGTTTACATACCATTTCCCAGCGTTACATAGTCGGCGACCCTTAGGTTTCATCGTTAAATCGATTGTCAGTTATGCGATGACCAATACAAAGGAAGTTACAAACCTGATCAAATCGAACTTCATTTCTTGATTGACAGCCATATTATCGTGTCGCTAAGATCAGAAGATAGGAGATATTGGTGTATAACGAAACTAATTATTCTATCTGTCTCACGTTCAACGCTTTGCATTTATACCGAGAAAGAAGTTCAGAGATTTGCTGTCGGACTAGTACATACCGATCCTGGTCCTCTTGATTGTTAAACTTGCAGGGAGTACGAAGTATTCCTGTGCTTGCAGCTACAGAAGAAAGCGGTCAGCATGACGTGCTATCTAGACGATCAGCCAAGCATAGTACAGCACATTCAGTATACGCACATGCGTAATCCCGTCACAGTCATTCGGTATCAATATTGAATGTCAGGATCGAGGGGGGATACTATATAAATCGGTCCTAGAGACTCTACATACAGCTTATAGCATCTTGTTACTTGGCAAGGACTTATGAAAAATCGAGTTGTTGATAGGGATTTTCTCATCCCGGGAATACCATTAAAGGTGTTAGCTACACTATTGTATGATGTCACATAATTTCCTCTCAATTTCTCAGAGTAAAACACGGAGAGACTAAAGCACGCATGTTTAACGATTATTGAAATAGCGTTATGATAGACTGAATTGAGCCATGCTGATCTGACGTGGCCGGCAACTTCCTGTACCGTTCTATTGGCTATTGAATGTGTAACACGAAGTGGATACTGGTGTTAGAATGTCTCGCCTGCGTCTATAGAGTGCATCTTTAGCCAACTGCGGTGAAAGAAAAACCCGAATTCCGATTATCGTTTCCTAAATCTCCTTTAAATCCTATCCATTTTCGTTGCACCTTAGTTCAAGATCTTCGAATAATACGCACCGCATAACGAAATCATGGAGAAGACAGAGATATCTTTCAAAAACTATCTCCAGATGGCCTACAACGAGATTGGCCTGACTTCGGAAACTGATCTCGGTGCGATCCAGGCATTGACTGGCACTTTACAATCTGACAACGAAAATCTTCTTCTTGTGTATGCGGGCTCGTTTAATCCTCCACACCGGGGCCACATAAATGCTCTTCTATCGGGCCTAAGACCAGAGGTAGCGGCAGTTGCCATCGTCATCCTCCCCAGTGAAGACTGGCACTTGAGGAACAAAATATCGAAAAACTGTCCGGAATTGTTCCTTCCACAAATCCGAAGAGCGGAGCTTTGGGGTGCCATTTCTTCGGTAACCAAGGAGAGAGTGTGGGTGTGGACTGCCACCTGGTATCCCTTCAAGCCAGTCACCGAGGCTTTACTTCGGTTGACAAGCGCAGACGGATTCAAATTGTCGATTGCTCGATTGGTTGGTCCGGATAACTTGGATATCGAAGATCCTCTAAACATCATGCCAATTACATTTCCTGGAGCTATGTTCACCAACAGAGCCAGGCATATCGCTTCTCACTTTCTTTCAAATGGGCAGCCGGTGGTGTGGAACGGATTCGGAGAATGGTCACGCACTACACGTAGTTATGGCGATAGTCAGTATATGCAGTGCGTCTGGAGTATACCTTCCTAATATAGCTAACCTATCTCTACTAGGTGACGGAGAAGTTGGTGAAGCTGAGGTCGTGCTGTGGACATGCACAGGTACTAGTGACAGTAATCCCCCAAAGCGGGGTTACTACCTAAAATACTCGAAGCCTGTTACCGAAGACATCAGCTCAACAAAGTTGCGGCAGACATTGATCCGAGATCACAAACTGGATGAAGCGACTCTCAATAAGCTAAGTCTCTCGGCCCTTTTGGAGCTTTTGGAACCATTTCTACGAGAGAATTGAAGGCGACATGCGTGATTATGTGAAAGTACACTCTTCCGGTCATAACAGCATGTTCTTATCTTGAAGATCGGCTGGGAAGTCAAGAGCATGTATGAAGTTCAGGTAGCATATAGTAGCTTTTTAAATGTTGAGAGCTCTATACAAAGACAATCAATGAGAGGTTTGATCTCGCACACAAAGTAGCATATTCAAATGAAACTTCTATTCGTTCGAGATTTGAGAGGTCGTATGTGTAGCATGAAAGATTATTGCTCGTTTAGCTTGCAACGAGGTTACAACTAGCCTAAGTCGCTTTCCACGTCCTGCACGACGCAATTGCCAAAATCAGACCAGGTTTTCAGGGAGATGAGGCGCAATATAAGACCCCGTTACCGATGGATCAATCTGAGGGTCATACTTGTCGATCCCTTCAATTGGATCATATTTCTCGCATAGATAACACATGTTGTTGTAGGCACTGTAAAATAAAGATTTCCAGTCAGTCATATCTGGGAACGAGCGGCAAACTTATAACAAGGGCCCAGAGAGATATCAATCTTACGTTCTTCGCAATGAAGTTCCTGGATGGCCAACGGAATAGTTGATGTCGTTTTTCAGGCTGTAAAGTCTGTTTCGGTCATCGAACTCTGCAACGGGCTCTGCTGCGCGATAATTGCTGAGATAATGCTCAATGTATTCTTTGGAACGAAAAACTGAACTGAATTGGCATCTCCAGATTCCCAGTTCTACTTTCTTAGGGTTCAGTAACCAGCTTGTAGTTCGGTTGAATTCCATACTTACTCTCATTGTGACCGTAGTACGACCCAGCGTCGAATAAGATGCTTTTACCATTCTGCACATTAATGCCCATGTTTCCTTCCCAGAGGTCACCGTGTATGATAACGGGCTCTAGAATTCTGTCTCCAGCCTGGAGAGCGCCGAGCAACATGGGGATAACGACATGGACTATCCGTTTAGTAGCTCGTTCCATCTCTACCCATCTACCATTAGTAGCAAGGTCTTTGTCACAGACATTCAATAACATGTTCGTGAAAAATGTCTCCCATTTATCTTGCCATTCGACAACATGGGTTACCTGCCATCGCAGGTCTGGACATCGAAACCAAATTTACCAGTGGGCGACCTGCTGATTCGATGGAGCTGCGCGAGTCGCTTCGTGAATTCCGCCGGGTCTGGGGCCACTGTGACATCCATATCAACGAATTCGCATAGGTAGAAGTATGTAGGCGGATCTGGAGCCTTGAATTTGCCAAATGCGATCGGCTTGGGTAAGAAGTCGTTCATGAGGCCGTAGATAATCTTTGAAGATTCGAATTCTCCGCTCAACATCGTCATGCCGTGATCCTCAAATGCAATCTAGCGGAGTATTAGGGTGAATCCTCGTCGGCGTGGCGCGCTTATTCGAAGACCTACTTTGAGAAAATAAACGGTTTCCACGCCATCAATACTTTGTGCTACAACTTTCCCAGTGATTGAGTAGGCACTCATGGCGGAGTGCTCAACTGACAAGAAAGTACTGCCCTTGCGTAATGCTATGCAATTAGAGGAAGTATAAGTTAGTCGAGTGCTCGCTAACGAAGTGTCGAAATTTTAATGGAAAGACAGAAGTCATACCATCAAAAACAGCCTCATCTATTGGAAACTCTCCGCGAAGGAGGGTGAGTCTCTCTTCGATGGTAATCGAGGAAGCTTTGTATGTATCATTGCTGTCGGTAGCCTGTAATAATTTCTCACTGAAGTGAGCCACGTCAACAGCATTCGCTTTTTGAGCAGCCATCTCGAATCACAAACGACTTATATGCAGTACAAGAGAAACAGTATAATTTTTTTCAGCTTGAGGGAACGTATGACTTGAAGGAACGTATGAGATATCAGGAGGGAATAAAGCAGCATGCCAAGTAGAACCCGTCTATACCGGTGATCATACCAGGTAAAGAGTGTCAGCAACGGTTTGCCGCGAAATCATGCCGCACGATATGATTGCCTGAAAGGCTAATGCAATCAGCTTGCTGTGGTTCCGTTTCCGCGGAGCTAGAGTAGCAGGCTGCAAGCTGCTACTGCAATGTGCAATGTGCAATGTGCAACGTGCATCAACTCAGAAGTGACTAGTTTTAACAGGCTGGGCTCCAACACCTTGACCCTTCTCCATATTACACAGTCTCATACCATAGTTCTGGGCCACATTAGATAGTCTAGCATCGGCGACGTACGTGTATGAGGACTATAGTGAGACTCCATGGATCGATTTTCAACGCATCACCTTCACAGTAAAGGATGGCATATCAAATGAGACAGTAATTATTGGATTTTCCTCCGTGGGAAGCTGATGACTTCAAAACACAATCTTGTATGGCTGGCTGGACACAGTATACCGGTTAGTTGCATGAAACTTCAGGAAGGGACGTAGATTAAAGAGTTTGTAGTGGAGCTCGATCTTTCTGTATTGAGGCAAATCTATTTATGATAGTATGACCCTGAAGAAATCGCAGAGTGCCTCAAATGCCTGATCAGAAATTTGATAGTGAAAACACAGACGGCCATGAATTGGCTCACCAATTTTGATGGCGAAACCACGAGAAACCGCAATATAGTGTTTAATTGTCAAACCCGAGCCTGGAATATCAAGCCAAACCATGTTCGTCTCCGTTTTCATTAGAAGCTGTCCTCCAAGCTCCTCCCACAGTGCTGAGGCACGCTGAGCTTTGTCTTGCGCAAACTTCATTCTCCTCGGGATTCCGAGAAAGACGTCGTCAATAGCCACCCGAGCTGGGGCAGCGATCACGCCCGACGCGCGCACACTGCCTCCGAGATGCTTGCGCGCCCAGTCAGCGCGCTTGATGAAAGCCGCCGAGCCAGTGATAACGCTACCCATAGGCGCACCAAGGTCCTTGGTAAGGCACAGTTGGATGCTGTCGAAACAAGCACCTATCTCGCGCAGCGTACAGGCGCCAGCAGTGACGGCCTCCCACAATCGTGCGCCAACTAGGTGCATGTGTATGGGAGGATCCTGGGCACGCGCCCATTGTGAGATGGCCTGAATGTCCTTCAACGGCATAATGGTGCCTGCGAGTGTGTTTTCCAGGCTGATGACCCGGGTTGGAGCGTCGTAATAGCTCTCAGTGATGACGGCGTTTTTCTTGACATCTTCTAAGGTGAGGTGGTGACCGTTGGAGGGCACGACCGCCTTGATCAGGGCGCCGCAGAAGCTTGAAGCACCTCCGCTCTCCCAATTGATGATATGTCCACGGTGATCAGCGAGTATACCGTGAGGCGGGGCCTTGAGGGCAGATCGAAGGGCTACCTGGTTTCCCATGCTGCCAGTCATGACGAGAATGGCGGCCACGTGACCGATCAAGCCAGCCACGTACTCCTGGAAAGACTTTGTAGTCTCATCCTCCCCCATATCACCATCTCCCAGAGATGCAGAGATTATGGCTTCCAGCATGGGAACCGAAGGCTTGGTGAAGAAGTCTGAACGAAAGTCGTTGTGCGACTCATTGCAGTGAGCCCACGCCGATTTGGCAATAGAGATGGTGTGGTCTTTAGAAGACTCGATTCGAGTGTTCACCTGTTTATCCATAGCTGATGGTTGTCTTGTTTTTGGGACGAACAATACGAAAGTATTAAGCACAATTCAAGACAGTAAATGGCACAGATGTTTTAGAGGGGAGTAAGATTTAAATGATATCGCGGCACCAGCGCTTGAAACGAAGCCTATGTCCTCTAAGACTGATGCTCAGCAATGAGACTGTTCCTACGTGTTAGACCTTCTGTTTGGGTCGCTCTCGGCTTCTTCTCCAACTCATTCATCAATACCAGTCCTCATTGGAAGCTTTTTGGGGTAGTCCTAAATCATTCCTTGGTTAGCGGGCATTCGACGTCGTCTATTCTACCTCTGAAACCCCAGTCACAACGGGCCGAGCCGAAGGTCGAATCTAGTATCGATCACGGCAGCAAATCCGGAAATAGAGCACGTGCTCGGCCTGAGGATGGCGTAGTCCAGGGGAGTGAGGTTAACGCCTGTTTGAGACTTAGAGCCCCTTGCCGATATCTACTTAATAGGAAGCGCCGCGCAGATAAGAGCCGTGCTGGATGCAATATTGAATTAATGTGCCAAAATAATTTTCCGTGCTGTGCGCATCTCGGTGTCTGCTTCCCCGAACAAGAATTACGGTAAAGCAGTTAGCAGTCAGGAACTTGAATTGGTTGGTCCGCGGCATTTCCGTGACTTGAGCAAGTGTGGAGCATGGAGATGTCGTAATATGTCCTTCGGTGAACGTTGTTATGATGTTACTGTATTACCTGCATGGATTTATGATTATGTTCTGTGGAGCGTCAGGGTAGGAGCTTAGAAGTGAATAATGACTCCCACCTCTCCTCCAGCTGTTTGTACCCTGATCCCTTAGTACCTCACCACCAACGCAGTCGAACCATAGCCGGACATCCTCGATTACCCCCAAAATATAACTTTCGGCTTCTCCATTGCTCTGAATGTTAATGGCGACAAAGATCTATGACTCCATACCCTCCTAAAGTCCCACAAAGCAAGCAGATTACTTACTGCGTGCTCCAGAAGGTCCCAGAAGACTGGGCATGAGCACCATGTCCTCTGTAAGACTTCCTAGCTATGGAGATCCATACTTGTACCCTGCATCTGGAAGAGCCGAGCCAAATATTCTAAGAAGTATGTGTAAGAACATATGGGAGAGAAATAAAGGACTTCTCCTGGTCTTGTTCTCTCAGCTGTTTGGAGCGTTGATGGACGCTGCCGCAAGGATTCTGGAGGTGGGGGAAAACGGGATGCATCCCCTGCAGATCCTTTTTGCTAGAATGGGACTCACTATGATATGCTGCTGCTTGTGGAGGTGGTGGAAAAGCGTTCCAGACTTTCCATTTGGTGCAATGGGGATTAGAAGGCTACTTGTTGGACGTGGAATCTGTGGCTTCTTTGGTACTTATGGCTTGTATTGTAAGTACGCCACACAGGATGAACAAAAGGCATACTGAACGGCTCGAAGATTCACTACGATACCTCCCAATAGCGGATGCCGTAGTCATTACCTTCCTCGCTCCATCAGTAGCATCCTACGCCTGCTATCTCTTTCTCAAAGAGCCCTTCCCCCGCTCCGCTCAATATGCATCTCTCGTCTCTTTCATCGGGGTCTTTCTCATCGCACGCCCAACATCCATATTCCCCACCACCCCAGCTCCATCAATCCCCAGGAACGAAACCTCTACAACATCCAGCGATTCGTTCCCAGGCCCTACATCCGCTGAACGGCTCTCGGGGGTTGCGCTAGCGTTAATAGGTGTCCTCGGCTCTGCCGCAGTCTACACAATAATCCGGTGGATAGGCCCGCGAGCACACCCTCTTATAAGCGTAAACTACTTCGCCGTCTGGAGCACGCTCGTCTCTGCCATATCCCTCTCACTCCCCATTCTGTCTTTCCCCTCTTTTGCAGCACCCGCAGATGTTCGCCAATGGACGCTGCTTATCTTCCTGGGCATCTGCGGATTCCTCACGCAATTCTTACTCACGAGCGGTCTTGCAATTGGTGGAAGAGCGAATGGGGCCAGGGCTACAACTATGGTATATACCAACGTGCTGTTTGCGCTCGTGCTTGATAAGCTGGTCTTCGGACTGAACCCGGGATGGTGGAGCTTGGCAGGAAGCGGGCTTATCTTGGGCAGTGTGATTGTAGTTGCGGTGCAGAAGCAGCAGGGTGAAGATATGAAGACTTTAGGGAGGGAGGGAATAGTGCAGGATGGAGATGCAATAGAAATAGCAGTTTTGAGGGGGAGAGGGCGTGGAGGTGAGATTGGAACAGATGTAGAAGAGGCTCCTATGCTGAGAGAAGATGATTCTGCGGATGAGGCTAGCTCTAGGAGTTAAGTAGTATTCCTCCAAGATCTGTGTAAAGGCTTTACATCGACAAGTACCCTGCAATTTCTTAGAAGAAACGTCTAGTAGCTAGTGTCTTGAAGCTTTACCTAGGAAACAGTGCCCTGAAGGCGTATCTGGTGTGTATCTCTTCTTGAGCCTATAGGTGCTTTGCTAACGCAATCTAGAGGGTCTTCACTTTTAGCGCATCTATAGATTATTTGATATTTATAATCGTGGCTGTTACTTCTGTTGCATCTGGTGTTGGCACTGTGTATACCTCACAGTGCACGGTCCGCGGCCTCCGTCAAGCGCCTGATGGCAGTCCGCGGGCCCCGTCAAGCGCCGTTGGTCACGACAAACTCAGTGTACGGTCGAAGTTTCTCTTGGTATTGATCCGAGTATCCACAAGAACTTACTATATCTGTACCCTGCACATGTCTAACGATACTGTTGCACCAACACAACACATTTTATCCGTGCGACATCCAGGGGCTTCCAAGAAAACAGAGGAATAGATCGAACTCCACGGCCCCCGTGATGGTCGTGTTGTGCAGTACTTTCACTCATGTAGTATCTGAGCCCATCTCCTAGGGCCCCCAGGGCTTCCAAGACATTGCAACGCGCGGAGCCCGTACGTGGAGCACATCAAGATGTGTTAGGATCTTGAGAAAAACACTAATGGGGAATTGAAAGTCAGTTGCTGCGCATATTATAAGTATCATTAGCCTCTGTGACGAAAACAAGCTGCAAAGCAAGCGGACGCTGTTTCCTCGATACACAACGCTTGAACGGAGTGACTCGCCACCGTTCATAGGCCTTGGAAATCATGTCTGAAAAACGACAGGAGGGACCAAAATCAACCCAAGATGGCGATCGGGAAGAGAGTGCCCTGAAGGCGTATCTGGTGTGTATCTCTTTTCGAGCTTACAGGTACTTTGCTAACGCAATCCAGAGGGTCTTCACTTTTGGCGCCTCTATAGATCATGTCATGTTTATAATTGTGGCTGTTACATCTGTTGCATCTGGTGTCGGCACAGCACTTCAGAATTTGATCTTCGGCTCATTCATTACGCAAATCACAGACTTTGCATCCGAAACAGCAGATGGAGCTGAATTCCGCAGAGCTGCCGCAAAACTTGCGTGAGTTGATATATCGATCGTTTCTCACCTCTACTAAGTTCTTATCCTCCATAGGTTGTACTTTGTCTATCTAGGTATCGCAAGGTTTGCTCTCTCCTACGTATACACGTCACTGTCTACTCTAGCGGCCTATCGTATTACACGTAATATCCGACGTTCATACCTCCATGCAGCCCTGCGCCAGGAAGTTGCGTATTTCGACTTTGGAACCGGTGGTTCTATTGCAAGCCAGGCAATCTCAAATGGCCGTACCATCCAAATGGGCATTTCAGAGAAGCTTGCCATCAGCTTTCAAGGAGTCGCAGTGTTTATCACAGCGTACATCATTGCGCTTGTAACACAATGGAAACTTACACTCATTACACTCAGCATTGCACCCGCGATTCTGATCGTCACTGGGGTGACAGCCACCCTAGACGCCGCCGTTGAGTACAAAATCCTCGATACATACGCCGAGGCGGGTTCGTTAGCCGAAGGAGTTCTCGCCAGTGCCCGTACAGTACACGCTTTTGAGCTCCGCGAAAGGCTCGTCGAGAAGTTCGACTGCTTCCTGAGGCGCGCACATTCATTAGGAAACAAGAAATCTCCAATCTATGGCGTACTATTCTCATTTGAGTTTTTCGTCATCTATGCTGGCTTTGCACTGGCATTCTGGCAAGGTATTCAGATGTACAGCAGAGGGGAAATCAAGAACACTGGCCAAATCTTTACGTAGGGTCTTTGAGCTACCCACACTGCCAATTTACTGACTATCATAGGGTCCTCCTTTCTGTTGTGATTGGAACAACGAGTGTTACGAGTCTCACGCCTTATTTCATCGATTTTGGACGGGCAGGATCGGCTGCGCTCAAGCTCTTCCAACTCATCGACCGGAGCTCCGAAATTGACCCCTTTGATGAATCGGGGCTCAAACCTGAGGAAACTGTGGGTGATGTCGACATCGAAGGCATTAATTTTGCATACCCAACTCGCCCTGGCGTAACAGTGCTTGACGACTTCTCTCTGCATATCCCAGCTGGCAAAGTGACGGCCCTAGTAGTAAGAATCCTGCACGAGCCTCTAAAATCGATAAGATAGGTGTTGATACCTGGACAGGGAACAAGCGGGTCAGGAAAGAGTACGATTATTGGCCTCATTGAGCGATGGTACAACCCGAGCTCTGGTATAATTAAGCTAGATGGCGTTTCCATCGATGCATTGAACCTGAACTGGCTGCGACGAAACGTCCGCCTGGTTCAGCAAGTAAAGCACCTCCAGTCGGTACTATGGTTCGCTTAACTAACGTTATCAATAGGAGCCTGTGTTGTTCCAGGGAACTGTCTTCCAAAATATCGCGTACGGTCTTGTCGGCACTCAGTGGGAGAACGCATCCCAGGATGAACAAATGAGACTCGTCCAAGAGGCTGCCAAAGTTTCATTCGCCCACGATTTCATTACCGAGTTGCCGGAAGGATATCACACTCCCATTGGA
Source organism: Aaosphaeria pasadenensis (assembly GCA_022813625.1). Lineage (NCBI taxonomy): Eukaryota > Fungi > Ascomycota > Dothideomycetes > Pleosporales > Aaosphaeria > Aaosphaeria pasadenensis. Next base: position 1,017,601 of record JAKLMB010000008.1, on the reverse strand, counting down.
CAAAGAGGTAGTTTGCTATCTGGAGGACAGAAACAAAGAGTCGCCATTGCCAGAAGTATTATCTCGCAGCCCAAGGTACTCCTGCTCGATGAAGCGACCAGCGCGCTAGACCCCCACGCTGAGGGTATTGTACAACGAGCCCTCGATGAGGCTTCAAAAGGACGAACTACCATTGTCATAGCACATAAGTTAGCAACCATTCGAAGGGCTGACAACATTGTAGTCATGAGCCATGGCAAGATTGTCGAACAAGGAAACCATGACGCTCTGATGCAAGGGGATGGGGCTTATTCTGGACTTGTGAAGGCGCAAAACCTTTCTGTCGGCGACTCTGAGTCTTCTGCTAGCAGCGAAATATTAGCAGAATCTGTAGATGAGGCTGGCGTACACGACAAGGCCGAGCCAATAACGACACTAATATCCCGCCAGACAAACGAACCGAACCCCACAATATCCAGTCTGGAACATGGAAGTTACGCCAGTCACAAACAGATGGGACTGGTACGTGTCATTCTACGTATCATCCAGGAAACGCCTGAACTGAAATGGACCTATGCTATGGTCGTTCTCGGATGTGTAGCAGCTGGTAAGTCATCCAAATACAAGTAGAGGAGAACTTAGGCCAGGCCAGGACTAACCATTGTACAGCTGGTGCAAATCCTGGTCAAGCACTCCTCATGGGGAAACTTTTAGATGTCTTCACCTTGCCAATTTCTGAGATGACCACTCGGAGCAACTTCCTTGCACTCATGTTTTTCGTACTGGCCCTTGGGGTTCTTGGTTGTTACTTCATCATGGGCTGGACAACGAACGTTGTTGCGCAGGTATGTTGCACTCACCCTCTTACGATTTTGCGCTATTGACACGTAACAGACTTTGAGCCACAAGTTCCGAAGACAGTGCTTAGACGACTTTCTTCGGCAAGACCTGCAATTCTTCGACCATAGGGAAAACAACACTGGCGCCCTTGCCAGCAAATTGAGCTCTAATCCACAAAGCGTGTTAGAATTGATGGGATTCAATATCGCTCTCATTCTGATCGCCACTATCAACGTCGGCGTATGTGCGGTACTTGCAATAGTGTTTACGTGGAAATTTGGGCTTGTCGTCGCGTTTGCTGGCTTACCACCACTTGTTGGCGCAGGATACCTGAAAGTTCGACTCGATTCCAAATTGGACCACACCGTTTCCGAAAACTATTCGGAAAGTGCTGCTATTGCTTCTGAGGCTGTCACCGCCATTAGAACTGTATCCTCTCTTGCCATCGAGCAGTCCGTTCTTGAACGTTATGCTACGGAGCTCAACAATGCTGTCTCATTTTCAATCCGCCCCCTTTTCACAATGACTATCCTCTTCTCTCTTACTCAATGCATTGAGTACTTCTTTCTAGCACTTGGGTTTTGGTAAGCCTATCTCACCGAATTTGATATATCTACTAATTGATCAATAAGGTACGGATGCCGCCTACTTTCAACCGGTGAAGTCACCATGTATGAGTTCTTTGTTGCTTTCATGGCCATGTTCTTCTCCGGCCAATCTGCTTCCCAAATGTTCCAATACTCAAGCAGTATGACGAAAGGAAGGAACTCTGCCAACTACCTCTTCTGGCTTCATGATGCTCGGCCTACGATCCAAGGAAACCCGGACAATATGCACTCCGCACCTAAATCTGGCGATAGTGTGCTTTGCGATAATTTACGATTCGCTTATCCTCTGAGGCCCGACGCAAGAGTCCTTCGCGGAATCAGTCTGAATGTGAGTTGTTTCATCGCGAAGCTGCGATCTATAACATAGACACTAATACATACCAGATCCACAAGGGCCAATTTGTTGCCTTTGTCGGTGCCTCGGGCTGCGGCAAAAGCACCATGATTGCAATGCTCGAGCGATTCTATGACCCAACTTCTGGATCCATCCGCATTGACGGCGATGCGGTGCCTACCTTCAATCCTCGCCTCTACCGTCGCATCATTGCTTTAGTGCAACAAGAACCAGTCTTGTTTCGTGGCAGCATTCGTGAGAATATTTCTTTGGGCATCGATTCTGGAGAAGAAATCACAGATTCAGCCATCGAGGAAGCATGTCGGGCCGCTAATGCTTGGGAGTTCATTGCATCACTTCCAGAAGGGTTGAATACAGACTGTGGCAATAGCGGCACCCAGTTGTCAGGTGGACAACGTCAGCGTATCGCAATAGCCAGGGCACTCCTTCGCAGTCCAAGGATTCTTTTGCTAGACGAGGCTACTAGTGCACTTGACACAGAATCTGAAAAGATTGTTCAGCGAGCATTGAGCGAGGCGTCGAGCGATGGGCAGCGTATCACCATTGCGGTCGCGCACAGGTTATCAACCATTAAGGATGCACATCTCATTTGCGTATTCTATGGCGGACGCATTGTTGAGAAGGGAACTCACGCACAACTGGTTGCAAAGGGTGGAATGTATAAGCAAATGTGCGAGGCGCAGAACTTGGAGTAAATCAAACTGTCCGATCTAGGGTTTCTTTTGTTCATCTTAACCATATTTCTTTTGGAATATTAATCACACATAGATTAGAGCTTTTGCTTCTACCTTTGTCCATTCACCAACGAGCTGGCCTCGTAGCCCAATGTTGAAAAGGCTATCATACTACATAATATACAACAGACTACGGTATTTTCCAGAGCCACTTTCATCTTCTATATCTGTGATCCCTATCTTGTACGCGTCTGCCTTGCGCTTAGGGTTGGTGTAAGGTCCTCAGTGCAGCTCCGTATCAGCTTCGCGAATCCCTGCCTAGCTACTAGCACTCTAAGCAGTGATTCCTTCAGTCCCCTTTGCTTTATTTCGAGGGTACCGCGTTTGTGTATATCCCGTATTTCGCTGCTTGAGCTCTTTGCTGCTCGCTCTGCCCCCAGAATTGAGACCGTATTGCGTATTTCGTGTTTCATGCATCGTTCTTGAGTTATTGGATAGGCTCAAATAATGGTAGAGATATACAAACATAAGTATGGGTTTGACCCGCGATCGCATTTTAGCCTTCGTTGAGGCTGACTCCAAATCTCGCCGGTTGCTTAGGGCTCTATCTTCCTGAAGTGCACCTTGTCAGGTCTAGATGTTGCTCCTAGGGAGTCATAATATTTCGAGCTGTAGCGCGTCGCCTAGTCTTGAACTGGTAAACTGAAGCGCGGGCCATTACGCGTACGCAACATAGTGCTACCGCCCATTACATGCAGGTCCCAGAGCAAGAGTTTATTCGCTGTATACAGACATGGCGGGAAAGCAACTAGCTTTATAAACGTAAGGGTCAAATCACGACTGAAAACGAAGTCATTCACAAACGGAAAGAAGTACTGTACATTCAATCGATTCCCAAAATCGCTCAGTCCCAGGAAATGGTGATTTCTACTCAGACCTATTTACATGTGAAATTCTTATAACTGGCACATGCATTTCAACATCTGTAACGTTACGAAAGAATCACGGCTTAGGGCGTGTGGCCAAGTTGTTGTTTCTACCTCCCAGTACCTGACCATAACCAGGGCTTTGCTGTTCCTCGTCACGCGGACTCGCCAACTGTGCCTTGCTTCGAGCCATGCAGTAGATCCTATAGGCGCCATAGAGTTGCGTGAAGATCCAGAGGGAGAACACTAGAGGAAGGAGGATACGGCATGATAGACCCCAACGAGACCACGAGCGCTTGAGAAGCCAGATAGTGACTGCGGTTTCAGTAGTTGCACCCAACATGACCCAGACGCAGCAAGCGTACGCCATTCGGGACAATAAACGATGATCGTGGCATTTGACACGCCAGATAATCATGAACGTGTACAGAGGTAGCTCTACAACCACATCAAAAGCACCTGTAATGAGTCATAATGAGTCAGCTCTGGATTATCTTCCTGCCACGCTCAAGTCCTTCTAAACTCACTACTGCTGGACGAACAATAGTGAGGAATGGGAGGAATGATATAGAAAAGCGCACTTACCCCACACCATGCACATATAGAACTCCAAGATTGCTTCTGGATGCTTGCGCAAATCTCCAAAAAGAGCCAGGGCGGTCTGGATGACTATCAACAGGCCGGCGTGATGTGCGATGCTGATGGCACTGGCAAATCTAGTCCGGAAACACACTTCGAAGAGGTAATAGGCGCTGTAGATTTGCGAAAGGACTAACATATAATCGCCGTAGGTGGTGTTTTCGAAGATCATAGAAGAAAGTCGAACATCGCGAAGGAGGAATTTGAAGACTGGATAGGCGCCAAAGATGATGAGCAATGCCATGATGAACACACCAATGTGCAAATAAGTAAATGAGCGGCGACGTCTCTCGTTGTTGCCGTTGGATAACTTTTCCCAGATAGCTGGATACATTCTTGCTAATAACCATCGTTCTAAAAAGTTGGAGAACAGAACAATAGCGAGAATGGCACAACAGAGAATTAGGGCTGCGCGATGGAGAAGGGTTGAGAGGGCCTCATTCTTGATGTGAGCAATCTTTGGCTCCATTGTTGGTTGCGCTCTTGATCAATGTGTATCGCGATAATAGTAGATGATGCATTGTGAGTTGTCGTGTTGGTCAAAGATAAGTAAAATAGACATACACTGACATACTAATGAACTGTATGAATTGTAGATTTTACAGACCAACTAATGGCCTCTAAGCCACACGCGTGGCTCAACTAGCGTTGCTCCACTGAAATTACACTTACGGATTGCGTGGACACCGGGTTTCTCAGGCATTTAGAGATAGACGACAACGAATTCTAATTGCATGAACTACCTAGTGACTCAACATGAAGCCCGCTGTAGCGCCTTTTGAACTGTTTATGGTCCAGCCTCATAGCTTTCTTGCTCGTAGTGTAATGCATATGCGACGAGGAAGGTCGGGTGGGATTCTCGACCTACAAACCATCACTTAAATCTTGAAGACTGAATTCGATAAGAGCAGTTCAAGATTTTGCATGTGTAACAAGACCATATTAGACTGTGAACGTCTTGAAACATAGCAATTTTTACGGCCAAATCCCGTATGGCAACACCTCCTACTACAGAGGCTACTCCTTTGGGAAATTAGAGCATCCAGGAACGCTCTGGAGACGGGCGCTAAACCGAGCCTAGTTGGTAATCGTCCACAACGGCGTGAAAGCTAACTGCCTGCTCCCATTACCGCTGTGCTTAACTCGATCGAGGAAGTGGCTAACAGGATATCCTACAAAGCTGTACCAATATGGAATTAAACAAGCACTAGACGAAAGAAGGAAGCTGCAGCAGCACATACAGTGCAGCGAACAAGGGATAATAGAAGCGAGGAACTCTTAAAATCAAACCTGGGACATACGTAATCATTGTTAAACAGAATGGAGGCATTCCTCCTTTGTCGACAATCATGTAAGAGATTACTGGCTGATCATTTGATTTTCACATGCGTGTTAACGGGCCTATGAATTCGGCATTCATAGTCATAAGCAAATTATTTCCTTTGTAACATAGCATCCAGCACACTTGAAAAACAAAACACGACCCAATGAGGCATTATTGGATAGATTATTTATTCTATGGTTGAACTTTCAAAAGTTGTCCATTGGAAACATTACATTGTTTGCTAATACGAAACTCTTGTTAGATGGATGTTGAAGTAACGCTATTTGCTGCCCTCGAAGGATATATCATTTTCTATTTTCTCTGTTCTTCCGGTCAGGTGCATTCAGAGGATTGTTGCTGTGGTTCATACAATGGTGACAGAATTGTACCTAAACGGGCTGTCAGAGCCCTATTCTTTTCTGCTCGTTGTGCATTATGATTCTCGTATAGTTCTGTCGTAGAGAAACTGCCTAATAACGCAATTAGCATATACTATGGCCTGAGATAGATTTTGTCTCTAAACCAAGTTTCATCTTACCCTGGCTTTCCCTTGGGAGCCCACCAATGTGTGGTTTGCGGTCGTTTCCGATCAATCGATATTCAAAGGCAGAAGAAGCAGAACCATAGCAGAACGGGCACGAGTTGGACTTCTCTTCCCAGCCCTGGAGTGCTAGCTGCTGGCAATTTTCGAGGTTCTTATCACCTGAACAGCGCCGTATCATGGAGTACCACCGGTGCTGACATGGCTTAAGTGAGACGTAGAGTTTGTGTAAGCACATCTAGAAGTGCTGGAATTCAATCTTGTTAAAATGCTTGCTTAAGAACCATACAAAATAGAGTATATAAAGGGTAGTACACACATGATAGCATAGACAGCTTGACCATCAAAACAACGATATGGTTCGCATGTTCTTTAGCCCGCGCTTCTTCATACCTTTTTGATAGCATTAAACTGCGCCTCATTCTTCACGTAGAAACTGTGGCTTAGTGCGGGCTGCAGCACGCGCTGTGTTTTGTTCCAGAAGCTGCGGGATCTATGTATGGGCTCTACGGGCTCCGTGGGACCCGAGATCGTGGATGTCCAAGAGCAGTAATGCTGCAAGCTTGCTTGAGCTTAGCTATGCTTGTTTGACTAGAAATTATTTGGCCATGCCGAAATCCGGCTGAGCTCAACAATTAATTTGGGCGCATTTGCTTTCCTAACTTGGTATACAGTATACTAGCATGTCTGGGGTCACAGTTCCAATCTCTATTACAACCTCACAGTGGGGTGCGACAATGACGAATGGGCTAAATCCGCCCCCTCAAGGAGGTACGTTTGGAGTGTGATGAGAGCTGACTCCAACTATCCTATTACAATGCTTTGCCTACTATAACTTTATCAAACCCGTGGTGCCCAGAGAAACTTTTAAATAAGACCTGAAAACCGACTGTCCAAGGACAACAACAAGCCCAATCTCTCTGCTTCATTAATTCGAATTCATCTGAGAATGAACGTTGCTGGGAAAATGATACAGCACAAGACGCTTACTTCAGTGAGAAGTCCAGGGAGCCACAATGTATCCAACGCACGACGCGACTTCTTCGATGACCTAGGGAGTCAATTGAAAATTATGCTGAAGGCAACTCACAGCCAAACAAACATTTCGAATCCAGTACCTATAGAGTCCCACCCAAGTCTCAAAAGTACGGGCATGTCGGAAGTCAATTTCGCCACGATCGTTCTCGGCATCGCTACGCAACAAATCATGAGCTATGCGCTACCTAGGACAACACAGATGGATGAGAAAGAACCCCGAAACGCCCTGTCTAATCACACAACCTCGATACCGCCGCCCCCCTACTGTTTGCGACCTTCTCCCAAGGTTCCCAGCGGCCGAGCATCGCTAGAGGGTCTACTCTCACGATACAGCCAGGTGGCACACATGGTCTTGACTGATGCGAGCTACGCCGTCTTTATATCCAGGGGAGTGCCTGGCGCCATCTGTTATAAAGTGCATAACGATTTGGCGGTAATCTGTGGGGATCCATTATGCGAGCCATACCTCTTCGACAATGTACTACGAGAGTTCCAGCTTGAAACCGGCAGGTCGACGCGACAAATGGCATTTTTGGGCATAAGCGAGACATTCAAGCAGTTCGCTGTTGAAAAACAATGGGTTTCAATCAACTTTGGCATCGAAAGGACATTGAATCCTATAACCAACCCAATCCTGTCTGGGGCTTGCAGTAAACGCATCTACGCGCAGGCAAGACAACTTCTCGACCCACAAAGAGGAGGATTGGAGTTTGCGATGTACGACCCAGCTCATGAGCAGAATGATCCGCTCGAGTCCGCTATTATGGATATATATAACCAGTGGCATCTATCGCGGGAAGATTCGTCAAAGGTTCAATCATACCTCACGTTGTTCGACTTCCGTTCCTATCCCGGCGAACTTTTCTACATTTACATCAAGGACAAGGATGGGAGAATTCATGGGTTCGGAGGCCTACGAAAACTTGGAAGGAACCAAGGGTATCATCTTGACCCTTGCGTCGAAGCTGTTGATGCACAGCGAGGAACGGCAGACTTGATTGTCGTAGCGTCGATGGCACTTCTCAAGACCCTGGGTATTGGTCGTTTAAGCCTAGGCTACGAGCCCGTGGCCGATATAAACAATATGACCGGAGCATCAAAGTTGACAAGTCAAGTCTTGGGGACTTTGTATCAACGGCTCAACGACTCACTCCACCTGGAGGGCAAACGCAAGCATAATGATCGATTCAAGCCAGACGATGCGCAAAACGCTAACCTTTATTTGGTATTTCCGACAAAGAGATTGCCCCGGCTACAACAGCTTCTTGCAGTGCTAGCAACAGTGCATTTAGGTATCCAGAATTCCCGGGGGATTGCTTCGGCCCTTGGGTTTAGATTTCCTTAAGGGTGCTGAGTCGGATACTGCTGTGTTGTCGGGGACATCTGTTGGAGCGACGGCCATGCTCAAAGACTTAGTTGCCATTGTCTTCGCGTCGTGTGTATTATATCTTTTCTAAGCCCTCCACATTTCTTGCCCAATTCCCCTGTATATATATGTTTCTAAAAAGATTAGCGAGTATGGAAGCAAATTGCAATGGAATCTGTTATCATTGATACAATGGCTTTTTTCTCTTGATCACGATCCACAAGCTCTACAATGGTAGTGGGTATCTCGGCAATGAACCTGGGCCGCCGTAGTATTGATAACATTTCAGTAGCCAAGGCGGCAGGCAGCTTGTTGATGGGCAAACACTAGCAAGAATGCATGGCTATCACAAATCCTTCAAAGTCAGGTGATAGTTCAGTTTTCGTTCTTTTCCGTGTCGTAACTATACGATCCAATCAAAGCCATCAAAAACGCGCATATTGCGAGGCCCACTATTTTGAAGTCGGCGTTAGTTCTGCGGAGTACGGAGTACTCTACACTCCATAGCCAGTAACCAGAGCTTGTTAGAAGAATTAATGCACCTTTTATGCTACACCTTCAAAGCAAGGGCATCCTAGAGCAAAGTATCGACATTAGTGGTGAGTTTTGACAAACAACGATGTCATCTTGATAGGCTCTTCTTCAAAGGAATTTTGTGCCGTTTGAGGTTACACTTGTGTCGCCTCCCGCCTCCATCAATACGGATAACTAGTCACTCAGCTTATCCGAGGAAGACTTTTCGTATCATTACGATCAGTGTTGTAATGGCGATAGTTCCTTAACGATCACATCAATTGATATTCTGATCGATTTCATGTGTAGATTTGTAAGCGCTTTTGAGCGTTGGACCATACATTGTAGAAACGCGCACAGAATGCGCGTGGGCAGCTGCTACCACGACAATCAAATCATGAACCACCACTTGAAGCATCATCGATAAAAGGTTTCGCCAAGCTCGACGGTGTGAATCTCCGCATCTTGAATGCGCTAACATGACAGCGCATTACGCATCCGTCCCCGCCGAGTGAGGATCAAAGACGGCGACTATCTTTCGGGCGGGCACCTGTAGTCCTAGTGTCCAATAATGACGCCCGAAGACACCGACATCCTGCCACCGACAGCCTAACGCCGACTTCCTTCTTCACACTCGTGCTTGCTCAATCAATTCCTCCTCACCTCCATTTATCTTCCGACAACCTAACATATTTCCATAAAGCGCAGTTCCTGTCGCACTGTGGCCAAAGCATGGCTGCAAAGAATGTATGCGATACTGTGCTGGAGAAGGTCTTCCATGCTAACAATGGAGCTCGTAAAGAGAAAGTCGAGGCTTTGCGGAAACGTGCCGATGAGACCTCAGTGAACCAACACATCGAAGATGATCCGTCGGTGAGAGAATGGCTTCGAGACCAGGTACCTACACGAGCAGGTGCTGCTCGATATGCTCGTAATCTCTTCCCGTCGGTGGGTTGGACGCGCCGATACAACGTTCACTGGATGCTGGGGGATGCTATCGCTGGTGAGTAGTAAAGATCAACCACCGTAGGCTTCCGCTCACATCGCAAAAGGTCTAACAGTGGGACTTGTCGTTGTTCCGCAGGCAATGGCATATGCTCTGCTAGCAAGACTGACACCAGAGTATGGCCTCTACACATCATTCACCGGTGCAGCTCTGTACTGGGTCTTCGGTACATCCAAAGATATCGTGATCGGGGTAAGTAAAGTCAGTCAAACTGGAGATAGCAGGCTAATTTCTAACGATTCCAGACCACTGCAGTTGGCTCACTACTAGTCGGCGGCGTTATCAGCAAAGTAGAGGCTGAGAAGCCCGGAGTATACCACCCTCAAGAGATAGCACATGCACTTTCATTTCTTGCCGGAGCCATCATACTTGTCCTAGGTCTCCTTCGTTTAGGATGGGTCATCGAGTTTATTCCATATGTTCCTATTTCTGCATTCGTTACCTCCGCCAGTATCACTATCATGTCAACGCAGATACCGGTAGTTCTAGGCATAAGCGGCATCAATACAAGAGAAGCACCGTACCGTGTCCTGATAAACACGTTTAAGAGTCTTCCCAAAGCGAAACTTGATGCCGCCATTGGACTGACCTCGATTGCGCTCCTCTTCATCATCCGAGACGCCTGCGCCAAAATGGAAATCCGGCAGCCAAGCAAGAAACGTGTATGGGCCATGCTGAATTCTCTCCGACTAACCTTCACGATTCTACTATATACATTCATCTCTTGGCTAGTCCATCGAAGCCTTCCCGAGGGCCATTCCAGGTTCCGTATCGTGGGAAAGATTGAGCCTGGTAGGTTTGAAAACTTGGTTTTGATTAATACGTTCGCGAATGCTCACAATATAATCTGTAGGCTTCAAGCATGCCAGCGTGCCAAAGATGGACCTTGAACTATTCGGCCTTGTAGCCGCTGAACTGCCAGCCATCGTGATCATTCTCATCGTTGAGCATATTGCTATCGCGAAATCGTTTGGTCGCATCTTTGGCTACACCGTTATACCATCGCAGGAGATGGTCGCTCAAGGCGTAGCGAACATCTTGAGTCCCTTCGTTGGAGGATATGTCTGCACTGGTTCATTTGGAGCGTCTGCTGTTCTCTCCAAGGCGGGGGTACGGACGCCACTCGCAGGGTTGTTTAGTGCCATGATTCTGATTCTGGCGCTGTACGCACTTACTGCAGTGTTCTATTACATTCCCATGGCAGCACTCGCAGGCCTCATTATCCATGCTACATGCAATTTGATAACCCCGCCGCAGTCGCTGTACAAGTATTGGAAACTGTCGCCGCTAGAACTTCTCATTTGGGTTGTTGGCGTCATTCTGGCCCTGTTCTCCTCGTTGGAAACATCGATTTACACCACTATTGTACTGTCCTTCGTTCTTCTCCTAGTCCGCTTGGCCAGAACTCCTGGAAGCTCGCAGGGCCGGGTTCGCGTAAGTCGAACAGGACCTTTTGGCGGGGAAGACGTTGCGGCGCAATCATGCTCGCTCAGCTCGGAAACTAAGCGTGACGACGACCATGGGCGCGACGTATACGTACCTTTGGCAGGAAAGTCGAGCATCAACCCTAAGGTCAAGATCGAGCCGCCTCATCCCGGCGTCTTCATCTACCGTTTCCACGAGAACTTCAACTACATCAACGTAGCTCAGCACATGGAACACATTACCAGCTATATCTACGCCCACACGCGCCGCACCCATGCCGACGACGGCGTGCCTCTCAAGGATCGCCTATGGAACGACGCCCCCTCCTCATCAAAAGACGCAGAAGCCATGAAATCGCGCCCGCTCCTCCGCTCCGTCGTTCTCGACTTCTCTGCCGTCAATATCATCGACATCACCAGCATCCAAGGCCTCATAGACCTCCGCAATACGCTTGACCGGTACGCCGCCCCCAGCATCGTCGAATGGCACTTTGCTGGCATCCAGAACCAATGGACGCGCCGCGCGCTGGCCTTCGCTGGGTTCGGATACCCGGGCAGCCCCGAGGCGATCGGCAATTGGAAGCCCGTGTATACGGTTGCGACATCGCTCGCGGGCGCTACGCAGGAGGATCGGAAACGAAGGGCTAGTTTGGTGGGCAAGATGCAGGAGTTGGATGAGGAGAGGAGGTCTGGTGGGGCGAGGCCGCTGCAGGGTGAGGGGAAGAAGGTGGCGAAGAGTGAGGTCCGTTCGGAGGTCGATGAGGATGAGAAAAGGGGGGAGTATGAACCGCTTTATGGGGTTGATCGGCCGTTCTTTCATCTTGATCTTACCGATGCGGTGGATGCGGCGGTCAGAGATGCAAAGAGGAGAGATGAGATTGAAAGGGCTGCGAGGGATAGTGAATCAGTCGAGAACGAACGGTGATGACCTACATAAAATATATCCAATGCACACTTGCTAAGAAAGTAGCATTCACATAATAGGCAGCATAACTGCCGCCAGATCCCAATCTACATGTAAATCAAACTAGCTTGATGCACTTGTCTTTTCCTGTGCGGGCACGACAGTGACCCCACCCCTAGCTGGACGATGAGCATGACTTTCTCGGCCGTGAAATGAGAAGGGAGAGTAGGCGCTGTATTGCGACTCCGGGTAACCTAGCTTCGACATAAGAATATGCTTCAATGCAATACCTCCTTGCTCGTGCTGCTGCTGCTTCGTCCATGACTTAGTCCTATCCACTAACTCCAAATCCCTCTTTGTTAACCTCACCTCACGGCTATCACTCGTCACTGTCCCTCCCACTCGTTCAATGCTCTCCTAGGAACCGTACTAGTCACTCTAAGTCAAATCACATGCAATTTAATCACATGATTGGTGCCTGTATTAGACCACGACCATTGCACCACACCGCGCGTCGGGTCCCCTCTCAACTTCTCGTTTTACACCTCATATGTTGCAAATTATTCACAGCTATGTCTGGCAGTGCATTTTCAAAAGAAGATTATCTTTCTCATCTCTCTCATCGGCCAAAATACACTCTTAAAGGTGTGATCACACTTGGCGAATCTCCCAAGCTGTCCATGTCCAAGATTCAACGCCAACCTCAATTGTCATTTGGACTACTTGATAATCTGCCACTTGAGCTTCTACACGCTATTTTCAATTATCTGGACTTACAGTCGCTATCACGCATTTCACAAGTTTCTCTGCGCGGGAGAGTCATCGTTGAATCGCTACCTGCATACAGAGACCTTGCGACTGTCGCCGGCCATATTGCCCCAGCACTGAGTCAAACGAGATTAATTGGCCTCCATTCCGTGACAACACTTCAAGCGGCTCTTCGCTCGGATCGATGCATCTCTTGTGGACAGTACGGCGCCTACCCGTTTCTCCTCTCCTCTGAGAGATGCTGTCTCGCATGCCTTACAATTAACCAGTCGTTGTGGTTGATTCCCCTCTCAGTCGCAAGACTCTGTTTCGATCTCACTCGGAAACAGTTAAAGGACCAGCCCATCATGAGAAGTATTCCCGGGACATACGCTGTCCGAACCAGCAAATATCGGGCCCGGCCAATCAGACTCATCAGTGCCCGAGTTGCGAAAGAGCTAGCGATTAAGGTGCATGGCTCCGCCGAGGTAATGGCAAGGAATCTAGCAGCAAAACGTTTGAAAATGACATTGACAGAGTTCCGCGTGGCAACATTGTACCAAGATGCTCCGCTGCAGCCCTTTTCTCAAGATCCTTTGACCTTGGAAAGTCTTTCATACTATTCGGGTGACAGTTTTGAAGGTATGGGCGCGATCACTTTTCCATCCATGTCAGGGAACGACGTTGAAAATGGGCTTTGGTGCCGAGGTTGTGAACGGAACTTTGAACTCTATGACCGGCAGAAGCTAGATCGCGACGTTGAAAAGCGGTTGACGCCTCCAGGTAGCGACAGTAGGATATTTTGGAGGGGCTTGCAGTACCGTGCTAGATCGGAAGCAGAGTTTCTGGAGCATGCCCGGCATTGTTACTCCGCGGCGGAGGTCATCACACGACGATATATGCGCTTAACCTAAGGAGCGAATGTCTTCACATTATATCTCTTTCCATACAGTCCTGCTTATCTTCGTACCCGTCAACCTAGTGTACCATTTTCACCACGTCCACCGGATTCTCTGGCCAGCATCTAGGAAACGGCCCCTGATCCTTCCACCACAATAGTTCCGTTACATGCAGAAGACAAACTACTCAACAGGCAACTATCCTCAGTAAAGAAGATAACAATGCCGCGAATACATGATTCAATGGCATAGCCATCTTTCAGGCGCACCTGTGTTGCTCATGGCGCTCCTGGCTTGCTATGTATTTCTTCATGGCCTTGCTTTCTTTTTTGCCAGGTGTTTGGCACAGTAGTTACGCGATATGGTATCCTCCGGATCTATCACATCGCATTGCAGGTTGGATTGGCGCTCGAACTGGCGGTCGCATTGAACAAATTCCCCTGCCCGCGATGTCAACCCCGTGCAAGTTGATAAAGGTCGAGAACGGATAGGAAATGAGTGTAAATAGCAGAATCTGTGTCTATATGAGCACGAAACGTTGCAGAAGTGAAACATGAATATCAAAAAGCTGGGGTAGTTCTTACCGAGTCCGAGCCGGGCACAGAGTCCACTATCTATACATTCTACGCCTGTCTTCGATGAAAACGCCATGTGCCAGCCATACCGAGAGATGGGCCTATTACATTCCAAGTCCACCTCACAGAGAACGGCCGCATTATTGGGATGCTTCTGGAGAAAGTCGACGGTGACTTGCTTTGATAGACAACATGTATGAATGCGAGACCGCGTTGCGGGATCCACATAGTATGGGCTCAGTTCACGGCAATGTCAACCGTTGCAACTTCATCCTCGATCCTTCCATGATCCGTGTCCAGATGGTGGACATTGGAACACGCAGAGGGGTTTGAGGAGGAGAAGGCACGGGCAGAGATGGGGTCGCTACTGGCTGAGCTGACCGAGGAGACGAAGCGGGGCAAGGCTTGTGCTACTGATCTCTGCTGGGCGATAACCTGAACATGGTTCTTGGATCACCCATCAGCCCAGCTGGGGTGACAAGGCTGGAAAGTGACTGAAGTATGATCGCAGTCAATGTCAGAGCTTACAGTACTTCAAGAGACTCGGCGAGCATGTATGGAAGTTGGTGGCGTACCGAAGAGCAAAAGCAAAGAGTTACAAGATGGCTTAGCTTCTATGTGGCGGGAGAGGAGACAAAGGAAAAGAGGAGAAAAAGAGCGTTTTTGGCAATGATTGAGTAGATTCAGTGGGCGACTTGCAGATTTCGCAACCAAAAAACAAGTTGTGGGCGGCCTCATGAATCCCTTGGAAAGCGGAGACGCGATTGAAAGAAGCTGCAAGACGACGAATCGGTCGAAGGAAGCGCAACGTGGTGGAGAAACGCCACACTAAGTGTAACCTTTCAACTCAAGAGAGAATGATACCCAGGGTATGAAGGTCAATTTTGTGCACATCACGAAAAAAACCAATTCATCCACTGGTCAATTGGACAGTTGATGGACAGGGCGTCGTGAGGGGAACTGCCATCGTACCATACACATGCATGGTGATACAGCTGCTTTCAAGTCATTGGTGGTAGATAGTAGGATATAAGCTGCAGAATCCTCCCGAAGGACGTATGTGCGGGGATGTAAGAGAGTGCTGCTAGGCCTTGTGCCAGTGTTACACAGTTGCTCTCTCATGTTAAAACGAAGACCGATCTCCACAGCCTTTCAATCCGTTCGATTCATAACTAAAGATGAATCTCAAAATTACTTCTTGGGCGTGCAATTTCTGCCACAATTGCATTGAAGAGGATCAGGAAGTCTTATTAGGTACACTATTTTTCATTGAGTGGAATACGTTACTCACTTTAGGCAGTGATCCATTCCAACGATTCCTTTAGATGGGCTCATCAACGCAAGACAGCTCATTTTCCGGATCAAGTATGCCCCTTCTGTACGACTCATGAGGAGGCGTTCGCATTCCATCCGTTGTGTCTAGAACTTTTCCAATCGTTTTTCCGCGAATATTTCAGGCCGGAGCCTGAAGCTACGCGGCAGCTTTTCGAGCTTGGGAAAGCGCTGGATCCAATCTTACCAGTGGATGGCCCATCTGGCGTCAAGCATATGCTCCAGGTATCCAGGAGATCATTCAACCAGAAGTCAATGAACGAGGCAATAGAGAAATTTCGGATAAAGACACCCAGAGCCCATGAACATACTTGCACGTGCTGCAAATGCCTACTACACAGATTACGAACCCTCCCGAACGAGATTTTGTCCGACTCCATCGCGCCTATTGCAGCGGGAAGCCCTTTTCAGAATGCATTGTCTATCATCGGCGATATGCCCGCTGTACTATCTGAACTGCAGAAATATCCCCCCCGCTCTTATCACGTGTCTGGTCGGGCAGCAGTGTTCGAGACTCGCTTTGACTTCGGGGGAACGTCATATATCACCGGGCTGTATAACGAAGAGGTCCCCGGATCTTCGTTGATTAAGCCCTGCGACGAGATGTACGACTACATCTGTGTACGAATCAACAGAATTGGTATCACGGCCATCAACTTTGTGTGCTCCGATAGGGAAATTCCTACGAGGTCAAAGGGCGATTGGGTATACGCAGTTGCTGCTCTAAGCAAACCCTTCTACGTGAAATCCAAGGTACTAATACTAAGAGTCTCGCGATTTAATACATACCAATTAACCACGACTAGGGCTTGTTTCTAGAGCGGATCCTAGAGTCTGCCGCAACAAATACCAAAATCATGTGGAACTTCTCAGGCTTACCGTTTCTTATGCAACCTGATTCTCTTCTCCAAGACCTTCGTATCCCCCAGCCGGATAACGACATGTTTCTTCATTATGTTCCTCTGAATAAAGCGACTGGTATCTCAATGTCGAACATTTCGGGCGACCTTCACACTATCACGGCTCACACAGATCTTTCTCTATACACACGACTGAATTCATCTGCCATGTGGACGTATTTCCCGCTGTCGAGTGCAGATGACATTGAAAACATATGGGGGGTTTATCCCAACGAGTTTCTCAGGATAGCTGGGCTGGTGGTAAGCTATTAATCACACTTTACATACTTTGCTAAAGAAGTCATAGATTCAAACAAAGCACAAGGTTGTTTGGCTGGTTCCATATTTCTCGCCTGTGGCGCAAGAAAAGTTGAATTTTGTGCACATGGCATCCGGACCGATATGCGCTTTCTACCAGAGCGACTTTGGTATTGTATACGGTAACCACCTGTTTGGTACTATTCCCGCACGCACAGAGGATGAGGAACTAGAACCCACAAGGCCACCTAAGATTCGATATTATCGGACAAGGTGTCCTTTCACTGATTTCAGTCAACGAGACTGGATGTATTCTGAGGCTTCTCTGGCCGACGTAGAACAGGCCGAACTCTGCATGGAAGGAAGCTGGTGTCTTGGAATGCTTCTCCATTATAAAGAGTACAAGGCAACCGTCGGGCAATTTCGATACGACAAGGAAATTGTGAAATATACTGACAGACCTCGTTATATTTCCGTATTGCAAGAGCGACGTTATATTCGCATCAGTTTCTTTCAATCTCCACCAACGGCGGATGATAAAGGCAAGCTTTCAGAAATGACTGGTACCATAGTTTGGTGGTACAGCAGGCTCGGTTGCGAGGTCTCACTATTTAAAAATTGAAGGCATCATCTCCTTCCACGATAATGGAGTCACGATATCCTCTTGTTAGGACTACATGTTGATAGCAACAACGTCTTTTCTCCTACACTGTCTCCACTTGGGGCTTGTGATGAATCCCGATCCTGGCTGAACCCGTCCTTCAGATCCATCAAGCCTATTCTGGCCTACGCCGATGATCTACAAGCTAAGTCAGTCACGCTGACATTCTGGGAAGGACTGCCACAATGTAGTTCACACTTGTCATACCTAGATACCTATTCACTGTTTGGGCCTTGCATATGTTACCTCTTGACATCAGCTTGTTGGATATGGATTGCGCCAGCAGCTCTCTGAATCTAATTTGAAAGTGATAAAAAATGACGCTGATATGGCACTATTGCGTTTTACCCCTGCGCTCCCAACAAGTTTTATCTTCTCCTTTGCAAAGACTTCATCATCAAGACTGTAGTGCGATTTCTCCGAGAAATTCGCGCTCGCCACCCGAGGATTTGGCCAATCACGATCCATCGTTGGTGGCCTAGTTGTGCCCAATGCCCACTCCACGATCACGACACTCGGGGTTCGCTCGGCGTCAGGAAGAAAGTTCAATGAAAATGGTCGAAAGACCAGATGTATAAACAACGAATAGCAGCTACTGAGAGAGGTCTTTTTGGACCGACCTTTCCCTACTTCTGAGGTCGTCTCCACCTGGCTTCCACTCAAATACTCTGGCGGGCCTGAACCATCTACTCAAACCTAACGGCTCAAGCTACTCACATCACACGATGGATCCAACCTCGACTCGCTGCTCCGTAGACGGCATGTCGCCCTCAAAAGCATCAACGATCCGTTTGTCCCATGACATCCCACGGGAAAACTCAACATCATCGACATCATCCACCAAGCCAACATCAACGGGGTCAAAACTCGTGGCAGCGCTGAAGAAACCGTTCCAAGGGTGGTCGAAGGAACTGTTGGCCGCACGTGACGGGCTGGACGACGATTATAACTTCGCGAGTGGTCGTAGACTCGATCGGTTGTAGGGAAATGAGGAGTGAAGAAGAAAAGGGCATGAGTTGTGATTGAGAGAAAAGGTTTGGGTGAACCTTTGCCTTGAGGCTTTACAACGGGTTGCATTGCATCGCCCGGAATGGCGATTTCTTTGGGCATATACCGTATCACTAGATCTACAGTTCAAGTCACCGTTCCCTCTGGCTTGATCGTCAGGAGCCGCTTAATAATTTATTGTATACAAAACTTCATCAAGAATGGACTCTACAACAGGCAGTAATATGAAAGAAATGATTGAAATATATGAGATTTGGCGTAAGCTCGGATGAGCCTACGTAGATTCGTGTGTATGGTGCCCTTTTTCGTGAACATAGGCCGTGAGAGTATTCTCCTCCTCATGAGTAACCAGCTCCATAAGTCAAGGATTCTTGCTAACACAACCATCGCAACTTCCATCATTGCTCGTGGAACCTCCCGTAATCGTCACTATCCTGTGGCCAGCTTCGTCCTTTCTCGCGCAATAGATAATATCGATCAAAAGGCCGTCAACTATATGGCCACAAGCATAATGACTGATTCTCCAGACCCGTTTGGTACACATTGCAACAATAAAAGTGCGGGTAGGCGTAACAATGAGGTGGCGCCGTGGCGTATGTATAAAGACTCCGGTCAAATATACTGGTCGCAGTGGCCTGTTACTTGTTACTTTGCTTCCTACTTATACTTGGTCCTTGCGGCGAAGGGGTGCTCTAACTGTATAATGCCTTTCTTCTACTGCTACCACAGGTGCACATACAAGCATGCTGTGCATTTGTATATACGTGACTGTCAAAGCGCTAATGGAACAATGATGCACATCCCGGAAATGATAGCTTTTTGGATAGGGTTGGGGATAATGGCTGTTTGCTTCGTAGCGTCAGACACGAGACATGACAAGCGAAATATCTACGGAGGGTTGACACGTCGGGTCGTCTGCCTGCTAGTTGTTTTAGCAGACGCACGGAATAATACGTGCATATACTGCCTCTTATTTGCTACAAGACAGCTGATTAAGGGTAATGTATACAAGTGATACTTGCAGGAGGTCGAACCGACGTGTCAACCGTCTGTATATAGCCTAAGTACCTTTCGACCAATCAGCTCTTGCCATCCATGACTTGGCAACTAGGTATTTCAGTGCTACTATCTCCAACCTATCGTTATGTTCATTATCGGATGACCTTCACTTCCTTGTTGGTCCTTCACACTGACTTTCCTCCTACATCCCTGATCGAAACCCCAAGCACATGCGTTTCTATGTTCGGAAGATGTCCTATTAGACAGTTCAATTGTTTCGTCATCCTTGACGTTGTAGAGCGTCGAACTCCGCATGAAGAAGTCTCACCCCACCGTGTCATCTGCCCCAGGGTCTTGAGAACTTGTGGGATAGCTGCACGTTCAGCATCAACCTTATCAATCTATATCCCTTGTTTTGTGAGGCCCTTATCTTCAATAAGCCCATGGCATTTACTTTACTTTAATTCCCAACCACTACCTTTCTCAGCGATGTGATGATCATACCCTTTGCACATTCTTATTGCGGGAGTGGTGATATTTTCAGAGACACATCTCAGCCTTGTCCGAGTAATGATACCACAACAACTACGGATAACTTTCTAAGACGGCTGCAAATGCGCCTAGTAGCCATGTGCGGTTTGTCTCGTAGTAAGAGACGTCATTTATTCAAATGGTGAGAATAGTATCGAACTGCATTCGATGCGAGAAGCAACGAAAGTATCCGTCTAGGCTCATTCTCGTTCATCAGTCTATGATACTCGAATCGTGTCTCGTTGATATCGTCACTGACATCCCTAGCCTTATGAACTGACGTCTATCATACCACTCACCTATGCCTTCCTTCACCAGAAGCCTCAGCTAGAGGAAGCACCTTCTACAACACAGAACGCTACGATGGACACTCCCATCGACCGCCAGCTTTGCATCATACAACCACCCACCAAGTCCCCAACAGCAGCTAGAATCCATATCGTATAGACTTTCTCCATCCTTATCACACACACGTATGACCAAATCCATCATGCCAACATCTCCAACCGCCCCAACACCACCTCGCGACGCCATAATCCCGATCTCCAACCTCGACGCCCGCGTCCCCAAGACCCCAAAACGCATCACCTTCAGATCAGCAACGCGAACATCCTCCTCCCACGATCACCAGTCTGAAAAGCCTCCTCCCTCCATCCGAGCCCTGATCCAGAAACTCAACTTCCCGGACGCCCCCTCGATCCCCGCATTCGTGCACTCGCAGTGGCGCAACGTGCTGCTGCTGCTCCTCACGGGCATAATCCCGCTGGTCATCGCGCTGCGGGCGGCGCCACTGACGCCAAAGTACTTCCGACTGGACGATCCGAGGTATGCGTATCCGAGGGTGGACGAGTTCGTTCCGACGTGGCTGTCGCTCGTGGTGTCGTTCTTGATCCCCGTGGTGGTTATCGTGCCGATATCTCTGTTTCTGATTGGGAGTTTCTGGGATTGTAACGCTGCAGTGAGTCGTGCGGCCATTCACGCATATCAATCAAGCAAAAAGGGAAGCACACATTAACCCACATCCCAGATCCTAGGCTACACCTACGCCCTCACGACCTCGACCCTAACCCAAAGCCTCATCAAGCTCTTCATCGGCGGCCTGCGCCCGAACTTCTACGCCATCTGCGCGCCCTTCCCATCGACCCCGTCCTCCGCGCTCGAATACCACACCTCCACAGTCTGCACCACGCAGTCGAGCTAGCAGCTCTCCAACGCCCTCATGTCCTTTCCGTCCGGCCACTCCTCCGCCGCCGCCGCATCCTTCACCTTCCTCGCCCTCTACCTCAACGCCAAGTTCAAGATCGTCGCGGACCACCCAGCACGATACTGGCAGCACCTCCTCCTCACGACCCCGCTCGTCGTAGGCGCCCTCATGGCCCTCAGCAAGGTCGCGGACTACTGGCACCACTGGCACGACGTCCTCGCCGGCTACGCAATCGGCACCGCCTTCGCACTGCTGTCCTACCGCCAGGCGTACCGCGGCGTCTTCGACTACAGGCTCAATCACATCCCGTTCGTCTTGTCGCCTGTCGTCCTGGACCCCGATCATCCTCCACCGACGACGACGACGATGACGGCAGGGCAGATCCCCGAGATCCCCGAGGAGGAAGAAGGGACAAGGAAAGACGCCGCCGCTGCCGCTGCCGCCGCCCAGCAGGAGGCAATGGCGTTCAGACGGGACCTCACGGCCATTGACTTCGCGGGCTGGCGGAACATGCACTCCTCCTCCTTATCCTCCTCCGAGGATCGAACATAAAGATCAGTCAGTCAGTCAGTCAAGTCAGTCTCAGTCCTTTGTTTTCCCTTCCGTGAGGTGATGGCTTTTTCGCCATGGGACAACGCTTCCCCACTTGTTTCATTGTTCTACATTTTTTTTCCTTTTTGGGTACAAGGAGCTTTTTGTCTCGCCCTTGGGGTTCTCGTTCGGGACGGGCTTGCGTAAAAGATGATAGAGGGGGCGAGCAGCGGAGGGAGGGGGGTTTATACCCCCCCCGGATGACCAAAGAAGGAAGGAACGTATGGAGTCCTTCCCCACCTTCCCACCTCGAAAGACGAAGAAGGCGGAGAGAATATGGCTGGTATGCATCGTGGCGTCTCTCTTTTTGGCTCGTTTCAGGGTTTTGTCAATGAGGAAGATGTGTGTATAGATAGATAGGTGGTGGTGGGTGGTGGTGCGGATAGACAATAGATGGGATGGCTTTATGCTACAGAGGTTCTATGCTTTGTGCTTTCTTTGCTTGTTTGGATTGCCGCTTGTCATTTGTTCTTTGTCGCTTGCTTGCTAGATTTTAGTCAGACAAGACTTGCTTCTCCTTTGTTTCTCTACGTTCACGTTCACGGTTTGGGATGTGCGTCGTGACTGGAAGGAGGGAGGTTTATAGCATGGCGCGTGCGTCATGATATCAAAGAAAATCAACAAAGACAATTGGAACGAGTTACCCAGCCTGACGCACAGACGTGATGGCATATGATGTGATTGCACGATTGATATGATATGATACGTTGAGTTTGAACTTGATTGAATTGGTTTGATTTGGTTGTTTGGTTTATGGGGGGTTTGAATGGGTAGATGGCTGGCTGGCTAATATGCTGCCGACATCTCCCTCCGCTCCTCGATGCTTATTCTTCTCTCTTCCCCTCACTCATCCTGCCATGCTACAAGCACCGCACACCACTACCACCCTCGACCACGCGTCGATGCTATGATGGATAGGATAGGAAACTACTTTTTGTAAATACAAAAACGCCAACGCTTTCATGCATTCATGCATCGAAAATATACATAACAGGGGAAAAAAGGAGAGTAAGTTGGGGTCGGCAATAACAATACGATTTAACTACAAGGGGGTGATAGACAAAATGGTTAAAGGTCAGAAAATATGATACAGGAGAATTGAAGGGCGGTACTATGTGCAAGAATGGGCAGTTTAAAAGGGGGGGGGATGCTATGCCGTCGAGTCCCCTCACAGGGAGTCGGACGGATGATGCGCGCGATACATATTAGGAGAGAGAAATGTTGGAAATGCCGAGAGATCTATGGGTTGATTGGGGCCCTCCACAGGAGGAATTCTAGTAGGTGAAAGCCTCTTCGATGAAATCGATGGATCCCTCGGTGACCAGTGGTCTCACGGCAGCGCGGACCTCGTCGGCGAAGGCACCACCGGCACATACTGTGACGGCCATGGCACCGACGCGATTTCGGAACTCGTCCCGGGTGAGCTGGGCGTGGTTGGGTCGGCCCTCAAGCATCTTGACGGTCTCGCTGGTGTTCACGAGCGCGCGCTTCGGACGCGAGATGAAGAGGAGGACGCGAAGGACCTTCTTGCGGCCAGGCATGCGAAGGATCTCATCCATCCAGGGTCGAATCCATTCGAGGCATTCGGAGTTGGGCACCGTCCAGATGAGAACGATCTTCTGGGTCGACGTGGTTCCGCGGTGGGCGCCGTCGATGAGGTGCTTGATGTACATGACCTGATGGGTGATGCCGACACCGCCAGCAAACAACACCACGGTGCCGTACGAGTCGAGAGAGTGGTGACCGCCGTAGGGACCTTCGAGCATACCCCAGGTGGTGAAAGTCTCGTTGGGGGAGGCGGAGGCACGATCGAACATTTGGCGGGTGAAGCCTGTACGGGCACGGCAGATGAGGCTGATCTGATTGGACTTCTTGGGAGCATGGGGCGACAGGACCTGGCCTTCCAGGGTGGGCAGCGTCATCTCTTTGGAGTCGAGCGCGGCAGTCGGAGCCCAGGCGACGGAGAAGGGGTGGGATGAGAGCCAAGTCATGGTGGGGATGTAGAGGTGCACATGGCAGCCGGGGCGGGCATACCACGGACGCACCAAGTCGATGGTGACGCGAACAGCCTCGCCGGGCATGGCCTCAACCTTGACCCTGGAGAAGCCGTTGACGCGCACAGAGTTGTACCACACTCGGACTATGCGCGCGAAGATCTCGAGTCCGTAGAGGATGAAGATGAGCTGCATCCATGGGATCTGGGGAAGGCCGTGGTCGCGGAGATGGACCCAGACGCCTACGAAGGCGACCCACGCCATGAGACGATGGATGTTGAGGAACGTCTCGTAGAAGGCATGGCGAAGAGGAGAGGCGGCCTGGATGCCGATCAGGGTGAAGGCACAGGTGCCGACCATGCCCCAGGTGTAGGAGGACTCGGTGCGGAGGGCATTGGCGACGGAAACCCAACCGCCGCCCTCTGCGGTGTTGGCGAGCCAGGCGACGGTGTGGACGATGGCCTCGAGGATGGTGATGCGAGCGGCCCAACGGTGGAAAAGGTTGAAGTCGTCGTACGAGACTTGAAGGATGGAGATCAGTGGGTTGTTGCGGAGCGCGAAGAGGACGGTGGGGATCATGTTGAGCGCAGAGAGGGTACCAGAGCGACCGCGCAGCGCCGCGACGACCGACATGCGCTCCTCGTTCCAGGGAAGGATGCAGCACCACGCGATGTTGGCTGCGACGTAGACGATGAGGATGAGGGTGTGCCACCGGCCAGGCAGGGTACCGTTGTCGATGGCGGAGCTGATCTGGAAGCCACGGTTGTGGCGCTTCTTGTGCAAAGGAGCCATGAGGACGTGTCTATTGATCCAAGGCCACCACCTCGTTCGGTTTCCCTCCCAGTACTCCTGCCTAGTAGGGTTTCCCATGGTGGTCACATGGCGCATCTGTCTCCAGACGATGTTGACAAGGAAGAGGATGAGGGTGAAGCCGCCGATGGCAATGAATGTAAACACCAACACATCGACCCATAGGTAGTTACCGATCTGGTCCACGCCGGTCAGGCCGAAGGAAAACCTGAGGTCGTGGTTCTTCTCGGCATCCCAGCCCTTGAGGAAACCTCCCTCAATGACATGGCGCCGGGTGAGAGAGTTGAAGAGTGACGAGGCCTGCTCCACCGCACGGGGCGGAAGGTAAGAGGACATGTATACAGGAGGAGGGGTGAGTATTTCGAGGTCGCACGCGTAGATGCGAAGAGTATAAACAGGAAAAGGGTGACGACGATAACCTCGCTCGTGTCAGGTAGTAGTTGAGGGTCGATCTAGTTGTTATGCGTCTCTTCTGTTGCAGCTGTGAAGATGTGATAAATTGGAATGAATGGTGGCGGCACTCCGGGTGCGTGAAGAAGATCTTGATGAAATGGCAATGGGTGGGAACGGTTGGTCAATGTGAGCGTCGATCACTATTATTGACAAGCGACTGTGATGTGTATTGTACTTGAATGAAGTCGATATTGTGTATTGGATGCCGAAGTGAAGGTGCGTTGTTAATCCGGAAGACTTGAGAAGCACAAAGCGAGTGGTTCACCAGGAAGTCATAACAAAAGGATAGTCAAGTACGGGACGAACAACGTTGTTAGAGGCAGTCGACAATGGGCAAAGCTAACCAGGCTGTTGATGTTGATGTTTCGAAACGGGAAGAAAGGCGAAGTGAATTGAATTGGATGCACCAGGCGGAGGGACCGAGGATTGAAGACTGTGAAGT
Source organism: Aaosphaeria pasadenensis (assembly GCA_022813625.1). Lineage (NCBI taxonomy): Eukaryota > Fungi > Ascomycota > Dothideomycetes > Pleosporales > Aaosphaeria > Aaosphaeria pasadenensis. The sequence goes on along the minus strand of JAKLMB010000008.1, from coordinate 992,061 downwards.
AGTAGTAGTGGCCAGGCAAGTCGCGGTGGTGAGATGTTTCGAGGGTTGGTGAGAGGGAAATCGGTGGGGTGAGGCGGATGGTAAGAGGATGAGGACGGTGGTCGACGGTGACGATGAAGTGGGGACCGGAGAGGTGAAGGTGGTGAAGGTGAAGAGTGAATGTGGGTTTTGTTGTGGCTGAGGGGGTTGGAGGGATTCAGACGGGAGTCGCAGGCCAAAAGGGTGGTGGTGATGTGGTACCAGGGGTTTTGTTGAAAATGGGGTGATGAACGAATGGAAGACTCTACAAAGAGAGTGATTTGGATGACAGGGCGCAACAAATAACGAATGTACAGAGAAAAGATTCTCCTTGTGGAGGGAGGGAGAGGGAGAGAGAGTGACGGTCGAGGTAACGGTGTGAAGTTGAGATCGATGCGGCGAAAGGAGTGGATATGAACAACCCAGAAGCCTGGAAGGTACGGGTCGAGGGGGGGAAGGAGCTATGGGCAGGTGCAGGGGTGGGGTGGCCAATGACAAGGGTCAGGGCCTGGTGGGAGAAGCGATACGATAGAAACAGAAGAAACGATGGAAACGATAATACAGAGAAAAGGCCAAGGGGGCCTGCATTGAATGGACGGTGGATCGAGAGTGGGCTGGATTGGAGACTTTTGGAGTGGAGCGAGATGAGAAGGAAGCAAAATTGTGGAAGCTAGCAGGTGGTAGAGGGAGAAGCGAGGTTCCGTTTGGTATTGGGTGGTTCGAGCGGTTGGCCAGCATCAGTCGAGTGTGTATGTGTATCCTTGCAAACGTCGACAAGTGTTTAATACTTGTCAGTGGTAGTAGCATGTTCACAAAATACATACGCGAGAAGTGGCGTCCATGGCCACGCATGAAACACAGGAGAAGATATCCAACGAGAAGACATGATAGGCCTGACGAGGACCTGAGAGGCCTGACCAAGACCTGAGAACCTGAATAGACCTGACTTGAGAAGAGGGAGGGTAAGCCAGGAACAGACACATGATTGGTTCATGAATTGTGAAACATGGACAGGGGTTAATCGAGTGTTAAGCTTCTGAATCCAATAGTCACGCCCAGCAATCCAGGTACCCATTACACAGAGCACACACGATACACACTGCTAATGGCTAAGTACACCCTACATCCTCCAATCAACATGAAAGTATCTTCCTTCGTTCCTTCCAGCCCTTCCTTCCCATCCTCTACTGTAGACTTCCCTTCACCGTCATGTCTTGTCCTGGGTAAGTCAGCTTCTTTGGGTCGGCGGAACGGTTATGCCGGTAGCTTAATCCAGTTAGTCTGTCCTCCCTGCCCTGATCTTAGACTACAGACTACAATTTTAGTAGATTGGATGAGCTGAGCCACTCTCAAGACTCAAGAGTCTCTACGGAGTACTCTCTTCATCGTCTCGCTGCCTTGTACCGTTCGGGGTATCTATCCGTAGCCACCGTAGCTAATTTGTACTTGCATTTGTATGATGGTATACATGCATGAGTACATCTCCCTTCTCCACCACTCAATTCCATCACCACCCCCACCACAAGTTACAACACACAACCGCCTATTCACATCACACAATCACCATCATCACTATTGCACACGGCATGATGCATCCTCCCTCTCTCCCTTGACTCTGTCATACCCAACAGCCTCAGCTTCTCCGTCACCGTCACGCACACCCAACACAACATTCGGACTCTATCCTCACTCCTTACCTAACCTTTACGCTCAGAAACAAACTACAGCTTCATGCAACTGCTTGCCTACTTCCATCGTCTCTTCCCTCTCGCTTAGTCTCCGTTACACACACATATACAAGTATGTTCATTAGGTATACAACTGCCTGACACTGACCTGGCCTAACCTGGGCCTGATTTAACCTGACATCAATTCCTCCAATTCCTCCCATCAACGGCATCTTCCATCCATTCATTCACTCAGTCATCCATTACTCAACACAGCCCACTCCGACTCCGACTCCTACTCCCACGTAGATCAAACCTAGGCATATGTATATATGTATGACGATGAATCGCATCGTATCGAGCCATCTCTATGAAACGACCATACATTTTTACCAATACTTGCCCCTCCGAACAGCCAGGACTCTAGAACCCGACCTCCGGTGACAGACTTCCTCATTCAGATCACCAGCCGTGAGGAACCCTAGGGGCGATCCGTCTGCATCATCCCTGCACCGCACCGTGCGCACCAAGGAACAAGTCTCGTGGGTAGCCCACGCGCTAATCCCCTTACAGTCACCCCAAACAATAGACTTTGCTTTTTGCCCCTCAAGGCCTTACCCGCCTGGCCAATCAACGTCGACCCCTGGTTCACTCTGTTCTCGACTGTGAAGACGTCTTTATCAATCTAATTCCATCCCATCTCACTAATCGCCTCGTCATTTCATCTTGACTCGGGCACGCTCATGCCTCATGCTTTGACTTCCTTCCTTCAAGTTCCAGCCACATGCATGCCTACTTCTCTCTTTTATCTCCCCACTAACGGCCGTTTTTTTCCACCGAAATCTCATCTCCACTCCACTCCGCCCGCTCCGGCCTGCCGTTCTTCCCTCTCTTCTCACATGCATGCCATGGAAAAAAAAAAACAATAGAAACACCACCTATCGCAGCCGTTTCCCACCACAGCTCCGATGCACATTTTCGGTATACACGACAAAAATGTGTTCTTGGCGTCCGCGGCTCGCCCACGATGTCTTATCGTAGGTTGGTAGGTATGTCGTTGTAGAACATGTAGACCCGCCGGCCACGATCATGCCAGCGAATATCTCGACGCTGCCGTTTCACCTTGTCTGTCATCCCCCATTCCTGGGTTTGTCTGTTCTCTGTTCGCACAGCCCGCCCGCCTGGTAAGGCCAGGAAACAAGTAGACTACTAAACAGAAACACGAATGATTTGATTGAGTGGGTGATTGAATTGCCAACGTCATGCGTTCATGCGGTTTGTTTGTTCGCGAAACAGCCTAACCGGGGCAGTTTGGTGGTTAGTTCTGTCAGACACACTCGCTCGCTCGCTCGATCGAACGGAACAAATCGCCCGGAAACAATGGACACATGTTACCCAGATACTCGTTCAGGGCGCGTTCGACTTACCTACTTGTTTCGTTCACTTGTTCGTTCGCTCGCTCGCCATGTACGCACGCAAAGTACCGTGACTTCGTGAGATCCCCTCTCGCAGATGAGATGAAATAAAACGCCACAGGCGAATCGCGATAACGGCCAAGTAACCCCTGCGCACACGCGATATGAACACCCACCTAGGCACTTTTCACGTCATCTCGTCAAATCTCCACCGTCACTGTCTCCCATCATCACTATCACCATCCCGGACCGACCTGACCTGACAGGCAGGCCAGGGCAGGGCTTGGCATACTGGTATGCTTGTAGTCGACCTGCTCACCCACGCGCTCGCCCACACTAGAATACCTAGGTACTTAATTTACAGGAAGGAAATGCCAGGAACCGGGAACCGCCGTACCAAGTCTTACCTACCTAGGTACGGAGGAGCATGTAGAATTGAATTAACACATAACTAAACCGCCCGCCAACACACGTGCGCGCGCGCCTACAACGAAATGAATTTGTCGAAACCATGCCTAATGAGACGGTGGATTTAATCGATAGCTAACCGCACGTTTTTCGTGTTGGTCTACGCAGTAAATGTGCACCACCAACATTCGAGGGGAAATGCATGCGTGTGTACTGTAATAGTAACTAGTTAGCGACGAGGGAGAGATGATATCATAAGCGCCGCGCTCGTATTGCTTTGCTTCCCCTCTTACTTACTGTGTAATACGGGGTGTTTACTGTGGAGGTATGTATGTTGTCGTTCTGTATGCGGCTTACGATGCAATGCGATGATTATGTTGAGCGCTTATATATAGGTATGGAGGTAGGTAGGGAGAGGATGTACCTGCATTTGGGTATGTACGCGCCGAGATGGGCATTTATGGATTAGGTAAATACGGAGTACAGACTATGGAAGGATTTCTCAATTTCAATTGTGCGCTGGAAATACTCGTCATCTTGCAATGGTCAGGATAATTATACCGCTATGTGTCGAGGGCTACAACACCATTGCGCTCATAGATATAAGCATTTACACAAATAATCAATCAATTACACACTAAACTTCCAACAACGCTACAGCATCCTAACAATTATACCATGGCATGTAGAAATAATTAAGATAATCCTATCTCATTCCACGCAAGGTACATCCCAGTGGGAATCCCTCCCCGGCGATGGGGTATAATACCAGTATCTTATCCTGCTATACGTGGGGATATAATTTTCTTTCTAGAAACCAGGATGTCAATGTGAATGGCACAGAGCAATAATGTCAACACGAAGTGATATAATTAATTGAACAAAAATTTAATTTGATTTGATTTAATCGACATCAAGACGAATGAAATTGATTTGATTAAAAGTAATCGCCTCGATCAAACTAACGGAACCGCACTCAAATTTTTTGAATTCCACGACAGAAAAACAATAGCGAAACTTGAAATCAATTCCTCCCCAAAACACCAATGGAATTAAAAACCGTTCGTTGTAATTAAATATATTATCATCTACAGAAGCTTTTGGAAATATTATAAAATTGAAAAAAATATGTGGGGTGAGTTGAGGTAGGTATGTATAGGGTTGGTAAGTGGTTCATTTTGAGGTGGGATCCCAGTGGGAGGGGGAGGTGTCTGGGGCTGATTCTATGGATGTATGGATGATGGTATGAATCACATCGCTGGTGGGATTATACTTGAGTATCTATTGACTTTGCTTTGGGGGACAGGGAGGGGAGGGGAGGGTTGATGGCAGCGTGTGTGAATGTCCAGAGAAATCTATACACTTGCTTCATGCGTGTATTTCGTGTATGTTCACAGGCAAGTCTTCAACATTCAAATTCCTACATCCATTGGTCATGGCTGGCGAAGACTAGACGTCACGTCCAATCGAAACAAGAAGACCGTCACCATCCATCAATTGGTAGTCTAACCGTCAAAACATTCACAGCATCAAGGAAGAGCCGTTCAAAATGGTGTTAATTCATAGTCTTCTTAAATTCATCACTGTCATCATCTTCTTACATACATACAAATGCATAGGTACCATAATATAGTATAGTGATACATCCACCCCATCATCCAACAGACCAACCCTCTTTACTTCGCCGTCGTCGAAGTCGTCGCTGGATCCGCAGGAGCGCCAGTAGTGGCGAAATTCATGCTCCGAATCGCGTCGGACGCCCACTCGTCGTTGGACGTCCTCCCGCCTCCGCTGTCATTGTTAGCGTTGTTGTTGTCCTCTCCTCGACTACTGCTGCCCTCGTCACTTGAATCTCGGTTCGCGACTCTCAGACCACCGCCGCCGCCCCCGTAGCCACCGCCGTAGCCACCACTACCACCACCGCCTTGGTAGCCGCCGTAGGACGGGTATTCGGATTCTTCGTCGTAGGCGTGGTTGTAGTTTTGGTAGGATGTGGGTTGCTGTTGCTGTTGTTGGTGATGTTGATCTGAGGGTGGTGGGTAGGACGACCAATGGTTGGCCCCCGGCTGTGGCGTGGAGTCGTCCGCCGCAGCGTTGGCCACGACGAACGGCTTGGGTGGTCCGACCGCCGCCGCCGCCATGCCATCGTCTATTCCCCCTCCGCCTGGGCGGAGTATCGAGGGGAGAGGCGACGTTACGCCTCCCTCTGTGCCATATTGCTGCTGCTGCGTGTACTGAGCGTATTGTTGTTGCGGTTGGCCACTGTTGCGACTCGCATCGTCGTCGAAGACGCCCGCCTGGTCTACGGGAGAGTAGTGCATGCCCGCCCCGGTAACACTCGTCAAGTGAGGCGGGAACTCTCGTCGCGCTGCTGCCCCATACATATCTGTAGGCGTATCGTCGCCTTCTCGAGGTAGGCCAGTGGCCCCAAGCTCAGGTATCGAGTCTGGATAGTTCTGTGCTGGCATCTCGGATACACCGGCGGGCGGGCCATAGTCCGCCGACTGTGCTCCTGGCAATTCTTGGACGGCCACGACTCCACCAGGACCGCTAATGCTGCCCGTGTTGACATGTAGATTCTGCATCTGCGCGCTCAGGCCGAGCGTGCTTCCTGCCCTGACGCTTTCCTTCGTGCTTCCAGGTCCAGTGTTGTTCCTGAAGGTGCTCGTGCGTCCTGCGGGTTCCGCCACCTCGGTAATTTGATTGTCGGTGCCATTGGGATCGCGAATGCTGTATTGGGCTATCGTTCGCATCTTGCGAGTCACCCAGCCCGCTAGAATCTTCCCTCGCTGCTTCTCCCCTAGTCGCGAGCGATGGAAGTCCCCCTTGATCACAAATGCGACAATGTCAATGACAAGCTGGTGCTCGTTGAGGATCGCATTGACAATAACAGGGACCATGGATGCCAGGAAGTTCCTGCGGAAAATCTCCACCACCACGACCACCAAGCCGCCAGCCTGGAAGACAGCACTAGCGAGATGTCAGTAATCTCTCTTATGTGAATAGCGTGCCGGCCTGGCAATCAAAAGAAAGCCACAGAGATAGTGAATGACCGAGTAATAAATTGACTTACCATCCCCCAGAAACGATATTTCGATGGCATCGTTCGACTGACGACTCAATGTCAGTCGAGAAGTGATTGAGGCCGTTTACCTCAAACGTGTCGCCTATGCTGCCAAGCACAAACAGCACCTGCATGTCCACAGGCGCTCCGTTGGGTCCGATCGGACGAGTCACATTGTGCAGGAATCCCAAGTCTCCCGTGCGGACGTAACGCACGTTGGGGTCGCCGTCGACGGTACGGCCGTTGAACCGCTCCGCATCCAGTCGCTCCTTTGAGCCGTAGAAACTGAAGGCGTTCGCTTCGGATTGCACCCAGATCTCGCCATACTCACCCACGAGGCAGAGCTGGTTGGTCTCTGGGTTGACAATCGAGATTAACGTATTCACGGGTACCATGCCCGAGTCTTGGATCAACAGCGCGTTAGGCTCCGTGTCTACATCCACGGGCATGATGAGACCTCGTCGTAGGGCACTCATATCAAGATGCAACTCCACAGGCTCAATGCACATGTATGAACGTGATGCTACCATAGGGTTCAGAACGTGTGAGTATACTGTGTTGATCGCCGTCCTATCAAGGCTTGCTCCAGAGAAATGCACACGCACTCTCGAGACTGTGGTTCATTGAAACGTTAGTGTATGTTCGATCAAGTCATCTACATGTAGATGGTCAAATAGAAAAGCAGTGATGAAGACTTACAAACGTCAGACCTAGGTCTACTATCAGTAGCAATCATGAGATTCTTCAACTCGTGCATCCCCATCGTCTTCCCGGCTCCCTGTGCTATCGCATAATCCAACATCTGACTCGTCGCGTACGCATCCTTGATTTTGTATCTCGATAATGTTTGGAACAGAATGTTCGGGTTCGTCGCAAAGTCGACTGGAGAGACAAGATATGTGGGCGCGGCTAGGAAGATACCCATCAAGCATGTGTGAATGAAGCCGAGTCCAATCGTGCTCCGCACACATCCCAACACAGGTCTGTTGCTGGTCATCTGGCACGTCTCTTTCTGGACCTTGCAGAGCGCCATGATGGTGTCGTGGCCCAGTTGGACAGCGATGCGGCGCTGATCAGGAGTCCAGTACGTCCACACGAGAACGGGGTAGCCCGGCTGCACCCACGCAGGACGCATCGTGAGGCCGTGGTCACGGCATCCGCTGGACTGTTTCGGTGGTTTGGATGTATTGTATGTGTGAGGCATATTGACCTTGAGAATGACGGCAGACTGCTTAAGATGCTGCGATACTTGCTTCAGCTTTAGAAGGTGTTCCACCTCCGCGTTAACGAGGATGGCCTTGATTTTGAAGTCAGAAAGGATATGGAGTAGTGCTGGGGCATCTTCGTTCAATCTGTTCTGATCGATAGGCGCCATAGGAATGGCAACAGCACCCAGACAGAAACAAGCGTGGACTGCATATACGAAGTCCTCAGAGTGCGTGTACATGAGAAGGAGGTGGTCACCGGCTTGCACCTTGACCTTGTTTTTGAGGTACATCGCGACCGAGGCGACCTTGATGTCGAACTTCTTCCAGTTCACGCCTTTGCCTTCGCGCCCGCGGCCGTCAATCGTACAGTATGACAGCTCTTCTGATTGACGGGAAACCCGCCATTGCATCAGGTCGTGGATGTTGGAGAATTGATTCAGAGGGGTGGATGTTCGGTCATCGATCACGACTTCGCGGGGGTCAACACCAGAGTATTGCTTGTCCTGCATCAGCAGGTACTGCCCTCGTGCCATGGAGGCCAGCGGGGACCAGATACCTCCAGCCGGGTCGTCTCCGAGACCTAGGTTCTGGACGGCCCGTTCGACGCCGAATTTGACATGGACACAAGGAAGGGAGCCGTTGTCAAATTCTTTACGGCAGAGCATGTTGCCGATCTCGCGACGACCATTTTTGACGACACGAGGAAGTGTGTTCGGGGCAGTGATCATGACACAATAGACACGGAGGTGGTGCTCGTTGTAGAGCACTTCCATAACGCGATCGGAAAGCGAATCGAGGAAGGGGATGTCTAGCTGTCGAGGCGGACCACCAGGGTTCGTGGGAGCTGTCGAGGCAGATTGGGTTTCTATCAGTATTATGGGTAGATATTCTCCATTGACGTGAGCATCGAAAGCAGAACTAGATTGTGTTAATTCGGCCTTAGTAGAGTACTTTGAAGTGACTTACCAATCGTATATCTTGGGCACCGTCTTCATGATGCTGACCACCAAATGCTGTACAAAGAAGTACCGATGCTCTGCTTCAAAAACGCCATGCTCGACCCATTCAACACGCTGCCTTATTCGATCTTCGTACAGGCCCAACACGAAGATTTTGCCATCAACCACACACCCAAGTAAACCCGTTCGCAGGAATTCTAGTTCTAGCAACTGGGGTGTAGGGCTTCCCTCTACAAATCTATAAGGCCGTGCATGGAAGATGGTCTCAGTGTGTTTCTGCAACTGCCAGAAACCTCCGGACAGCGAAGGGGAATCAACCCATATCTCACCAATAGAATATGGCGAGCACAACAGATTTGTCTCTGGATCAACCACAGCTAATGTTGCGTCTGGAATGGGGTAGCCAAATGCTCCAACCCTCATTGTCCCCGGCTCGTTGCTGCGCTTTCGAGCCTCCTCGCCCATGGCGATAACGACGACTTCGTTCAGCTTGAGAGCTTCTTTATCGAGGAGTATTTCTGTCAGCTCGGTCCTGCTCTTCTTCTGGCTCGTCTTCTTCGACGTGCCGCCGCCGCCAATCAGGCTAGTGTAACCATTGAGTGCGCTTGGATCGTTCTTATCTTTCTCCGCATCTTCCTCATCTTCCTCCTCCATGCTGAGTGGGCATCCCATTCGCTCTTCGCCGCCCAACCAATCCCTCACAGACACGATCATGCCGCCATGTTCAGGTAAGCACAGCATGGGCGCGATGAGTTGGGAAGCCCTGGGGTTTCTCATAGGTCGTAGCCATCGATCACCTAATATTTCATGGAATTCGCAGTCCACGGTCAACGTATCGATAAGACAGATTTTCACACTAGAAAAGTTCGGCTCGGAGTTCTTCTTGAAGTTTCTCGTTGCCATGGGATCTTGCTGATAGTTGTAGACGGCGCGTTTGAGACCAGGATAATCAGCAACCATGATCGAGGTTTTGTATTTCGTGATGAGGTGGGCGTAAAGACCGGGAGTTTCGACGGTCTTTGATTCAAGCCAAACGGTAGTGTGTCCTCCGTAAACTGAATATAGAACCGCAAGAATCATGCCTGCACTCTCTCGCGGATCTAGATAACTCAAGATGACTTCTGTGGGCGAGGACCTCGCATGGTTGTTGATGAAATTACCGCTCCGATCTCTGAGGTTGGAGCTGAATGTGTCTGAAGGGCCGTTGCCGGTGGGGACGGTGGACATCATGGCGCTGATGCATGCCATTTGGTGCATTATGGTCCTGTGGCTGAGAACCACACCTCGCAAATCACCAGTGGGTGCCCGCGAGAACTCGATATACGCAACTTCCGGAACCTGCAATGCAGGAGTGTCATCATGCTTCTTAGGGTGATAACTTCCGAACTCGTTGGTCTTCCACCATTCTACTCCACTGGGCCACTTCAATCGATTTTGGCTGATATCCCTGTGGAAGGCTTTTAGATTGTTATCGGTCGTCAGTGCGAGGTGGGCCTGGGTTGTAGTCAACAGAAGGATGAGTTTCTGGTAGTCATCCACACTGTTGATGGGAACTGCCACCACGCCAGCGATGAAGCAACCCATCAGCGCTACCACAAACTCGATGACTTCAGTATCCCGATATACCAAAGCCACCCGATCGCCACGATAAAGATTGCTCTTGTCTCTTATCACCTTTGCGACCTTCTCTGCGCGGCTGGCGACCTTCTCCCAGCTGATCGAAGCTGTTTCTTTTCCCTTCGAATCGAGAACCCAGAAAGCCGTTTGTCTTGGCTGGACTCGTCCTCGATGTCGCAGGACAGCTCCGATATTGTCGAATTTTGACATCAGAATGTTGGGATTGTGCGGATCATAGACATTGAAGGGCAGGTCTCGTGGCTCTAGTGGAAGCTGCGTCTCTACCATACCTGCTGGTAGATCTGTTTGGCTGAGCATAGGAGGGGGAATGGCAACAGTAGGAGAGAAGGCGTCGCCAGATGAGTATCGGTTTGGCCCGCCGTACGAGTCCCTATGGTCCTGCATTTGTTGCCCAGTAAAATCGGAAAAGTACCCTTGGTGGTTCTCGAGCATCGTGCTCCGCCGACTGATTTCTCCCCCGGGAGACCCATATCCACCGTCATAACCAGGCTGGGTGTCCGGATTGAAGGCGAAATTGCCGAGCATAGAGCCATCGCGAGAGTACGGAGCGTATTCTGGGGTTTGTGGTCGAGGAATGAATGTCTCACTGGCCTGGGACGGTTGCCTCTGCAGCGAGTTCGTCCTTATGCCCAGCTGTCTTTCCTGGAAGCGCCCAACTTGGCTAGGTGGGTATGCAATGTACTCCTGCGGTGTCCTCGTGTCGCCTTGACCCGGGTTTCCGAAGGGGGATTCCGCACGCTGTATGTCGAGGGTCGGGAGTTCCGTTGGTTGCGGCGCGGCCGGCGTGGAGAGTGCAGCGAGAGAAGCAGTGCGAGAGCCGGACCCTCCGTCGCTGTCTGAAGGGCTATGGAGTCGCAATTGGCCCTGCAGCTGTTCCGCCTGCGCGGGTCCGAGATATTGCGACAGAAGGACGGTTCTTCGCTTTTCGTACCTGACATGAATGTTAGTCCCCTGTACCCGGAACGTGAGGTGTGGCTGCAAGACTGTGACAAACAGACTTGAGACAGTGCCCTCGAGACCATAAGGACCGACCGGCAGCCAGACTAGACTGACCCTTTCTGTGTGATGTCGCCCTCCTCGAGTTCATTCTCGAGTTCATGCAGCTTGGCCTGCAGCTCTGGATTGGACTCGGCCATGTCGAGAGGAAGGATATAGGTTATTCTATGAAAGCGGGCGTGTGCGTGTGCGTGTATTGAGCTGTGGTTAGTAGCTTAATAGCTATGGGGGAATCGTTTGTGCGATTTCGTTGGTGGCGGGTGACATGTCAATATGCGATCGACGCGGGGGAGAGTCTGCGAAACGGAGATTGGCGCGCGCACTTGGGTGTAACGTGAGGAAGGAAGGAAGGAGGGAAGGAAGGAACACAGCTCCAAGTGCTGGTGACGGTTATACACAAATGTCACCCAGGGCAGATGGAGAGTAAGGAGCCCCTTGGGTTGGAATGGATATGAAGAAGTGGTGGTGGTGTTGGTGAGAAAGGTACAGTACAGGTACAGGTACAGGTACAAGAGAGGTGCGGTAGTTAGGTAGTGGAAGGTGTCAAAGGTTTGTGGTTGGTCAGTTGGAGAGCGGATTCGCACGTCGTCGGGTATGGCTGGCACTGACAGTCAGTAACGGGCGTCGACTGGCGTACTCGTACCCAAGGACCTAAGGCATGGACTGGCTACGGTATGGACTGGAACTGGAATTGGAGGTGGGCGGCGGAGGGTGGAGGGTATGACGTTGTCTTTCTTGATTTCTTCCTCCTCCATTTCTTGTCTTAATTTATTGATCTTCCAAACCCTTCCTCTTTCAACCTACACTTGGCCAGATCCCAGTCAATTCCACTACGAAAATAGTCACCAACTAATACTTGTGAAAATCAATTTGAACACATTATCGTCAAAGATGTGTACAATAATAGATCACATCATATGCCTTCGGCTCCAGCCAAGATTCGTATAAGCTCTATTCTAGCGAAGTGCTCAACTCCGGAGCTCGTAACTCAATCAATAGTAGTTCGAGTCCAGAGAAAAAGAAAGAAAACATCGACTGGACCCTGAAGCAAATCGCTAAGGAGATGATTACCAGAATTAGCACGATGGCACGATGGGCTGAGGCCGATAGTATGCAGGTGTTACTCCACGTTACCTACCGCTTCTACTGGCATCCTTCGGCCATTGGAGATCGCCAAGAAACAGAACATATCCAGAACAGTTCAGTATGAGTACCTGGCTGAAATCCATTGTCATAAATCAATTGCTTTTATATCAAAGCTGATGATTAGTGAAAACATGTGAGATCTCCTCCCTACATGGATTTACCGTTAACCTTGGGAATACGGAATGGGTGATCCCCCCAAAATCCCGTGATTGTGCCCTCCTCCATTGCCTCGGCTCAGAGTATGTTTCCGAATGTTGCAACTCCAGCTCCTGCTACTGGACCACTCCTGGGCTACTCCCGGGACATTACTGTAACAACTCCTATAATTTATATTTCCCTTTCATTCACTCATTCCCTTCACATACCCTTTCGACATCTCCACACCTTTTCCATTCGTCTCAAGGGAAGCACTGGTTGCCCATCCCGCCCGCCGTCACCATGTCCACTCTAATCCGACCACCCGCCGTCGACCCATCCCAATCCGCCATCGAGAACCTCCTCGAGCTGACCCAGCTCTCCGACATAGACCCCGACCTCTTCACCAACCGGCGACCCCTATGGCACCCTCCAGGTGCCCGCGGCATCTACGGCGGCGCCGCAATCGCGCAATGCCTCAGCGCCGCCCAGCGCACCGTCGATGAGGACTTCACCGTCCACTCCATGCACTGCTACTTCGTCCTCGCCGGCAACTCCGAGATCCCCATCATATACCACGTCGAGCGCGTCCGGTCAGGCAAGTCCTTTGCTACCAGGACCGTACAGGCGAGGCAGCGCGGTAAGGTCATCTTCACGACGACCATGAGCTTCGTCCGCCAGAACAGCGGAGGCGAGCAGAAGGTCGAACATTCCGCCAAACTACCACAAGTACCAGGTCCAATCGAGGGATTAGACGACCTCGATCACGGTGGATCCTCCAGCGGGCCTTTCCAGAGCCAGCGCATAGAGATAACAAATAGTGAGCATGGACCTACGTTTCGCGCTTCAAGGGATACGGGTACTGACCATACGCAGACGACTCGCCGAACGCTGAGGACAAGAAGTGCAGGCAGTGGATGAAGGCTCGAGGCCGCATATCGCCCGCCGGCGGCCACCAGGCGCATCTATCCGCCCTCGCATACATGTCGGACAGCTACTTCATCGGAACGATCGCGCGCGTGCACAAGCTGTGGCGATACTCGAAGACGCGCAAGGACAAATCCAAGTCCAGCATCGACGAGGACGTCCTCAAGAAACTCCTCGCCATGGACGACGAGGAGCTCAAGAGGGTCAGGTTCGTGGACAAGGCGGACCTCGAGCGTCTGAGGAGGATCCGCAACGGGGAGGACGTGTCGGCGACGGACAAGAGCCCCGAGATCGGGATGATGGTTAGTCTGGATCATACTATTTACTTCCACAACCCGAGGGCTTTCAGGGCGGACGAGTGGATGTTCACGGAGATGGAGACGCCTTGGACGGGTGATGGCCGTGGGTTGGTGTTCCAGAAGATCTTTTCGAGGGATGGCACGCTCATTGCGAGTTGCGTGCAAGAGGTGAGTACTTTCCTTTACATACCTAACCTTTCCCCTATCATACCAAACATAACCTATCATAACCAAACGAACTCACTAACTCTTCCTACCAGGGCCTCGTCCGCCTCAAACAACAAGGCGAAAGCAAATTGTAGTAATTGTCTGTTATCACTATTGTCATCATGTTTCTCTGGGCCGGCTATTGATCATTCATACTATCCATAAACCTTTTAGATTCTTCCTGTGTAGCAATATCTATCATATCGCCACCATCATCATCGCCACATATCAGCATCGTTCTCACACAGCCACACATATCCCCTATCCCCTGTACAGATACTAAGTCCGTGACATACAAGTCTCACATACTTAATCTCACTCCACATCACCAACGCCACAAGGCACGTTACACAAAAAAACCACCATCGTGTCCTCCGTCCGTGTGACGAAGCATCGAAGGGAAAGATCCATGAGGAAAGAGGTTCGCTGACGCCAGCTCCTCGGCAAGCCAAGGCAAGGCAGACAGGAGGATGTGCTCTGACATCGAATCTTGCCGTCTTAGTGTCGGAGAGGCAAGTGATAGAATATGGAAGAAGCATGGACGAGGGAAGGTCACTGGCACAAAGGGGTGGGTTAGGTTGTGAGTGATGGGGTCTTATGATATTGGGGAAGTGTGGAGGAAATGTGATTATATATCGACTTGCTATTTTTGCTTCTTTCCATCTTTGCTTACTTATGGGTTTGGGAGGTTGTTGGATTGTGAAATTGATTGATCGATCCTTAGAGAAGATTTATTTGTAAGTTCTTCAATGTAGGATAGTGTGGATTGCTTTCTTTTTTTATAGAACGGTGATTAATTGGAAATTGTTATATCATTTGCATATATTCGTGACTTTCGTATAATGAGCCTGCTTTCTTGCTTGCCCTTTTTTTTCACTTTCCCATTGGCATCAATCATGCCAACGACTCAAGTTTAAACCCTCCCATGAATCCAACCCCCTCCCCTACTCCTGAGGATTCACCACCAACTTCCCCCTAACCTTCCCCTCAAAGACATCCCTACTCGCCCCCTGCAACGCCGCCAACCCACCCTCCACCTTCGTAAACTTCACCGGCTCGACCAGCTTCTCGCTCAGCACCTTGGGCAAATACTCCCCGTACCACCAGTCCCTCCACGCAGCGTGCTCCTCGCTCTGCGCCGCCTGCGAAAAGCCAGTGTACACGCGCTCGACGTTCGCCGGCAACTCGACGTCGCCGCCGAGCACGGAGGCGAAGCGGCCACCTGACGGCTGGAGTAGCGAGGCTAGGGCTTGCTGGGAGGTTGCGTCGCCGCTGCCGGTGATGAGGTACTTGAAGGGTCCCAGGGCGCGGAGTCGCTCCACGGCGTCGGGCGACTTGTAGTCGATGACTTCGGAGGCGCCGAGGGATTGCTGCCGCGCGGTGTCGCGCGCGGAGGCTGTTACGACGACTGTGTGGCCGACCTGGGGGATGGTGTTAGCGGGATTGTTTTCGTGGTTTGTGTTTATGTTCAAGCCAGGGCTTGAGTTCCCGACAGTGGCTATGCCGGATGGTACAGCAGTGGGCATTACTGTATAGAGATATCGGAACGGCCGAATCGGGGGTTGAGTAATTCATGACAAAGGAAAAGGGAACAGGATAGCAAAACACTTACGGATTTCGCGTACTGCACAGCATACGATCCTACGGCGCCACCAGCACCCCAAACGAGCACTTTCTCGCTAGGGCTTGCAGTCCCGGGCTTCCCCATCCCCAGGAAGTGGTGCAATGCCGCGACTGCGGTCTGCAACGGGAAGTCGACCAGTACGGCCTGTTCGAAGTCGACATCGCCAATCTGGAGGAGCAGGGTGTGTCAGTTTATGTATTTGTAATGTTGCGGGATGCGGATGCAAAAAGGGGAGGGGGGCGCGGGTGTTGGTTCTTTTTTTGTCCCCGAGAAACGTACCTTCGCCGCGGTTTTGGAACTACAAATTGTGAGCTGCTGCCACGTTCCCTGACGGACGTTCACATCGTTGTCGACATAGGCTTTCGTGTCGAAGACGACGCGGTCCCCGGCTTGGAAGCCGACCACGTCGGATCCGACCTGCTCGACGACACCCGCACCGCTGGTTCCGAAAACGGCTGGGTAGGTGGCAGTACCCGCGCCCCCGTACCCGGAGAGCAGCTTTTTGGCATCGAGAGGTTGGATGGCGACTGCGTGGACGCGAACTAGCAATTCTCCAGATTCTGGCCGATGGATGTCCGAAGTTCGCACTTCCAGCTCTGCGCCGGCACTAGGGACGAATGCTGCACGATTCTCGGAGGCCATGATTTTGGAATGATCGGATTGTGGCTACGGGGTATGCTTAGTTGTTTGAAGAGGAGGAATAATGCTGAGGAATGGTGGAGAGACGAAATGCAACAATGCTGAGCAAGAACTGAAGAGCGCAACGGGTGCAAGTTTACATACTCACGGAAACCAAAGTCTACGACGATGTCATCGAACACCTACTGCCTGAATAATCACGACCTTCATGGATTCCGCATATTGCGATGGGGTCGAAACAACATGATGAGGAGTGAATGCTTCTCTGCTGTTCGTTGGAGACGCGCCAATGTTGGACCCCGCCCCATTGACAATTCTTTGGTAAGCGGTCGTGATGTTGGGGACGCCAATGGGGGAGCATGAAGGGACGTGATGACGTCGGCGTTGGTGTGGTTTGGAGGGTGAAGTAAGCATGGAGTAATCCACGCTGAATAAGTTATTATCAACCCTGGGGTACGAGTATCAACGTCACTTTGCAAGTCCTCGTAACTACTCATATCTCTTAGTTGCTACTCATACTACCAGTAGTAGCTCGAAAGACGAAAGAAAGAAAGAGAAGAAGAAAAAAAAGAAAAGAAAAAAGAAAGCGTGCTAATTAGGTGGACTTTTCTGTTCCCCTTATTCTGGTATACAAGGAAGGTAACTCTAGTGAATGGGCTAATTAAGGGTCAACAGTGACAAATTGTTTAGAGATGGAGAGACGAAAGATTGCTGGCTGGAGGTGTACCATACTACGATCCCTCCTCCATCGGTCCATTCAGCCAAACATTCATCCACACTCCCGAGTCCGTCCATCTCTACTTTACTTGTAGGTAAGTTAGTGGACGCCTACAAGTAATCACCAAAGAAGGAAACTAGGGAAGTAGGTGAACTAGGCCGCTCCAATCATATTGGCCCCCCAAGGTAGCATCAACCTTCCTAGTACCGAGTATGGCTGATCCCATCGCCCTCATCTCATGGACCATGCTCTCGCCATGTGATGATCACGCCAATCTCCCTTTTGTCCCTATTTCGACTCTCGATCGATGGAATGCGCCTTACCTCCCCAGTTATCACATTCACGATTTGGAATACCTACGATTCAACTTCCTATCTAAAAAAATTAGCTACCTATTATTGCGCCTATTAGACCCATCGTCTTATACACTTACTATTGCAGGTCAGATCGATGACTCGACTTAAGAGATTCAGCGCCACACTTTTTTGGGGGCGATGGGGCTTGACGAGGCTGTCAGCACCACGCTTTTGGCACCTCCGACACGTCTGGTCCCTCAACACCATAGAGACATCGTGAAACCTTCCGACTACGTATGCATAATGTCAGCCACAGGAAACGCCGGGACCACCAGAACATCAGATCACCGATGAGCATCTACAATCTACATTTGGGGCGACAACGACCATCGCGTCCTCCGTACAAATCATCCATCGACATAACACGAGGGAAATATTGCTCATCATTTTTGTTTTCTTGCTAATGCCCTAAATCTCGAAGCCAGCGTTGGTTCTCGTCCCAACCATCGAAAGATGGTTGAGATGACACCCGACGGAACGGATGCATTTCTTGCCCCCATACCCATATGCATATGCGATCGAGGCGGGAATATGCAACGGCCTTTTTGGTTTTTTTTTATTTGGTACCGGTCGATGGCTAATGAAATTTCTTTTGGGAACAATTCATGCGTGTTGCGTTCGTAGAATTTCAGGGCCAGGTACTGTATGGAATACGAAGACCGGCTCCTTATGGGTTGCGAGGATGATCCCCTGCAAAGCATTTCCCATCGGTGCCATCGTCCAACTCCAGGCCCCAAAGCCAAGCGATGGGCCGCTTACAAAGTTCCGGATGCGATGGGATTGGTTCCGACATGGAGTCGCAACCTATTTCTGGGAAATTTGTTCCTTTCCGCACTTCCCTTTCCCTCGTGGCCTTCCACCATGACCTCATGCCATTTCTAATACTAGCATCTATCTAACTATCTAGGGCCATCAATTAGTATTGTGTAGGTAGGTAATGTGGTAAGTAAGTATCTACACACCGCAAAAACCCCCGCCAAGTCGACGCCATCGTGCAATGGGACAAGATTCCGCCGCATTTCACTACTGCGTGGAAACTCCATCGAACAGCTGAGTAAAATGGCAACGCCCGCACCCACATGGCTCAAGAATCCAGCTTTTTGCAACACCCCTGCGGTGTAAAAGAAAGGCACCAAATTTAGATGCGATCGAGCGGCCTGATTCGGGCTTCTCTCGTTTAACGGCCATTCAGTTCAAGTCCAATGTCAGGGCCCATGAGTCCATCACGCCTGAAGCGCAATTGGTCGCTGCGCTAACGTCTTCCGATGTATTCAATCTCCAATCGTCTAGACGCTTCGGGACAGTAGTCTCGCGGAAACTGTATCAGACTCAGTTCTGAAATGAGCGGACAGAGCGCCACTCCATGTGTATACGATGTCTATTTCAAATATTGATCGGATGCTTTCCAACGCCTTTATCAATGCTTACCACTACGCAACGGGAGTGGCCGCCATTTCCCCGACTTGCTCTTCTGATCATCATCGGCGCTCGAGTACCTCATAGTGGGCTCATCCATCATGCCTCTATTGCTATTTTCATATATATGATGAACAGCCTAGCCGTGAATGATTCTGGTCAATACAGCCATTGCAACGATTCCAACCGGGTTTGAACGGCAGGGTACCACTTTGGGTGAAGGCCATTCGTATTCACCGTCAATAGCACATCCCATTTCCATCGCATCGGCTTATCCGCATGTCATTGTGCATGCGGCTCGCAATTGAATTCTGACGACAGCAATCCTGGAGCTGCCCCCCGCCACCAGATTGGGATTCGTTTAAACAAACCACCCCCAGGGGTGCACGCAGCACACATCGTGAACTGACGCCACACGCATCTGGACACCGACTATACACCATCTGCCCTCGACGACCTGCCAATTACGACGCATATCCAACTCTCATTACCGACCGAGATCCGCTCCGACCCTCCCGTTTCTCGATTGTCCGTCCACTCGTGACCCAGCATTACAGAAGATTTCTACGGATCTGACCTGCACCGAAGGTCTGTTTAAGCCTCCACTACGTTGATTACTTCACGCTTTGCAGGCTTACAATATCACAGATTCGACCTTACCTGCTCACCTGTCTCTATCTTTGGTAAACACCCTGGCCAAGGAACATTCCATCGTAGGGCTCGAAGAGGATCGTATGGTCGACAGCTGGTTTCTGGAAAGATATAAGGTCTGGGTTAGAGCAGTCTTCAAACTATCTCAACAGCTTCAAACGAGGTTAATCAGTCCCAGACAGCCTCTGTCGACCTACCTCGCCTGTACAAGACCTGTATATCTTTCTAATTTCACTTCCCCAAGGCCTATGAGCAATCAATTACCACCACTACAAACCAGCCCATCAGAATCACCGAAACCTAATAGTAAAAGCCAGCCCACATCAGCACCGCCTGGAGACTCAAAACAACGAATACTCCCATCTGAACCCGGCCTAGGCAAATCGGAAGCTCCTCAATCACACGCTGGATTGCGTTCTCAATCACTATCGAATCTCCTGCTCCCCTCGGAGTCGCACAGGTCAAGCTCGGATCAGCCCGACTCCACGCTCCCCGCACATCTCTTCTCCGCATCACCAGTATCGTCAACCGAGTCTCCGAAGGAAGCAGTAGCAGCCACTGAGCAGCAGTTTGCACGTCCAGACAAACCAAGCGGTTCCCGCACTCGAGCGCAGCAGAACTGGTCGCAGCCCAAGAAGACTCAAACGGCACCTTCCCCTTACTCCCGGCCAAGATCAAAATCTCAACCTCGCGGGAGATCTAGACCAGCAGCAATCACGGCAATGTCTTCCGCTGCCTCATCCCCAAGCAACACGTCCACGACGGGACCGTCGGGCTCGTCCTCCACGGGCTCCAACCCGTCCTACCACCTGCCATATGCACCCTTCCCCTACCCTATGCCACCCAACTACGGAGGCTCAGGGACCCAGGGCGGGCATGGCGGGAGCAGCGGCTCTGGAAAATAAAGTCGATTCTTTTTGTTTGTATACCCACCATTAACGATTTGCATCTGCGGGGTGTTTCCTTTAAAAAGATCTTTAAGCGAATGGGCCACGAACTGATATTCCCGGATATGTTTCGAGTATTGTTTCAAAAGATGCCTACCACGCCGCGCGGCTGGGGGATGATGGTGCATGGGGGCTTCGGATGCATTATTCCAACGGCGCACGCTGCTGCTTTTTCTACCCTGCCTTGCTCGGTGGACTCTCTTTATTTCTTTCTTTTTCTCCTTGATATTTCGCAAGCCAATTGACTCTTGCTTGCGTTGGGCAAATACGACACGACCATTTCTCTTCTGTTGTTTCGCTCGGAGTTTATTCCCCCAAATCTGCTTCCGGAATGTTATCACGAACCTGTTCCGCTCGGTTGCATATACGAAAAGGTCCCCTCCATTATTTCTCCACTCTCTCATTCGTCCTAGTGCTCTAGGTCTTGAATGCTCGGGTGCGAGTGACTAGTGCTATGTTGTTATTGTCATAGCGCTTCTCTTCTCATTCCAAATATCCGTTAGCCTTCCTGGCTACCGAACGGGTACTTGTAAAGTAGCTGAACTTACTGAACTGATTGGGGCGCTACGCGAGGTTTTTCTTCCTGCTTTCGTAACGAGGATATCCGATGACGACCGTTAGTTACACGAGTACTTTTGTATTACTGTTACTTGGCTGGGCTTTTTTTCCGCTTCTCTTTTCTTCTTCACCATAGATTTCTTTTCTGGCCGATTTTTCTTCTTCTTCTTTTGAATAGACTTCATTTCACTTCCCCGTAGCCAATTTTCCACCCTGAACCTGCGATTCTCTTGCGCTGACGTTTCATTATCCAATTAACCGAGCCGGCCAATGAAATGCTGGAAGCCGGCAGTCTCGCACGGTAGGTACCGTACCTGGGCCTGGCACTCTCAGCGACTTACTCGCGCGTTCCCGGTTATAGCCAGCGCTCGCAGCCAGCCTTGGGGGAGGAGGCGGAAGCGTGGGAGTGGGAGCCTACGAGTGCCTACTAAAGAAGGACAATGTGGGCGGGCTAGTCTGCTTGGGAGTTATTACGAAGATCATCGCATCGCCAACACCAGGGCATGTGCAAGCAGTAATAGGACACGGGACAACGCTTGGGATACGGCATTAATTACCTCGTATCATGCTATTGCCATACACATGGTACTTGTACATAGCCATACACATGATACTTGTATGTACAAGTACCTGCACTTGGTACGTAGGCATCGCATCACGCCGCATCGCACTGCACCGCATCGCACGTGCAGTATGTAGATATCTCACGCCCACAACTTTCTTGTCCCTCACCCACCAAAAGCTTGTTATCATACGTCGAACCGTTCACCTACCTACACACAGCACACAGAGTAATTAAACCATGGAACATCCCGCCCAGCCCAGCTCATGTAATCCGTAACTAGACGATACCTTACATGCCACGATGCGGCTAACGAGCCGCCAACCCACCAACGTGCATACATAACTTGAACTAGACCAACCCTCTGTAGGACATGTGCCAACTAACTATCGCGGCCTACGCTCGCTCTATTTCTACCCGCCTTGCGAGCCCACCACCCGCCTCGCGCTCGTCGTCGAAGCCGCATACATAATCTGATCTCTTCCCGTGTATACACGGAGAGTGGCGTTATGTAATTACTACTTCTTCTTCCGATGTGGAGGTCGATTGTTAAAAATAGAAAAGGTGGGCTAAGATAGTGGTATAGTGTACACATCACATGGAGATGCGCATAGTTACTGTTGATACCTGGGGATGGGATCGTTGATACTACGTCTATAACTGGATGGCAGGGCGGGTGTATGACGGATGCTAAGAACCATATATTCGACTACCACCACAAGATAATTGTAACAACAATATCTTTTCTTTACTCAAAGAGACTGAAATATTCCAATTGTTCTTTCATACTTGGAAATCCATGCGTCTATTATATAATACTTATCTGTGGATACTGTCGAGACTCGAGAACGATGGTGTTCTTTGCATGTGGAGACTTGGCGTGAAGTGTATTTGTTAGTTACTGAAGGAGCGTGGAGCCACAATTAGTCGTCGGAGTTGAGGCTAGAAAGGAACCTATTTATAGGTACCTTACCTCTCGCAATGGTTGATGAACATGATATCTGATCTTCTCTGCGTCATCTGATATTTTACTAGAGTACTGTCTCAACTGCATTAAAGCAGGTTCGCCGTTAAGACCTATGGTTCTCATAGCAGCAAAGCATTTGTGCACAGGGTGCTCGACATTGCTGTCTGCATATATCGACGGTAATGCCGCCCATGAACTATGAGGTTCCGTAAACTTGGCGTCAAACGACAAGAACTGGTCAGGTAAAACTAAAGTCAAGGATTGTCCGTCCTATGCAGCAAACACGCCGAAGGCCGTATTAGTGATGCTATGCAGCTTGCATTTTTCATAATGTAGAACGTCGTTCTATGATGCTCACCAGAGGATCTGGATCCTTCAGATCGGACGGTAAGCGCCGGCTTGGCGCGCGTCAACTCATATCGCGACTTTGTTGCAAGGAAATGCTTCCATCACCCACAATGTAATCATGGATCAATCGGCTTAAACTCGTTCACTATGTCCTTGCTCGCATTACCCGAGGAACTTTTCATCGAAATCATCGAGCTTGTGGTTCATGGGATCGGCCCCGCGTTGGGTGTGGGGCTGAGGCTCGTGTGCCGTACGACTGCCTACTCGCATTGTCGCTTCTGAGACTGATTACTGCCAGGGCAATTCGACAAGATCGTTGAGGATGTCGTATTTAGATTACCCAGTAGCCTTCTAGCACAACAAAACCTTAGCAAAAGTGTACTCACCAAGGTTTTGTACGCAAAAACGAGAATCGAGAATTCCAAGAGTCCACTTTGCCGCACTATCAGAGATACGGTCAGCTACATCGACCACAGTAGCATTAATAGTGCATTGAAAGATGTATGCATGAAAGCACTTGTCAAAGCAGCCATTCGGTTCATGTTTACCTGGGATATTTTCGACAATCTCATATCTGATGAATCGCGGTATAGGGGATGTATGAAAAGCAATGCTCTTATTGCGGCAATAGTAGCGGACGAACCAAATATGATCGAAGAAAGTCTTCAAAGGACAGGCATTGACACGGTCATTCGAACTAGGTACTTTGGTGATCCCCTTACCGCAGCTGCTGTGTTTGGTACCTCCGAAACCGTACAACTGGTATTGCGTCATCAAAAGACTTCAGGCAATAATCGATTCCGCCACCTCCGTGCAGTCCACGCTTTAGAAGCGGCTGCTGAGGCTGGACGAACTGAAATCATCCAAACTTTACTGGACGCCATAGAATTTGAGCCATCAGACTTTGAGCGTGCGATACTTGCCGCTACCAGATCCATGGAAGAGTCGGTTGCCATATTTTTGATTGATCGACGTCCTACTTACCCTCAGTTGGACCGAGAAATCAGGTTTTGGCTTAGTATTGCGCGGACAGTGGCAGAATTCGATTGTAGGAACATTCTGGAAAGTATCATCAGTGCCCTCATACATAGCCTGAAGGACGATGACTTTGCACTGGTGATCGAAGATGCATGCCGATATGGTCACAAAGATATGACCTGCACATTGCTATCAGCGTTTCCCGCTAAAAAGCCTGACATTCTTACTGGCAGTCTGTTCTGGGCAGGTCATCTGGGAAATATCGGATTGGTCGACGTTCTCTTAAATTATCTCAACTGGGACTTGAATGCGCAGCTTAAAGTTTTGGCTGGCACGGTTTCTGGAGGCCAATTTAAAACCACAGATTATGCTTTAAGTAAAACCGGTAGTGGAGCTAGGTTGAGAACATTCACTGACGTCGTCCATTATCTGTTACCAGACCTTCCATCTCCAATCTCATACCGCGCTGTCATGGCAACGCAGGAGTATCCCTCACAGCCCTCGACAGGAAGAGTACAGGTTCCACAAGAGGCTGTCTCGTTGCACACAGCAATCTCAGATGGAAACTTGAAAGAGGCTGTTACCATCTTCTGCACCTACGGGAACAAGCATAGTAAAGACGATCTTCGATCATTCTGTGGCAGCTTCGTTGCGGCGGCCCGCAAAAACCACCCTGAGATATTGCTGTATCTTTGCGAGAATAGATGGCCCCTTCTTCTTTCTGGAAGTGCAAGATCAGCCGCTATCGTCCAAGTATTTACTGATCGGGGATGGAATGTTAACGATTCGGATCCATCAACGCATTACTCACGCTTTGGGTACGTATGAATGAATACATAAGCACATGTTGACTGACTAATTGTACAGGGACTATGTGGAAGATGAGCATCTGACAAGGTGGCTCTTGCGTCGCGGTGCCGATCCAAATTCCAAAGGCGATATGGATATTAGTGTAATATCCGTGGCAGTACAACGAGCTCCATCTTTGCCCTTATTGAAACTATTGTTGGAGAAAGGAGGGCGCATTGACAAAGGCCACTTGCTCCACTTTGCCGTTCGACGTAATCAAGACGATGCTCTCGAAGTCATTGAACTACTCCTGGATCTTGATTGCGCCGTCGATAATCTCACGTTTCAGGACGATCCTGTTTCTACTCGTAGGTTCCTGAATGTCACAGACGAATTCACAACACCGCTTCAGAAAGCGGTCAGGCGTAATCAATTTGATATCGTAGTTTTTCTTCTCGAACGGGGCGCAGATCCAACTAAAAAAGGGCCCCTCGGACAGACGGCGCTTCAGATTGCCGAGAGTGAGGGTTATGCCGATGTGGTCAAT
This sequence comes from Aaosphaeria pasadenensis, assembly GCA_022813625.1. Lineage (NCBI taxonomy): Eukaryota > Fungi > Ascomycota > Dothideomycetes > Pleosporales > Aaosphaeria > Aaosphaeria pasadenensis. The sequence continues at coordinate 966,874 of JAKLMB010000008.1, read as the reverse complement.
TTACTCAAAAAACTCGAATCTGAACAGTAGGCTGTCCTTCCTACATCCACTGACAGCCATCCTATTGTATCGATTTCCCATCCTCTCGTATCCACATGTATTCTTTTATCGGCGGAGTGCTTTGTACTGAGAGAGCTACGTCGTGGAAAATAAGTTCATATTGGTATTCTCTATTCTCATATTCCCCTTGCCAGAAGGGAGATCATGGTTCTGTGTCTGTGACGAACCATGCCGACTACCTAGGTACAGAGGGTTGGTATGTTGGACTGTCCACCTATCTATCTACAAGCTTTATGTGTCTTGTATACCTAAAGTATCTACCTAAGGAGTGTAGTGTAGCTAGTAAACAGTCTTACAACCCTTTTCTGTGGGCATAAAATAGTAGCCAACCGCCAGCCCGACGTGCCAATCCTCTGTAGCTTGACTGCGCGCACGGGTCGTTCTGATTGGCTGTGAAACAAGCTAGTAACGCAGTCTGATTGGCTAAGGAAGCTGATCATGAATGTAGAACGACACGGCATGCAAATTGGAATGATTGAACTTGAATATCCTTTCATTTCTTCTATTTTAGGTACGCAGACAATTGCAGTTTGATATCAAACATTATCTAAGATAGACATGGTGCATACGTTTCTGTTTACCGCAATGATTTCCTTATTTCTCCATTAACAGTTGAGAAATCGACTCTACAGACATTGGTATGAGATATAGTAAGAAATATGGAGCTGAGGAGAATCAAGGGAAGCATGGGTTCTTCCACAGGGCACCATACCACATCTCTCATTCATTTCTCCATCCTCCTTGCCTTATCTTCATTAGGTCTGAGACCCTTCAAAGCTCGACCACATTTCCCGGATCGAAACTGTCCGATTGCGCGAAGTAGTAACCACGCTGATTCGTAACGAGTCTGGTCTGATGGGCTTCGTGTTCAAAATCACAGTTGAAGTGAGTGTGTCCGAACGCCCACACCGCCACACGTTCCGAGGAGAAGCAAATCTCCTGGGACAAATCAGTCATGAAACCAGATGAGATCGTACTGCGTTGGAATTTAGGGTCGATAGCACGAGCATCATCGGTCGGGGAGTAGTGTGTCATGATGATGATCTTGCGGTCGGATCCTTCCACGAGCTTCTGAACTTCAGCGTTGAGCCAACGAAGCTCGGATTCGTGCTTCTGCACATGCTCCTCCACGGTCCAATTCTCGATGTGGTAGAAATCGTTGAGTCCGAAACTGACAGAGTCCTTTTGAGCAGCTGTGATTTTGGAGAACAGCGTGCAGCCGAGAATAGACACCGTTGGTGAAAGATCATACCGCGTTTGGTCGAGGAGGACGAACTTCCCACTTGCTTGTTGTTCGGTCTCAGCCTGGAGCGAGAGAAGTTGTCGCTTGCTAGCCGCATAAGACGAGTGGTATGGCTCATGGTTGCCGAGAACATAGAAGATGATTTTGAATTGAGTCAGGTATTTTCGAAGGAATTCGATCAAACCGACGTCCTTGGTGTAGCCAATGTCCCCGAGTAGCGCAAGGTACTCTGCTATTGGAGTAATCTCAAAGACATCGTACGCCGCTGAAGCCTCCAGATGAAGATCAGAGAGGAGTTGTATTTTTACCATGCTTGTGGTGGTTGCATGTTGGAGAGGAGGAGGGAAAACGTGAATTCAGGCGCTTTGTAGTGATAAAGAATTGCACCTAACAAAGAATCCTTTTCATCTGCTACCATTAGGCAGAGAATTTCACGTGCCACGGGAGAGGACGGTGCACGCTCGCGCGCACATAGTCATCCTCCGTGAATAACTAAATAATTCCAAAGACTACACACGAGTGGTCCATGCTTACAATCACTCTCACTATGAACTCTCACAGCGGACGCCAGGGCATGCAGCCCACATAATATATAACTACCTGCAAGGTTTCGAACGACCTACACCGCATCGTTACTCATTGATCAGACACTTCAGATACTTTAACGATGGCTGAACACGTCGGTTCGGGGCAAGATGGTTCTAAGTTGCCATCTTTAAGCGACAGACTCGTAGCATCAGTAGCTGCAAGGCTTGATGCTGCTAAAATTCCCTATGTCCTCTGGGGTCTTTACATGCTGACCATTTTTGGCATTCCATCCATAGTCAATGTACGTATCTCACGTCAATCTAAGCTGACCAATATCAACGCATATCCCAGGTCATCGACATCGTTGTTGACGATAATTTCATAGATGCTGCCTATGCCACTCTTGAAGGTGCCGGTTTCATAGAGTGCAATTCAGAAGATTGCATCAGCAACAAGGAACTTCGTTATGCTCCAACCCCTCATACCCATCTCCACATCACCGAATCCGAACGGCTGGGTTTCTTTAAACGATCCGACGTTCTATGGCGACTCTCAGATCTATCAAAAGTGGATGGCGAAAGCATAATCCTAGCATCGGATCCCAGTCAACTACCCGGACCAGATATCCTAGGGAACCGACGACGATTCCCGCAGGACCTGCATCCAGTGCGCATCCCAACCGTCTACCACTAGTTCAGTCACTGCTTTTGCTCGCAAAGAAAGACCGGAATACGTACGGACGATACTGGATGAACTGGGTCAGCTACATACTGGAATACTGCACTGAAAACAACGTCTTCGATCAAAGCCGACTGACCGGGAACTACAAGACCTACATCGACGCTTTCATTTAGGGAGATCACTCATTGAAAAACCAGGCTTTTGAACATGTTCGCGTCACAGAGTAGTAAGACCGTGGGTGGGTGCGAGTCAAATGAAGAGGGTTACCATGGTCTCCATTGTCACCGACATACGAGGCCTGTTACCGATCTGCCACCCATCGATCGACGCATGCAACTTCTGAGTGGCACCATGCGCACTCCTACAGCCGGTATATTAACATGCAGCGGGGCGCGATAGATATCAGGTAGAGCAGCCTTCTGATATGATTAGGGCATCCCATAGCAAGAATTCCTGGGCCTCTCCTCTAAAGTTTATTCCGACACTTTTGACTCGCTTTGATTCTTGAATGTGTCTGGTCCATGTGCTGTTTGTGACAATGCTCCACTGCTAGATTCCTCCGATTGGGAAGGTCCTCAATTCGACCCCAGAGACTGTGAGCTAGCTATATTGGTCGCAGATCCTCCAAGTTAGCGAATCTGACTATTACATGTAGCTAATTGAAGTCTAGCAATTTAACAGTAGCTGATAACTACGGTCTGTGTATTAGCTTGTACAACCTTAAACAACCTAAGTTTAAGGTTGCTTAGCACAATATGGAATTACTAGGGAGTTCATATCAAGAATGAAATATATTGTAGTATACCGAAAAGGGTTGTGTTAAGATATTTGGGATGAAATCGTTACAACATAGGTTTTGCGACGTAAAGAAAGCCTTACCAATAACAACAGATCTGCATGATACTCATCGCGACTTTTAAGAATGATCCGTTGCGGTATCATTTGAGCCATTGGCCTGGAGACAGCGAGGACCAAAACAATTGGAACAAATGTTGAGGGAAATGAGAGGAGACATCGAGATACCGGAAGCCAATGTGAAAGAAAATGAATGATCACGTGTACGCTATGCCATGCTGGGGAGATTGTCCCACGGGCCCATCCGTACCCCCCACTCCAATCCTAGAGACCGTTCGCGAGCTTGATTGCTAGCCGACTCCCCAAGATCTATGAATTGACTAGATAGAGCTAACTTAGTCCAGTCTTGCAGATGATTGGGGAGAAAAGCATACTATTTCCCAGGATTTGCGACCTTGAATACCTTCAGCTTTAGCCTAGGAAGCTCAACAACAGGAACCGTGCGGCAATAAACGTCGACAACAATGTAGAAGATGTAAGGTGCGGACTTGAAGCGACATATGTTTACCATATAGTCACTGAGAGTTTTGAGGTTCTGCGACTCGAAGAAAGCGTCAAGCAACGTCTCCCAGTCGTTAAAATACTGTTCGCGGCAACTGAGGATCATCCGTTGCGGTGTTATCTGACTCATGGTGACCAAAGATTGCGGAAACCAACCCACACAAGCTGGAACGCTATAGAAGAAATACCGAGTGAGGGAAGCAAATCCTCATTTCACTAGATTGGGTAGTTGTTGAACTGTCACGTGTGTGTGTGACGTACACTATCCTTTGTTTGGCGTGCCGAGTGATTTCACATACTGGACCTAACTCACTGAGGATTGACTACCTATATATGCCATGAAGCTAATGAGACCAGTGACTATGGGAGCAGATCTTGAGACTCCATATTCACAATGGACCGGCACGAAGAGTTGTTATCCTGGGCCGTCGGACAGGACGTGAAGCTGAACGGGATTCAACCAATTCGGATTCCTGGACGAGGCACGGGCATCGTCGCCACGCGCGAAATCAAGGTAATACAAACGTAAGTATCACGATTTTCATTTCTGATTGTGTTGAAGGAAGGAGAGGTAATCCTAGTGGTACCCGCCAGCGTTTTTCGATCACTCGACCAGGTGCCAAAGGCTATCTCCAAGAGGCTACCTCGACAGACGTCCATTCATGCTCTTCTAGCCACGTTCCTTATCCTAGACAAAATCAAACGATTCAGTAGTTATCACGACTTTTTCCCCAGCCTTTCCTCCTTTGCGAGTAGCATCCCTTTACTCTGGCCACCGGAGCTGCATACTTTCCTCCCGAAGCCGTCCAAGGATATTTTAGAGAAGCAACAACGTGAACTGGAACGGGATTGGACCACAATCTCGAAAGCTTTCCCAGATATAGGTTACGACCAGTACTTGCATTCATGGCTGCTCGTCGGCACGAGGTCGTTTTACTTCGAGACATCCACGATAAACCGTTTTCCGCATGAGGACAGATTGGCGTTGTTGCCAATTGCTGATTTGTTCAACCACGCAGACGTCGGTTGTCATGCCCTTTTCTCTCAACAAGGTTACAAATTTATAGCAGATCGCGTGTATCATGCTGGAGAGGAGATTTATACCTCTTATGGTGACCACTCCAATGACTTCCTCCTCACCGAATATGGATTCGTACTTCCAGGAAATCGATGGGACGCAGTGTCTCTTGATGATATCCTTCTTCCAAGATTCACAGAACAGCAGAAGAATGACCTCAGGGACAAAGGGTTCTTGGGTAAATACTTCTTGTACCAAGAATCCGGATGCTGTTTTCGAACACAAGTAGCATTGCGGATGCTGTGCTGCACGTATGAAGACTGGCAACAATTCGCAGATGCCGAGAGTGAGGGGGAAGCCTCTCAGGGCCCAGTCAACGTCTTATTGTTACAAATCTTGAATACGTACGTGGAAGCCATTCAGCAAACCCTGAAGGACATAGAGGGCATCGGCATTGGTGAAACATGTCAACGAGAACTTCTTGCGGAAAGATGGAAGCAGATAGAAATCATGGTAGCACAGGCGATAAAACGCCTCCATAGTTAATCGAATAGTCACTATAGATGCGGCGTAGTAATTGATCTTGCTCTTGATCGATCGCCTTGTCATCCAATGAATACAGGACCAAGGAATACTCATAGTATTGCCCATAGCACACTGGACTGGCATACTGGTCAGTTGTGTGGTTGCTTTATCTACAAGGGAGCCAAATTCAAATGTCTCTAGAGAAGAAAACCGGGACATATTGTACTCCATTGCTTACTACGCTGCAAAATGTGTTGGGACTGGGATATCCAGATTACTTGCCAAAATAAGCATTTTCTTTCATTTTCTTTGTTACCCGCCCGCCCTTGTTGACGAGCCTCGTACTTCACGCAACCTTAACTCAAACAACATGGCGAAAAGAAAGCCGACACGCACTCTGCCAGAGATGCAGAAAGAGCTTGGATATGATGGTAGTGCTTTAAGGCTAAAGGTTGAAGATTTTAGACGTTTTTACTCTGATTTTCGCCCGGTTGGCAAATCTGCCTTCGACCTCATCATGAGAGAACACGAAGAATACCAGAAGACAAGAAAATTTGATTACAACGTTAGGAATAGTGGTCAAATATTGACTAAAACACAGGTCAGTATTTTGAGATACGAATCACGTACTATTTACTGATTATGTAGACTGTACGGTGCGGGCAGCAGACAGTCACGATCACACAAAGAAGTAATGTTGGCTTCCACAGGTTGGCTGCTGATATTCAATATGGCTTCGGACTTCATGTACCATTTCTCTTAACGGAAAACGAAGTTCTTTGCATAGAAGCAATCGCACAGGTATGTTGCTGTGAATATTCTTTCAGGCATTGTGTTGACTGTGGGGTTAGTTGCAACCTCATGTAGGCTGTGCTACTGTATCGAAACTTTCACGACTCCCCCTAGAGATTCGGGAAAGGATATACAAGTTGGCCCTCCAAGGTGGAGAATGGCACATTGAGGATATCGATACTTTCAACAAAGTCACATTTATGGGTGGTGTTGGCGATCCAAGTGGTTTCTATTTTCCACTGAGCTCAGAAATTGACATGCTTAGTGTCAGCAGACAGATGCGTCAAGAGGTACTCCCTCTTGCTTACCAGGTCACAGCATTTCATCTTGACGATATGGATGACCTAATCAAGCTCCTCATTGCGGTCGGCGAGATGGGGCGAGCAAACATTACAACCATCCACTTTCCTTGGGAAAGCAGGTCCGATCTTGAGTGTAAATGGGATGAGAACCCAGTTTCTGACGACAATTTCCTGCAACTTCCAGCTCTTCACGTAACGACATGTATCAAGCTACTCAAGCAATGCATCAGACTCAGAGCTTTGCGTATCTATTTCGAAGGCGCACTGATAGAAGGGATGGATCCAAAAGCATTCAAAACAAACCCAGGCATTGAGGCACTATACTCCGTTCAGGTGGACAATGTGGAGATCTGGAGTTTGAGCCACGAGCCATTAGGGAGATGTCCACTTGCCTGTTGGCTTAAGAAGGAAATGGAGCGTCGCGGTGGGCTGAAGAAATCTATTCTATAAACCCGTTAGTAGTCCCATACATACATCGAATGCTGGGGCGTAAGCGACTGTGCTGACTTACTCATAAGTTGGAACGATTCAACTGCTTTCTTTGGTCCACATGCTAATGACACCTGAAATATCTTCATGAGTTTTGCAAGATCTGTTCAAAGAATTCCGTGGCATGTTCTGCTTATATCTTTCTACGTAACCTCCCTTCCAGTATGGCGATTACTGGCCTGCACCAGTTCCATTTATGACAGCGGTTACATTGCCAGCAATCATCCGACCACTACTTTCTAGAGCGAGGACAATAAATCGAAGTCAACACACGCGGTTGAATTAGCATTTCTACTATCAAAAAGCTAACTAAAGAACATTTGGATGTGTGTTAATGTTACCCAACTCGGTACTGTATGTTTTCGAAGGAGTTCCCTTAATAACATAGTGCTCAACTATCATTGGACAAGAACTGCAAGGGTTATCGTACCGGCGTATCTCGTATTACTGCACCCAGTCATGGAGCAATGCTGTCTGCGCCACGTGCGGCGTCACTCTTACAGCATTTCGGTAGGAGTTGGCCGGTTCCGTCATTTGGACCTCCAACCTGAATGTCTGATTAAGGCCACTCAACCACGACAGTGTCTGTCAACATTCTCATCTACGCAGCTGCGTCAACTTCCTTTCGTCATCAGCAGCGACACATACTGCTCTATTATCGCCCCTCGTTAAATTCAACTTGACCTAGCTACGGCTTTTCCCTAACGCCTGTGTTGGTTGCTGTCGACCGGCCGTCCTCTCCTTTCCCTTACACCTCCGGGCCTCCGCAAAACCAAATCAAGATGGCACCTCACGCGACACCACGGACCTCGACCTCTCTGCCCTCATCGCTATTCTCCCTCTCCGTCCTCTCCACCCTCCTCCTCACCTTCCCCGCCCCATCCACAGCCTGGGACTGCAAGGACGTCCTCGCCGACAGCGTCAAGTTCAACTTCGGCCAGCTCGCGGGCGAACACGTCGTGCACTGGGAGGCGGACTCCGACTGGGACGCCCTCACACAATCAAGCTACAACTTCACGCTCAACCTATGCCAGAAGCTCGACACCAAGCCCGCCGTCCACTGCCACCCGGGGACGCGAGTATGCGCGATTCGCGAGGACAAGTCGCTGGATGAGTCAGGCAACAGCACAATCCATCCCATCGACATCGCGGGTACGTATACATTTGGCGGGAATGGGAGGAACATTGATGCGAAGACGGAGTTGTTGAGGAACTCGCCGTCGAACGCGGATGCTGGCAGGGAGGGCGTGAGGGTCGAGTTGCATGGTGGCAGGTTTCCGTTTGAGAGCAAGAAGGGGTTGGATCAGAGGGCGATCATCGAGTTCGTGTGTGATAAGGATAGGACTGGCCTTGAGGGCTTGGACGGTGGAAAGGATGGAGAGAAGAAGGAGGATGATAAGAAGAAGGATGATGATAAGAAGGAGGAGGATGGAGGGGAGAAGAAGGAGGAGAAGAAGTTCCGAAAGCGTGACGATACGTGCGAGGACAGCGACAATAGCTTGCGCTTCTGCAGCTACAAATTGGACAAGCTCAAGGATGGTAAAGAGGTGAAGACCTTGAGGTTGGATTGGCGGACGAAGTATGCCTGCGAAGATGCGCCACCAGAGTCTGGAGGGTCTGGAGGATCTGGAGGCTGGGGTTTCTTCACCTGGTTCATTATCATGTAAGTTTTCGAGTTGATTGCGAATAACCCGGTGATCCTGGAGCACCGCAGTCTGTCATGAAGCTTTGCTAACAAAACCCACCGCAGCCTTTTCCTCGCGATCGCATCCTATCTCATCTTCGGTTCATGGCTCAACTACAACCGCTATGGTGCTCGTGGATGGGATCTCCTACCTCATGGCGATACTATCCGCGATATCCCCTACGTCTTCAAGGACTGGGCACGAAGTGTCAAGGACACCATGCAAGGGTCTGGCAGTAGAGGAGGCTACAGCGCCGTCTAATATCATCGCGAGCACGAGTGCGCATCGGCATCAGCATGCATGACCCTCGGGTTGACTTATGGGGACAAACAATGCACTTGGGCGTTTTTTGATTCTATTATTCCCTTTCGAGAGCGAGAAGATGTGGAATTATCGGACGTCGTGTTTGTCTGATTGGATATCTACAGGAGGTCGCAAATCCTCGATCACTCTTTCCTTCAACTGTCGCCAATTCTCTAGATAAGACGAAAAGCTTATCGCATGTTTCTTTAGCTTGTATACTGTTTAGGTGTTCGTATAGTGGGTGACTACAGGCGCCTGGACTTATCTCCTTTGCGATGTGGTGTTGCGAGTTGCTCAATTGTATGTATATGCTCATAGACTTTACCAATCAATGAAGGAGGAGTACCCATTGAGATTGACCTCATTCCCGTTGCAAGGAATGCTTCGATCATTTTAGACACATAGAGCCGTATTTATGCACGAAAGCAATGAAGTCATAAGAGCAGAAATGAAGGACAAAACGAGACTAGCCATCACATGAACAGGCGAGGACAGGACTTGGCTCCCCGGCTCCCCTTTACGCGACTCTCCACAAGATCCCATTCACTAACCTTTCCCAGCAAAGCGCATGTCCCTATTCCGATCCCTCAATTCTCTTCCGCGACCGATTGAAGATGGCCTCCTTTATACTCGAACGACTCCACGACACTCTTTTTGCACCATCCAACGTCACAATGGCACCGCCAGCAGCCTCCGCCATACCATTGCACCCCTACTGGCCCCTCGAGGCCGAGATTGTGGGCTACCTCGCAAACGAATGGAACACTCTCCAATTGTGCTCCATGTTCGCGGCGGGCTGCAGCGTCATCTTCGCCATAACGTACATTGTGACGACCAAGCTGCGACCCAATGTTAGCATCAGCGATTTGTCCATCGTTATGTGGTTCGTTCTTTGTACGTCAAACGCTCTCAATTGCTGTTCCCTTCTCAATTCCATTTCGTGCAACATGCTAATTGAAACTTGCATTCGTGTTCGAACAGGTGGATTCATTCACTTCTTCTTCGAGGGCTACTTCGCGTACAACTTCCGCGCCATGGGCGAGAAGCAAGATCTCTTCGGCCAGCTCTGGAAGGAATACAGCCTGAGCGACTCGCGGTACCTCACACAGGACGCATTCGTACTCTGCATGGAGACCATCACCGCCGTACGTCCCCATACACCCTTCCCGCAAAATAAAACCTTCCCATTTCTAACACACACACTTACAGGTCTGCTGGGGCCCCCTCTCCTTCCTCGTCGCCGCCCTCATCGCCACCAACCACCCGCTCCGCTACCCGCTCCAGATCATCGTGTCCCTCGGCCAGCTCTACGGCGACGTCCTGTACTACGCGACGTCGATGTTCGACCTGTGGATCCTCGGCCGCATCTACTCGCGCCCGGAGCAGTTCTACTTCTGGGGCTACTTCGTCTTCATGAACGCGTTCTGGATCGTCATTCCGGGTCTGCTGCTCGTCGGCGCGGTCCGGGAGATCTGGACGAGGTTGGATAGGTTGGAGAAGGTTGGTGCTGCTGGGAAGGCGAATGGGAGCGCGAAGAAGAGGAATTAGGGGGTGTGATTCCGGATTTCATGACATACTTTCTGTGGAATCAGAGGGTAGAGATTTGGGGGTTTGGTGATGGGTCCTAGAGATGTTTGGTTGACATAGACGGGTCGGGCCACCGTTAGATTCTCAGATATCTTTTTTGTAGGGATCATTTGGGTTGGATATAGGGATTGGGACGGGCATTGGATACTGGCGGATTTAGGCCGAAAAGTTCTATAGGCAGAGTCTCATCTTCTTTGCATATACTTGGGGAAAGGAAACCGGAAAACGGTTTTAGATCCGATATAGAAGCAGAGAGAGCGAAAGGGAAAAATAAGTACATAATATCTAATTACAATGTTTTTCCACTAAATCCTCTGCGTTTGTAGATTGCGGATTCTTCGATCATATGCAAGAGAGGTGGGGCGATGGGAATGGACTCAATGGCGGGGAGGTAGGAATGATTAGATTGTTAGACACATTCCAGACCGAAACAACGTGCTTTCAAACATCGCTTTTGTATAACTATCTGTCATACCCCCTTTGCATCTCTGAAGTTTATTTCACTCTTCCTATTCCTCTACGAATTTTTAAGGAAAGGGGAATGAAATACTGCGAAAGTATAACTATCTATATGGCGCGACAAATTCACGACTACGCCCCGTCTCCTCGAAAAACACAAAACTACCACCACGGATTGGAAGAATGGGCGTTGGAGTTTGGGGTGCACAAGAGCCCAAGAGAATTTGGTCCCTCATGCAATAGGTTTTCGACGGAAATTCGCAAACCTACTCGATCGGGAAACTTGGCACACCTGAATGGCGTTGTGGGACGTTGCGTTGCGCGGGCGAATTGCGTCGAGGGGAGCGAGCGAGCGTGGTGGACTGGGGGGTTTACTCCGTGCCATGACGAGTGGATAGGGCAAACAAAAGACGGAACAGGTCATCACAGCTGAGCTGCTGGTATGGAGTACAGTGATGACTATCGCCGCGACAATAATCGGGAGCGTTTCTTAATACACAGGACTATCCTGTCCACAAGAATCGGCTCGAAACGGATCTAGTCAAGAGCAGTTGGATGTAATTATGGGATGTTGTTTGTTGTGTGTTAGTAGTGCCTCGCAGGAGTAGGATCCGAAATCGATCGTCCCTCGCTCCCGCCCGAGCCCGCCAAAAGCAAGAAAGAAAGTACGAGGTAGGTAGACACTACACTAACATACACTGTACACACACTACTGACACAGTAAAGAAAACAAGCTTGCAGACAAGGGTGGTGGATTCGACCAAGGATTTTTCGACTACCAATTACGCGAGGCTTGATCGGGTCTGCTTTGCTTTGCTTTGCTTGCTCTTTGCTTGCTTGCTCTCGATCGTCAGTTCAATTTCCCGGTTTGCTTCTTCCATCCACACGGACGGTGAACTGCTTCTTCAAGTCAGATCGCAGGCTGTATACATAGCAAGGCGTTTCCTTCCCTCGAATTGAAGGCGACAACCATCAGCCAGGCCAAAGACGAGACAAGCTCCGCCCATAGTTCCGCAGGTTGCTGGTTTGCTGACGGGAGGCCGCGGGGCTTTTGTTGACGTTTGGGGGGCGATACGAGGATCCAACTGGCCAACCAAGTCTAACCAAGTCCAGTCCAGGCCAGCCTAACCGGACTGAAGCTGACCTGCCCTACCAAACCAACCCTAACCCTCTACTACCAAGTACCTACTGTGTGTACTGTGTGTACTGTGTACTATCTATTAACCACTAAACCGCTACGAGTACAACAACAACAACCCACTCGCACTCGCTCACCACCGCCCACTCCACTCCCAAACAATCATTCATCCTCCACTCACTGCTGCACTTCACTTCACAACACTCCACCTTCAACACTCGCTACTCGACGATTCCTTTTCATTCAAATGCACCCCAGCACACCCAACACTCGTTCCCACACCGCCGCCTAATTTCAGAAACAAAAACACCAAACTAGAAGGCGCAACCAACTTATGATGATATAATAAACTGCGGCCAAGAAAATCAAAACATCACCACACACGCCCACGCCCACGCAACACCCTACCCACTCGCTCCTCCCCCCGCGACCGCGCACCGCACATCCCATTCCCATGAAGCCGACGGACTTTGGCAAGGCCATTGGCATAAACAAGCCTGCCAACGTACAAGCCAAGATCAGGAAATGGCAGGCCGAGCTCGACGCTCCGTCCAGCAGCGACGCCGGCGCACCCGTCGATGATGCAGTTCCAGCTCCTCCTCCTCCTCCGGCAACAGCGCCAGTCGAGGAAGCAAGTGCTCCAGCTTCTCCGGCCCTTCCCACCACGCCGAAAACGAAACCAATCGACGAGAAGATTGTGAGCCCCAAGCCTATACACACGCCGAGCAAGTCGACAGAGGCGCTGCTTCCCGAGCAGCAGCAGCGGCCCAAGAGCGCGAAGAAGCAGCAGCCGACGCACAATAAATTGGACGAGGAGGTGCAGGTCGCGACTGCGCCCAAGAAGAGAGTGATCAGCGATTCACACTGGCGGACGCAGAAGTCACCGCCTAAAGATGGCTCGAACCGCCCGTCGCCCAAACCTGTCCCTACGGCGTGGGTGCGACCCTCCGTCCGCAAGTCCACGGACAAGTCGGATTCGAAGCCTACCGTCGCAAAGCCCTCGGTTCCATTCAAGCCAGACCAGAAGCCAATGATCATATTCACTCCCAAGGGTACTGGGCAGAGAGTTCGCAATGCGAGGCAGAGGAGATACTCGGGAGCATCCAGTTCTGGGGATGAAAAGCGGCCGGTGAGCAGTGGATCTGGAGGCGGCAAAGCTGCAAGACTGGTCGAGCAAGCGGAAGCAGCAATTGTATCTCCGCCAATGTCGGCATCGAAGGTGGAAGCTGAGTTGGTGAGGATACGGCGGCGGAGAGCTCGGACTGGCATGTCTCCGAGGAGCTCTCTTTCCGCCGACGATGCTACACCTATGAAATTGGCACCGAGGAGGAAGTCGGAGGCCATACCGAGCACTTCCAGGAACGACCCACTCAACCAAATCACGGTGGAATTCGATGAAGCCAACTCTGATTCAGTACGAGAGACCGATATCCGGGAACGACGGAGGAGACGGCCCAGGAGGGAACGTCCGCAATCTTCACCAGAGAACCTGCCCAGAGCGCTCTCCGCCGAGAGAGCACCTGCAGAGAGGATACCCGTAGAGAGGAAACCCACAGAAAGGAGGCGATCCCGGCGGAAATCCCAGGAGATCAGCCTCGAGGACGATAAGCCTTCACGGTCTGCAGAGCCAGAAGCGGCCGAGACAACTCCTAAAATGTTTGGCAGCCGCCTGGAAGCATGGCTGAATACCACTCCAGATCCATTCGTGGACGCGGATTCGCGAACGCGGAGGCATTCGAAAGAGTCGGTGTCAACCAAGGAGTCAGTATCTACGCTGGAACTATCACGCAAACCTGAGAAATCCGAGGTCAGCGCTTCGACAGATGTGAAAGATCCACCTCCAGAAGAGACAATACAGCGCAAAAACAGTCGCAGGAGAAATAGACGGACCAGGAGCCCGAAGAATCAAGTCGAATCACCAGAAGCTCGAGAGCCGGAGGAAGCACCGTCGACTGTGATCTCTACGGAGGCCAGCGACGTGTCTCTACCTAAGAGGGACACCGATATATCGTCCAGCCCCACTCTGCGTCGTCGTGGCGCCCGTCGCAAGAGCCAGCATTCACTGTCGAAGGAGCGAGCCGCTTCTACACCCATTCAAGCATCGACCATTTCAACGGATGACACAATATCGTCTGCCCCCTCGTCATCTGTTGACCCCACAAATATGGAGCTTGAGAAGATTTCAGTAAGGCCTCGCCCGGATACGGTTGCTATGCGTCGTATGTGGCCACCATCTGGCAAGCGCCTTTCAACGATTGTTTCTGTAGAGACCTTTGCAGCCAAAACGCCAGCGGCTGCACCTTCTGAAGTTATAGGATCAGAGGTCACTGAGACTGCCTCTGAAAGTATAGATTATTATGATGATGTGACTGCCTCGGAGGTTACGGACCAATTCAATACGGATACAATCACAACGATCAGTCGTAGGAGTACGAAACGCAGTAGAATGGCGAGCCACGCTGATTTGATGTCCGTGCTGTCACTTCCCAAGGCAGGCACGAAGAGCATCGTGTCCACGCGCAGCATTCGCACGAACAGGAGCCGCCTCGCTACTGCCACGATAGATGATATCATGAACGAGCTTGCTTCCGACGAGAGAAAGTACATGCGAGAGCTTCGCACGCTCGTCGATGGAGTAATTCCTGTTCTCCTCAGCTGCGTACTATCTAAATCAGACTCCGCAGTTGCAGCCGGTCTATTCAGTCGATCATCGAAGACCGATCCTACTAAAGTCACACAACCCATCGTGGACATGGGTGTTTCTCTAGAACGCCTGAAGAGCTTGCACAGGCGCGTCCCCAAAGACAGCCCAGAAACTTTCTTGCCCTGGGCACAGAGTGCGCAGCGTATCTACGACGACTATATCAAGGTTTGGCGTTTAGGTTTTGAAGATGTCGTGGTCAATCTTGCGCCAGCCGACGAGGATCCATTCAAACCCGCCAAGGTTGTCCAAGGGCCCGAAGATGCGGCCCCTTGGGATGAAGGTCTTCCCCGTGATTCTGAAGGCTATGTCATCAACGCTGATGGTGACCGAGTGGATGTTGCATATATGCTGAAGCGACCGTTGGTGCGGCTGAAGTATCTGGCCAAGACCTTAAGGGTATGACGCGTCACAAATGTCCGATAGGATCAACACTGACATTCACTGCAGGGAATCAATCATGTCAAGCCGAGCGAGCAGGCCGAGAAGATGTCTGTTACGTTCCAGGACCTGGTCACCGCGGCTCGAAAGCGTTCTAACGATGAGCGTGCCCGATTGGAAGACGAGGCAGCCGCCAACATTGACCCGACACGCGCACGGGATCCACGTAGTTTGGCACCCCTCGCAGGTGTTCGCATAGATACTTCTCGTAATGTTCGAGCAAGAGATTACTTCGACTTGCACCTACTGCATTCTAGCGGGCAAGAGATCAATTGTCGCGTTGAGTTGTTACTCCGTGACAATATGCCAGGCACAGGTAACGGCGGAGATGTTCTCGTCTGTGAAGTCGATTCAACTGGCCGATGGCTTCTCTTCCCTCCAATCCAACTCAACCGCATCTCTTCCAGGAACGGCGACCTCCAGGGCGAGATCATCATCATGATTCGCGGATATCATGCTGACGGTACCGAGTGGAGTGAGATATCTTCTTTGACAATTGACGATGAGCAGGCTGGATTTGAGTGGGTCCAAATGCTCGGCTTGCAGCCTATTCCACCACCAATATCTGACCTAAAGCGCGAGGAGAGCTTCATACATAAACCCGCACGCCCGAGCAGCAGCCACGCATCCTCCTCCCTTGTCTCAGCTGCGACAGGATCAACACCTCCCCAGAAGAGCCGCACCCCTAGTCCGCATGAGATCGAGATCCCGATGGGAGAACAAGCCAATTCCACATCCAAGCAATGGAGTCATGATACCCCAGATCGACGACCCAAGTCATCTAGTACATCACCAGTTACGCCACCAAGTGGTGAATTGGTTGTGCGAAGGAGAGTTCGCACAGGCTCAGCTGCCTCACCTCTCGAAACTCCCCTCAGTTTGGAAATCGCACGCACGCCTACAAGATCTAGAACTCACGATCACGATGATGACACTGAGCGAACGCCGCGAGGTCTAAATGAGGCATTGAGGCAGGCTGGAACCAGCTCCCCGACTGGTCTCAAACGCACGAAAGCGAAGCGCATGTCTAAGAACCTTTCCCCCTCGCCAGCCCCATCGCCACGACCGTCAAGACAGATTACTGTTGATGACCCTATCGAGGATGCAACTCCTGTAAGAAGAAAGACTAAGCGCCGGTCTGCTCCACCCGCTCACTCATCGGCATCCACGGTGTCTCAGTCAAGCAAGGGTTATAGTGTGTGGTTGCCAACATCAGAAGTTGAATATTCCGATGGATCCGATAAATCAGAAGATTCCGAGAGTGACCGATCTTTTACTGAAGAGCCAGAGCCTGTTCGTCCTCAAAACCATCGACGAGTCTCTTCCGTCCCATCAATGGACCTTCCGTCCATTCCAAGACTGAGGAAAACAAGCCAGCCTACCACCCCAGTCAAAGCATCGCACGACGAGGACCCCGTCAAGGTGCCAGAGCCGCCCGCATCCGCACCGCCTAAACTCAAGCAAGCTGCCGAACCAGTTTATGAAGATTCTGAGATTACTGAGGACGGCGATGAACCACCGCCTGTACCACCTCATCGATCGCCAAGTCAAGCATCGCCAGTCACGCTCAAGGGCTCCAACACTCCAGTATTGACACCATCCCTCCCAGGATACAAGACTAAGCGTCGATCTTCCTCACCCCTGAAGCACGAATATGAGCCGTCTACCTGCACCGAGTCATCGAGCGAGAGCGAGGAAATTTCAGATGATCATTCTCTTACGTCGGACTCATCGGAGGGCGAGCTTGACGATGATGTGCCAATGCCACTCAGGCCTCGGCCCCAGCCAAAGACCGAGCCAAAGACCGAGCCAAAGGTTTCACCTCCTTCGACTATTTACACTATGCCCAATGGCACCATCACCCCATCTCAGTCTGCTTCAAACACCCCATACCGAGCGGTACCTCCAGGCTCCGGTCAAGCTACGAAGGCCATTGCTTCAATCTTTTCATGGTCGGATGCCGGTAAATGGGACAGTTTACATCATGAGGAGTGCAGTATCGTTGTAACTCCAGGAAAGGTTGAGGTCTTTGAAATTAGCTCCATGCATTCCAAGCCTTTCATGGCGGACGGCGACGAAATAATACAACCGGAAGGCAAAGCCCCTCTCGTTGCCGTTGAACTAACTCCTCTAGTCCCTATGCGTAGATCCACTGGTATTGATATCACAATTCGCTCCCCGCCTACCGCTGAATCGCGCATCAAGAGCGGCAACAACATTATGCTTAGGAGCCGCAACCCAACTGAATGCGCGCAACTATACGCCATGATCAATCAGTCACGCATAAACAACCCTACTTACCTCGCGCTGCAACAAGCGCGTGGACCGTACGGCCAATCAAGCTGGGCCGAGGCGATGGATCGTCAAAATGCTGCTCGCGCTCAGGCAGAATCATCTAGCGGGTGGTTTGGCGGCAGTCTTGGACGCAGAAGCTCTTATAGAAAGACAACTACTCGTGCTGCTTCCATCTCTGCCGCAACTGAATCATCCGTGGGCACGATGAACACAGCCCTAAAGAGCGCCCTCGGAAGATTCAGCTTTGGAAGAAATAGCCGCTTCAGTAATAGACAATCTATGGCATCTCGAAGCATCGGTAGCTTTGACTCAGGGTCAAATGGGTCCGGCTCCGGAACAAGTACCCCCAACGGAGATGCCTCCATTCGTGCACCGGGCGCTCCAGCCGGCATCACCAATACAAAGTGTCGTCTTTATGAGCGCGACAGATTCTCTTCGAAATGGCGTGACATGGGCGCAGCCCGTCTCACCATCATGCTTCCAGATCCCATGACAATTCAATCGATAACGCGACAAGGCAAAGGTAGCCCTGGAACCCGCGATCCGACCCAAGAGAAGAGAATCGTTGTCGTGGGCAAGTCGAAGGGCGAGACGATGCTGGACGTGACACTGAACGAAACGTGCTTCGAGAGGATTGCTCGCTTGGGCATCGCCGTCAGCGTATGGGAAGATGTTGTAGGTGCCAATGGCGAGGTCGGGCACGCGGCGAAGACAGGTGGGGTGGGTGGTTCTCGTGCAAGAGTCTTCATGATCCAGGTAAGTTGGGTATCGTACCGATCGCGAATACCCGAAGCTGACGTTACGATGTAGATGAAGTCAGAGCGCGAATGCGCTTACTCCTTTTCACTTCTTGGAAAGCTCCGATATTAGACGGGCGACTGTTTATATACCACATTTCCAGTCCCGAGAACTGGTAGGGCCAACCGGTTAAAAATAGCCGGACGCGACTTTTTTTCCGCCGACGACCAATGTTTTCCCTCTTGGACCATATTCAATCAAAACATTGATCTCCATGCACAACAACAATAACAATAACAATAACAACAATAACATGGGCCCGTAAACAATCATCCCATTACACGACCGACCTCTTTCTTCCTCGGAACACTTTCCATCCAATCTTGTTCACTGTCTTCAGCGTTGGCGCTTTGCATTTACTCGGGGTTTCCCATTTCCCCCCCTGCTCACAGTGATTTCTATCCCCTTTCTTCATGCGATACCAAGGTGCTTTTTGTTTGTCTTTTTTACCTCTTCATCCATCATCACTCACGGATTTCTCATCTTTTTTTTGGGGGAGATCACGGAGCTTATAAACTCGCTACTTAGCTATTATATTGCACACACATTTTTCCCTTCTTGATAGATCAGGGGAGGGGTTTTTTTTTTTGCGTTGGGAATGACACGCGTGTGCGGGAAGGGGTGAGGTGTGTTTCACAGAGGACTCTCTTTTTTGGGAGTTACATATACATAGTTCGAGGCTTGATGTTCACGAGCGTGAATATAGCACGTAAGGCGGGGATGATCTGGAGAGAGAGCGACGGCGAGACTCTTCGCCAGATATTACGGCGAGGGTAGTAGATGAAGGAAGGACGTGACAATGAGATTAAGATACCAATTTTACCAGTTACCACGAGTACAGAAGAGTCTCGAAGTGAGGTGTTTGTCAGCGTGATTTCGTGATACGCGTGTTGGGGGAGGGGGGGGATAGAAGTATAGGAGAAGGGGGGAGATGAGAAAGGTGAGCCGACCACACGAGATGTCTAGGGATGTGGGGAGGGAAGTTGAAGTGACCAATGCTAGGAGCTGAGCTGACCACACCAAACGTCTAGGAACGCAGTTGATGTCGTCAACGGTGAGAGGTGGGAAAGTTGAGCCGACCATCACTACTACTTCACGCCCGACCAGCCCTATCTCATCCCTAATAGCAACTGAACTTACGTGCATTAAAAGGCTCTCAAAGTCATGCTGTGAACATTCTGATTGGGCAGGCAACGTTGACGCAGTGATGCTTTGTTGATAGGCTAGGATGGGAGTCGTCGTGTACGTACACATGTTGTATACTTGACCTGACCAAGACTAAAGTTGAACTGACCACACCAGGTATTCCTCGAACGTAGGTGAGCCGACCAAGACTAAAGTTGACCTGACCAAACCTCATCTCCCTATTTTCCACAGACGATCACCTACACGTACATTGCATCTACACACAGCCTCTTATAGTTACGCCGTGGAGAATCCGATCGAGGAAGCCATGCAGGCACGTAATAATACATGCGGCGTACACTACCAGAAGGTGCGGGATGGCATTGTTGATGGGGAAGTGCTTTATAGGGCCGTGATAGGAATCATGTGCGTACGCATTTTGTATACTTGACCTGACCACGGCTAGGAGCTGAGCCAGACTCCGATATGTAGAAGTATAGTTGAGCCGACCACACTGGTTTGTAGAAAATGTAGGTGAGGTGACCAAGACTGAAGTTGACCTGACCAAACCTCGCCTCTTGATTGATAGGCGAGCTTCTAGTGTGGTCAGGTCAACTGTGATGCTAGAGATTGGGTGTGGTCGGGTGAGTACTAGCGTTGGTCAGTTCAGGTACAAGTACTCTATGCACGGAGTTGAGGTTGGTCATGTCAAGTAGGCGAGCTTCTAGCGTTGGTCAGGTCAACTTGCTTTCCTACTATGAGGAGTGTTTGGTGTGGTCGGCTCAACTTTCTGAGCTCATTGCCTTGGTCAGTTCAGCGTTGTCCTATCATCTCTCAAACAAATCCAACCCTCAAATCCATCATTCCCACCTCCCGCAGTAAACAATGACCCAGGTCAATCCTAGACGCATCGTCCTCAAATGTCCCGAGCGACACTACAAGACACAGAGGGAGATGATGGAATCCTTCTTCGCAACCCAAGGCCTCGACCTCGACATCTTATCCAAGGATGTTTACGTACATATTCTGGTTGAACCCTCGTCGCCCTCCCATCTGTTCTTCGTGCTCGATGTGCACTGCAAGGCGATACCGGACGTCGAACTCAGCGAGCTGGGGCTTGAAGTCTGGCAAGTTTCCAAACAGATACCGTTGTAGGTCGTGCCCAATTCATCTACAAGCCCATCACGATGACACATCGACCTCCCACGAAACAACGAAATTGTGTCTGATTTTCTCCTCTCTGAAGTTATTATTACGTCTGAGCTGATTCAATCAACTCTTCATCTATCTAGCACGTTCAGGGATCTTGGAGACGTAGGTCGTCAGCAGGCTCGACCGCGATCTATGGATACACGCTGGGGCACGGACAAACGTGCCAATGTAAGTCAGACGAAGTAGCTGGTTCGCGTGCTTGACAAATAGAGCATGTCGTTTCACTTTGCATATCGGTTACGGTAGGTAGATATGCGTATATCACGTGTCGTCTCTGAAGCCGTAGTGCATCACTGCATTCCAATCCGTCGCTTTAATCACAGGTTCGTTCTTGATCAGGTACCCACGCCCACACCCACGCCATATACCTGTCTACCCGCCCGCTGCGTAGGCGCTTCAAGACCGGCTGAGTCCGAGGGCACCGCGCGGCACTGTTCAGCGTGGTCTGTTCCGTTTCACGGCGCCTGTTTCATTGCGGTCCGGTACGCGCTCTGCGGGGCGGGGCGGAGCGCGGGGCGTATGTTTGTTTGATTGATTTCAATCTTGATTTGATTTGTATGACGGTTTTTTTGAGGAGTTGTGTTTGTGTTACGATGGAGGGAAAGGGGAGCAAGATGGATGAGGAATATGCGCACACGCATGTAAGCAGGGCAAGTTAGCTGAGAGGGGGGTAAATAGATACATGCGAGGGGTCTGTGGGTGAGTGCTATATGCGAGGGGGAACTTTGATGGGAAGTGTAAATTAGGTGGTGAGAAACGGTGAGGAGAGCGTCTGCTTGGTCATCGTCTTGTGGGACGTAAGCAGGCTAGATTGCGGAAGCTATGTTTGAGATGTTGCTCTCGTCTGTGTGCGACGGACGGATGATGGATGATGGGATAACTAGAGGATGCATTCACGTGGTGGATGGAATGCAATGGACTAGCACAGCCATCTGGATTTGGCAAAATAATAGGCAGTCACGATGAATGCCATGCCGGAAGACGTTGATTCCGTGTGAAGGTCTCCACAACGTGCGCGCCGTAGGGCTGCGCCACGAGGACGAAAGGTCCTGTCTTTCGCCGCTCGCGTGGTGTTGAAGGTCGAGAGGTTCTAGCCTCATTCTCCTAAGTTTTGGCCCGAATTTAGATCGGCAGATCGGAACGTGTGTAGGGCGCGAGCTTAATTTAAGGTTATTTGGTGGTGGGGAACGCTCATTGGTCGGATGTTTCGTGGGGTTATTTTTGGGAGGCGTCTGCGTTGTAACTTGTGTAAGGGTGAGCGGAGAACACGGCATGTTCTTGTTTCTTCGTCTGTTGCTGATGCGCATATGCTGGCCTAAGCAGGTACGTACGCCAGCAAACATGCGCGCGATTGTAAGCACTAGGCGAAATGGGCAGCGAGGTACGATACGCTCGGAATGTTTTGCTGTGCTGGTGTCAGATTTCGAATCACGAGGGGTGGCTGGCTTGCTTGTTTGCGGGACGGGTGAATGGCAAGTCGGATGCTTTCCTGGGCATCGTCGTATTGGATTACCAAAGATGGAGAGAGAGGCACGGGGGTTAATTTTAGGATCGTGAAGTTATTTCAGAACTTCTGCTTAGGGATCAAGATACAATCTAAGGCCTCAACGGTCGTTGTACTACAGAGACCTAGATATATAAATCCATCAACAGTTCCCAGATACCACTTCCATCATCATCACAACAGTTCATCATCCAAACAGTCTACTACATTTCTTTCCTCTTTCTTCTTTCCTATTTTCCTTATTTCCTATCCTTTTATTTTCTAATAAAGAAATCGGAAAACCCCAATCCACAATCTTTTCAATATGCAATTCTCCACTCTCTTCCTCGCTGCTCTGTCCGCCACCGGCTCCTTCGCCGCTCCTCTGCAGTCCCGCGGAGCCAGCAATGAAGTCCGCGTCGCTCTCTCCAACCAGGCCATCGAACTAGGTGTCCAAAACACCTTCGTCGACGGCAAGCGAGATGTCAAGACCCCATCTTCCTCTGGTCCCTTCCAGACCGTCGAGCTCCGCCTCGGACCAAAGGTCAAGAACCCCAATCTCCGCTGCCAGATCCGCGACCAGCAGAACAAGCCCATCACTGTCGTCCGCGGCGCCAACGTCGACATCACCTTCGCCGACGGCGGAAAGGGCCCCTGGACGCTCAAGAAGACCACCAAGGTCTCCTCCATCATCTGCGACCCAGCCTTCAAGCAGGGTTCCGCCCGCGCCGCCGCAGTCCCCAGGGCTGAATCCGAGGTCGAGGTCGAAGAGGAAGTCGAGCAGTATCTCGAGGAAGCCGACATCGACGACGACGAGGAAGTCCCTACCCTAGTAGCCCGAGCCAAGGACACAAAGGTCCGCGTCCTCCTGCAGAACACCGCCGCCGAGCTCGGCGCAACGACAACCTTCGATAACGTCAAGGGACGCGCCAGCAAGCGTCCCACTGCTTCCAAGGGCCCCTTCACCTCCGTCACGCTCTCCGTCGGCGCCGGCGCAAAGCAGGATCTCAGGTGCCAGATCCTCGACAACAACCGCCGCCCCATCAAGGTCAAGCGCGGCGCCAACGTCGATACCACCTTCGCTGATGGCGGCAAGGGCGCCTGGACTTTCCTCGAGCCCAAGAAGAGCCAGGTCAGTGAGATCATCTGCGATCCCGCTTTTAAGAAGGCTGCTTAAATGAAGTCCTTTTCCCTCTTCTTCATTTCTCTCCAGAGCATGCTTTGGAGGCCCTGGTAGGCAACGTGCTACTTTGACGAGTAGCAAGGAATTGGGTTGGTTTGTCAATTTTTTTTTGCATAGCGGATTGCATTGCGGGCATTTGGGACTTCTTTGTTTTTCTTCTTTTTGGCAGCTTAATGTTTTTAAAGGGGATGATGCATTATTTGTTGTAACTAGATTTACCTTCTTCGACACTCGTTCATAAACTTGAAAACAAACATACTTTTTGGGGGATATTATAAAAATTGGCTGCCTATTTTGCAATGTGACAAACAATCGGGTGATTTGCTGGCGGTACTTTGGCTGGCAGTTGAAGAGTTAGCAGAAGTGGAAAGAAAATTCTAAGTGACCAACTGACCACCAAGATGATCTTGAAGGGTTGGTGAGTTATTATAACAGATACGGGGTATGATGATTTCCTTTCGAAATCGTCACTCTTAGCTGTAAGGCTGAAGCCAGCCTATTCATTGTCCCCACTGGCGTTTGATTTTCGCCTCTGATTGCCCCCCTGCAACAGTAGATCAGCTGAATTAAAGTTTGAAATCTAATAATTTAATTTTAAAATAATAAGATAATATTTTTGTATTAATCTTAGGGTGCCTATTATACTGTTTTCTAACATTAACTTGCTACCAAACCCCTCTACTTATGCACTGGATAGCTTAATTTTCAGGCTACCTACTGTGCCATACCTAGTAGATAAAAGTATCTAGCTACTAGTAAATTACTACGACCTGGCTCATGCCTACGGGCCCACGTAATAATTACAGAGTTATGTAATTACGCCACAAGGGTGTGGCCGTGGTGCTGCATCTCATCGACTAGCGCAAAGCTTGACCGCCGCCGAAGGGGTGATGATGTCCTCCACGTTGTGCCTGTGGCCGTCGCCAGCCATCCTCATGAACAATGGCGACGTCTTCATGGCGGAAACGCCTTATGAGCAAAGCGAAGGTATGCATCCAACCTTTTCCACCGCGCAATCCATCAGGCTGAGTCTTGCAGCGGACAGAAAGCACGACAAAGAGCCCTTCGAGGGTAACCGAGCATGCCGCCAACCCAGCCGCCGAGCACTGTCCCCAAGGCCTGAAGATCGTGGCTGAAGGAAAGGACCCTGTCGTTGAGTACGCAGTTCTTAAACTCCACTACTGTAAACCCGGGCTAACGGCAGCTAGCATAGTCGCCGTGCACGGCCTGAACGGACATCGAGACATGACATGGACGGCGGCAAACGCGGTGCACTGGCTTCGCGACCTCCTTCCGAGCGACATTCCGAATGCCCGTGTCTTTTGCTGGGGCTACGATGCGAATACTCACGGCAAGCGCGTCAGCTGCCAATACTTGTATGATCATGCGAGGACACTGGTGTCGGATCTGTGCTTGCAAAGACAGCTCACAGAGGTGGGTTTAGACCAGAAGAGAGACTGAGGCGATCGTACCGTGTACTGATCGCGGCAGACGACGAGACGACCGATTATCTTCGTTGCGCACAGCCTCGGAGGCATCATCGTTAAGAGTGTTGGTCTTGCCTCATGCCTATTTTCTCCCTAGCTGACTGACCAGGCGCTTATCCACTCGGACATGGCCCGAAAGGGCGCACTAGAGGAACACCGCTCGATCAAGACGTCGACATACGGCATCTTCTTCATGGGCACGCCACACCAGGGCGGCAACGGAGTGCAGCTTGGCAAGCTACTGGTGAATGTGGCATCGGTCTTTGTGGCGGCGGATGATCGCCTCATCAAGCAATTGGATCAGGGCTCGGAGTGGCTCCAGCAGCAGCTTGGTCAGTACGGACCGATCAGCAGCGACTTTGTAACGAAGTTTGCTTTCGAAGAGTACGAGACTCCAACCATGCTGGGACACTCTCTCATGGTAAGTCTTTCTTTGTCAACATGCGGCAGTTGCTCACAGTATAGGTCGTTCCGCGAGCATCAGCGGTTGTCCCAGGCGCAGCCGACGCCGAGCCGATTGCCATCCATGCAAACCATACTAACATAGTCAGGTTTGAATCGAGGGGAGATGGCGGATACAATACTGTGTCAGGACACTTGCAAATCATGGTACGGCGTGCAGGTGACGTCGTTGCGTCTCGATGGGAAGAAGAGGGCAGGGTGGATGCGGGTAGGTAGCTTCAATTGTATCCGAGATCCGATGATATCCATAATGACCCTTCAATGTGCAGCTCGCATCGACTGGGAGGACAGCTTCTCAGTCGGCTTCAGCCTAGCCGAGATTTCGGAAACAGAACACTTTGTGGCCAGACAGCAGGAGCTGGCAGAGATGCATGCCGTTCTCTGCAGCGAAGACAGCGACGACGGCCGAAGAACGGTTACGCTTCACGGCCTGGGCGGAATTGGCAAGACGCAGCTGGCGGTCGCGTACGCCAAACAGCACAAGGCGGACTATTCGGCGGTGTTCTGGCTAAACGTCAAAGACGAAGACGCAGTGAAGCAGAGCTATGTCAGGATGGCCAACCGGATCCGGCAGCATTGCTCTGCCACCAGCCAACTCAACTCGGTTACCGAGACCAGCGGCCTAGACGATGTTGTAGCCGCCGTCAAGCAATGGCTGGATCATCCCAAGAACACGCGCTGGCTGATGGTATTCGACAACTACGACAATCCGAAGCTCGCTAACACACCGAATCCAACCGCGGTGGATATTCGCCAGTTTCTTCCCAATGCATACCACGGGTCGATCGTGGTCACAACTAGATCGTCGCAAGTAGCCATCGGCCATCGTATCCAAGTGCGCAAGCTGGAAGACGCGCGCGACAGCCTTCAGATTCTGTGCGATGCGTCGCGGCGGAAGGATGCATTGAACGGTAAGATATACCAATCTGAGACCACGTGACCGGACACTGATGTCATGATAGATCCCGGCGCCGCAGCGGTCGCCAAAGAACTGGATGGGCTGCCACTTGCCCTCGCCACTGCCGGCGCTTACCTCGACCAGGTGGCGACCAGCTTTCAGGACTACCTTGGTCTGTACAAGGCGTCATGGCTGAAGCTACAGCAAACAACTCCTGAGTTAAGCTCGTACGAAGACCGGCAACTATACACGACATGGCAGCTGTCGTATAATCACATCGAACGACAGAACGAGTTGTCGGCAAGGCTTCTACAGCTATGGGCGTACTTTGACAACCAAGACTTGTGGTTCGAGCTCTTACGAGAAGAAAATTCAGCAGGTCCGGAATGGTTCGCTCGACTGACAGAGGACGCGCTCAACTTCAACCAAGCGATGAGGGTGCTGTGCAACCATGGATTGGCAGAAGCAGACAGGCCGTTGGAGATGGACAAGATCGAATCAACAGGATACAGTATGCATAGCTGCGTCCACGAATGGACGACTCATGTGCTAAATCAAGAATGGAGCAAAGAGTTGGCAAGACTTTCTCTATATTGCGTTAGCTCGCATGTCCCGGAATTCGATTCCAAAGGTTCTTGGATGACTCAACGAAGACTTATGCAGCATGCCTCTAGGTGCTGGTCGTCTGTTAAAGCTGGGAGGGTCGAAGAAGAAAACGGTCTACTGGTGGCTCTGCAGAATCTTGGGAATCTATATTCGACCCTAGCAAAGCTCGAGGAGGCAGAGCAGATGTTTGACTGGGCATTGCACGGCTTTCAGAATATACTTGGAAGGGATCATATATCAACACTTGGCATCGTGAACAGCATGGGCGACCTCTATACAAAACAGGGCAAACTCATGAAGGCCGAGAAGATGTACGAGCGAGCGCTGCACGGTTTCAAAATGGCACTTGGACCGAATGATACATCTACATTGAACACGTTCAATTGTTTGGGAATTCTTTACCGAAGGTTAGATAAACTTGGCGAGGCGGAGGAGATGTACCAGCGGGCCCTGCAAGGCTATAAAGTGGCATTAGGATCAGGGGATATGATGACAATTAACATAACCAACAATTTGGGCCTTCTCTACTTTGACCAGAGAAGGCTAGGCGAGGCAGAGGAGATGTACTTGCTGGCACTGCATGGCTTCAAGACGGCACTTGGAGACAATCACCCATTAACACTCGGTGTGCTCAACAATTTGGGCATGCTCTATACAGTTCAGAAAAAGCTGGGTCCGGCAGTGGAGATGTACAAACTAGCGCTGCAAGGAAAAGAAAATGCACTTGGACCGGATCATACGTCGACATTGGGCACGATTAACAATATGGGCATGCTCTATGCAGCCCATGGATGTCTCGACGAGGCAGAGGAAATGTACTTGCGAGCGTTACAAGGAAAGGAGAAAACATTTGGACCAGACCATATGTCAACATTGGGCACAGTCAACAATTTGGGCATTCTTTATGCAACCCATGGACGGCTTGTTGAAGCAGAAGAAATGCTCTTGCGCGCGTTACGAGGAAAGGAGAAGGCACTTGGGCCGGGCCATACATCAACACTGAACACGGTCAACAACCTGATTATTATCTACAAACGGGTGGGTAGGAAGAGCGAAGCGCAGCAACTACATGCGCAATTTCCTAAGAGTACTGCATAGCTGGAAAAGTAGTCATTCTCTTTGTCGCAGAGTTCTGGCCTTTGATGTTCAAACTTTTGGTGGACTTAATTGCTGCCGACACGCTTGCATTAATAAAAGGCACATGATGCCAACAGTAAGGCATCAACTTAAGCGTACTTGTTACATTAAAGCTCGTTAATCGCACGCCTTGCAGACTTTATCCCAGCTTAACTGAATTTAGTAAGGCTCAAGGCTGAGCCACACCTTGGCAGGAGTGGGAAAGCTTTGTTGTCGCATGTCTGCGGGGAAACCGATTTTGCAAAGCTCTGTACTGCCCATCGCAAGCTAAGCGCGGCAAAGCGGCGACAAACGATTAAGTTACGGCAAATGACCGCCTTACCACTGCTTGGCGTAATAATTCCCCGGGTACCACTGTTTCCAATACACTACCACTCTTGTGGCCGTATATAAGAGTTACGGCAAAATTATATTGTTGACTAGGCCCATACACCGAGGGAAACTCTGGATTAAGGATTCATGCTTGACTCACAGTATATATATATAGGCTACATGTAAGGTGAAAATTGCTAAAGCAGCCCTATCGCTGCATGCTTAATCGCCTGGATTACTACTTCTCTCCCATACACGATGGTCGCACAGTCTCATAGGTATAGTAAATAGCTATTACTAACGTTAACTGTGCCATAATCTAATTCAGCAGCACTTGTAGTGAATTATAAAGATCGTCGCGTTCTGTTCATTAGCCACACCCCAACGTTTTGACCAAGGTTATTAGTAGAATAAAAGGAGGAAGATTATAAAATATCTTAGGTATCTTAGGATATATAGTACTAGTCTAGGGGTAGTATTATAGTATATTAGTCATTAAAAATATTAGCAGGATTAATAGTATATTAAAATTTTAATACCTATTTACTGTATAGAAATTAGCATCTATATTAGCTATAAGAGGGTACTAGTAAGGGCTAAGTCTAAGATTAGGGTTTAAATTCCTAGATTAATAGATATGGATTTTTTAATTACGGCTAATTATAAATAGAGCAAAAAGGTAAAGATCGACAGACGTGCAGAAGGGCCCATAGGGCAAAGCGAGCGGGCGGTTGCGAGACTGCAGAAGCCCTTTGTAATTACATATTCCACTTATGTGATATATTCACCGCAAATGATCTCCTCTACTTGTGTGCACACTTTGTTTTCTTATAATGTGAACAATCGATGACTTTGATTGCTTTGTGAACATTCTTCTTCTTGCCCATCTCACACTCTCGGCAAAATGATCTCCATAGGTTATATCCTATAGATTCATAGATTCAGCGCCTTAGAGCCTAGTGTAAAAGCTTCCACGCGCGTTGTAGTGACTGATGTCCGTAAAACCTCAACATCTCGACCACAATTGCAGGGGGAGATCTGATAGCATTTCTTCAGCACTCCCTGACAACTTTAGGACCAATTGAAATCCATGTTTTAGGGAATCAAAATGGAAGGCTGTATATTATAATTCCTGAAGAGCTGTTAAAAATCAAATTCAAAATCAAATTCAAGGCGCATTAGACGCTTAATAGACTCATCCTTCGAAAGGAGATCGAGAGATTAAACAGATGGCAATTTGTAGCATCCTACGCAATCTGTTTACCTTAAGTCTGCATGTTATCTTTCCCTGCCTTAACTGTACTGCCGGGCTTCGGGATCGGATGTCTGGCGGTTAGGGTGCAAACCTTTTTCCTCGTTGGCCCTGTCGTTCGTCAACGTAGAGCTTGTCCTCTCCGCTTGACGATCCTTGCGGATTGTTAGGAAAACAACAAGTCCCTAGAGCTCACATATCAGTACAATATGATTCTGCAATAAGCCGTGTTGGAACGTGAAACTCACAAGGATTGCACTAAACATCCAAGCCATCGACCCTATGAAAAGGAAAGCAAGAATAGTCCTCCAACTTGAACAGCCTTCACGGCCAATCGTGTTGGCTGTGATATTGACGCGTGGCACGGTCCAGAATCTGCCCCAGTAGAAACCCCAATAGTTCCAATACCATGAGGAAGTGCAAGAGGAGTTGAGCTGTACATTAAGTTAGCTATGTGATGTGAATGTTCTACCATTACCTACATTAGCTAACAGTGCGAATGCCACGATTGTGCAGATAAAGAATATAGCATCCAGAGGCCAAGCGTAGAAAGAGTATTTAAAGGGAAGAATAAGGAGGATCGAAGCGACGAGTGTAAGACAGGAGATAACCTCCGCATATACGAGGCGACTGTTATCAGAGGTATCTGGTGCACGGTGCAACAGATAAAAGAAGTGGCTTAGAAGGGCGACCACGATGACGGAGCTGCAAAGTTCGGTTATCCGAAGGAGAACGCAGATGACTTTCGAGGCTGTGCCCATGGTTGCGGGCCAAATATGGATCTTCGAGGTCTGGTCGGATAATCAGATTGAGAATCTTTTTGTATTGCGCGAGAGAGTAAGCTTAAACGGTGTATATACGTACTATTGCTAACTATATGTGTGGGATAAATAGAAAGATTAGTGATTGATCCTTAAATAATCAGCTCCAAATAGGTGGCCTCACTGTGCTGGAGGAAATTTTGCCCTGTTTATTCCACATATCCCACAAATTGTCAATGATCTTTAACTTCCAGCACTGTCCCCTTCAGCTATAAGGATGCAGGGTATTCCAGGCTCGCTGCGCGATAGTGCGGAAGTGTTTGCGGCGTCCTCTCACCCGCTATACAATGAGAGAGAAAGAGGTCCACTCATGTTGTTCTTCGATCAGCTATCTATTCCTCGATATTCGGAAGCGAGTAACAATCTTTGGAGCTGCACATGACGGCTTTAATCGTCACCTTCTTCATCTCCACGTAGTCTGACATCGTTGCCCAGTGGGGTGGACGTCGTTCTGGCTTTTCTGGGCGGGTTTTTGATATTTTTACCCCCCTGCACCCAATAGCAGCTTCGCTCACGACGAACTATCTTGCATTCATAATGTACCATAATTGGAATGACTTAGTGGCACAATCGGTCATCCAAGTGCTGAGTGCGCCTCCACGTTACAAACCAGTTAGTTGAACAACTAATACCATGAAAAGGTGAAGCCATCTTCGATGCTGTGGACGCATCAATGTTACGGTACTATACTGAGTTTACCAATTGAGCACATTGGGTATGATAACCATAGCATGTTCCTACCAGCGAAGCTGAACCACTCATCCTAGAGACGTTACTGACAATAGGAATCTTTAGATCTGGTGCCAATGATTCATTTTACGCACTTTACGAAACCTAAAGTAGTCTTATGCGATCTTTTGAAAACTTGTCTTGAAGCCAAACCATTGTGGTGTAGATGCGTATAATTCGGAGTCGTCCAGGGCCGGCGATACTAATGCTAGTTGGAATTTGGCGGCACTGTCGTACAATTGTTGCTCAGGGAATATCGTGCCATGTCAAGGAAACCAAACCACTGGATTATTCTAGGCACCCAAGCAATCATGCTTCTCGGGCAACCATACGTTGTCATGTGCCAGACATTACTCTCTCGGATGCGTGCGGAAGCCGAGCTTCAGTATCAGAATAGCACCTTACATAATGGTAACAGCAACCTCCCGCTTTTCGCGCGTTAGAGTTGTTCGCGAGGCTGCAATATTGCAATCCTTTTACATTTTGCTAGACGATCGTAACTTGATCTTGTGATGTACAACTCTTCATGCCGCACTCCACATCACAAATCTTGAAACCCTCAGGTTCCTATTTGTACGGAATTTTCCGGTCACAAAGGCATTCAATACATCGAGTGATGAATACGCAAATGTAAATACTAGAGAATAGTTCACGTGTTGAATGTTCCTTCATTATTCCTGCCAATAGCAGAGAGGATCTCTTCAGTGCCTCGACCCCGCTTGCACAACGAGCCTAACTTCCAGACCCGACCCGAGAGGCATGCATGTAAATGTAGGCTGAATGCAAGCTTCTCAACGAGAAATTACGTAAAAATGAGGAAAAGAACTTCGACTTCCTAAACCAGAGTGTAGATAAATCATCTCGTTCTGAACGACACCTGAACAAGAACTACACCATCTGAACATGTGGTGTGCTTAATCTAGTGTGTCAGCATAAACAGCCATCTAGAGCTGTACAACAATGGGAATCCATCATACTCTATTCTCCTTTCTGGCAGTTTTGGCATTCTCCTCACACGAGAAAGGTACAACTTTCATTTATCTTTTCATGCAGAGAATCTAAGATCATCAAGGTGGCCTACTCCGATGGCTTTCAATAGGGGTTCAAGGAATTTCACTGGATGAAGCAGCCTGGAGTCGGCAGACAAGGGCAGATAACCATGGTTATGCGCCATATGCAGTTGAT
Source organism: Aaosphaeria pasadenensis (assembly GCA_022813625.1). NCBI lineage: Eukaryota > Fungi > Ascomycota > Dothideomycetes > Pleosporales > Aaosphaeria > Aaosphaeria pasadenensis. Next base: position 934,581 of record JAKLMB010000008.1, on the reverse strand, counting down.
TGTCCAAATCCCCGCCCTACGGTCCGAAATTCGACCTCCATTTCTTCCGAAGAGAGCAGTTGGTTGCAAAAGAGGCGAAACAACACCATTTGGGCAATACGTGACTTCCTTTCTCGCGCGAATGTCAGTGGTTTTGACACTGATGGCTACATGGATAAAATCGTCGAGAACGGAACGGCGCTACCCAATATTGGTATTGCTGTGTCGGGTGGCGGATGGAGAGCTCTCATGAACGGCGCAGGGGCGATCGCTGCGTTTGATAACAGCACGACGAATTCGACTTCACCTAATCATGTTGGAGGTCTGCTGCAGGCAACCACCTATCTGACTGGCCTTTCAGGTGGAAGCTGGCTGGTTGGTAGTCTCTATGTACCTGTGCTGAGGTCAGTGCAAGAACTGTATAGAATGGATCCGAACGCCTCGAATTCTCTTTGGCAGTTCGACAGCTCTATCATCGAAGGTCCGCCAAACGCCTCTCCTAGACGAACCTACGTTAATTCATTTAGGACCATCGACGTTATCTGCCACCAAATACTTTGATCAAATCATTAGCGAAGTTGACAATAAAGAGGATGCTGGCTTTGAAACTACAATCACAGATCTGTGGGGAAGGGGTCTCTCATTTCAATTATTTAATGCAACAGATGGAGGCCCTAGTAAGCATAAAACCCCAGCAACCCTAGAAATACAACTAATTTGTAATGGAGACTATACATACACCAGCCTCAACCAAAATGAAGTCTTTCGATCTGGGCAAGTACCATTGCCAATTATCGTTACCATCGAGCGGTCACCCAATCAATTAATTATCCTCGCAAACTCTAGCACGTTCGAGATTAATCCTTGGGAAATTGGCACCTTCGATCCTCCCACCGCCGCATTTGCTCCCCTACAATACGTCGGCACCAATTTCAGCCATGGCTCAGTTTCGGAGGGTCAAAATTGCATATCTGGGTTCGACAACATGGGCTTCGTTGTGGGTACATCCTCATCACTATTCAATCAAGCCTACTTACAGATAAACAAAACCAACTTACCTTCACGAGTGGTGGAATTTGTTTCTGAGAAGCTGGAACAAATTGGGAATGAGAATAGTGACGTTTCGTACTGGGTGAACCCTTTCTACCAGTTTAATCCGGAGGTGAATCCCAATGCCCAGAGTCAAATACTCTCCCTTGTCGACGGCGGTGAAAGTCTCCAAAACATTCCTCTCCGTCCATTGTTACAACCTCATAGAGGTGTTGACGTAATATTTGCGGTAGATAGTTCTGCCGACACTTCTTCGTACTGGCCAAATGGAACCTCACTTATAGCAACGTACAACTACTCTCTCCTCGAATCAGGCCATGGAGCCCCGTTTCCAACCGTTCCTGATCATAATACTTTCGTCAATCTTGGACTGAACTCAAAACCGACTTTCTTTGGCTGTAATCCCGATAACCTCACGCAGCCGGCCCCACTCGTTGTTTACATACCAAACTCTCCTTATACATATAACTCGAATATCTCGACTTTTCAGTTGGAGACTAACGACACGCAACGCAATGCGATTATTCAGAATGGCTATAATGTGGCAACTAGGGGTAACGGGACTATCGACAGTGAATGGCCAGCATGCATTGCATGCGCTATGCTAGCACGAAGCTTTTGGAAGACACAGATGGAGACTCCGCTGTCATGCCAAAAATGCTTTACAAGGTATTGCTGGAATGGGACAACAAACGCCACAGCCCCTGCTCCGTATGTGCCATCACGTGCAATCAAGATAAGCGGCTGTGCACTAGGGGCAGTAGTTACGGTGAGACCTGTCATTATCGCTATGATAGGCATTATCGTGACACTTCTTTAGTTTTTATGTTATATACAAGTTTAGCCCTTTAAAGTCTATTATTATAATTAGTTAATTATAAGCAGTCTTAGATTAAGTTATAAGTAAAACCTTAGTTATTCTAGTAGCTATAGGGTATAGATCTTACTTTATAAGAGGTACATAATATTGTTACGATCTAAGCAGGAAGGAACAATCAGAACCAATGGTGTGGGACAACGACGAGAGGAGGCATCTGAAGGCGCTTATGAGGGGTAACACTGCACGTGACATCCAGATCACGTGGCTACCAAGCCTTGAAGGTCGACAGGTCGAAAGTCGACATGTCGACACAACCACGTCGAACCCCGAGGATTCGACCCGAGCGTCGAAATGTTGAAAGGCGATATTTCGACCTACTAGAGTATATAGAGAACTCAGAGTACCCTTATGGTCCTCTGTGTTTAACCTAAGTTAGTATTGGACAATACACTCTACTGTTCTACCGCTATTATTATCCTCTGCCTTGCAACCGCTTCACGTTACTCTTCAGATTATCCCCGAGAACCAACCAGTAGATCCTCGATCTCAACACTAATACCCTACTTTATACTCTCTTTTAGATACTCCCTAAGAATAACTAGTAGATCTTTAATCTTAATAATAGGACACTATCTATCTTATATACTATCTATCTTATATATCTATCCTTCCTAGTCCTTGCTTGATGTGCTTGATGCCATTAGCGGTCGAGCACTGTGAGCATCTTCCTGCTTGACCTGCTCTATCCTCTTGGCGATTGAGCATGTCGAGCATGTCACGTGATGTTGAATCATACGATTATCAAGCGATGCTGCGGTACTTGTCGGTTGTATTCCCGAAAGCTTGGCTGCTACGGTACTCAGGACCAGGCTCCATCCCAGGTAGGATCTGCTGCTATCCGATAGGTAGAATCGGCTTGGGAAGTGGGCGATTGAACTCGCCGCCTCCGATCTAGCCAACCAGAGCCAAGCAATCGGCATTAGAGATCTGTGTACGCATACGGCATATTTACTGCCATTATTTCACCAGACATTTGTTGGGTTGTCTGCGGCCTACATACTATACTTTGTGCCGCATCATTGTCAGTATACATACAGCGCCATACTCGTACTTGGTAGCACTAGCGCATTGGCCTAGATCACCTTTGTTGTAATAAAGCACGTTACCTTCTCTAAAATGTAGTTAGGTAAGCCTAAAAGGCATGGTTTCGTGATTGCTTCCTGTTTTACAAGGAATGATCTAAGAGGCTTGGGCACTGGCTCCACTGTTACGAGCAAGGATCCGAGCCAGCCGTTTAGCTCAGCATTGATAAAGTTCTGAGAAAGCCGACTTTCGAAGCTTGCGATAGAATAGCCCTTTTCTAATTGACATGAATCTGCGTCCTTCTGACCCTTTTTTCTTCGGCTAGCATGGCAGTTCTGTCCGCGGCAAATGTAGCTCATCTCACGAAGCCGTATCGCACTCGAACAATTGCAACAATATCCGTCTGTTTCCCAGTGGCAGTACTTGCTGTAATCCTTCGCTTCACGGCACGGAGGGTGGCCAGGACCAAGATCTGGTACGATGACTGGCTTTCCTGCGCCGGCTTGGTATGCTGAGAGATTATCGTTGTTTTAATGTCAACTAACACAATATGCCATCAAGGTCTTGCTAGGAGTGTTTATATCTCTCATACTTGTAGGTAAGTACTATACCTCACATGCGCCGTCTCTATATCTAACATTAATACAGATCTCCCAGATGATAGTATTATTCAGGGGGATCCTATCCTACCAAGTCTCCTCTCAGCACACGCAAAAACAGTCTATATTGCTGAGCTGTTTTACTACGTTACCCAGCTTAGCTTAAAAGCTTCTATACTAGCATATTACTGGAGGCTGTTTAGCATGTCTTCAATGCGCGTTCCCATATATTTCGTTACTTGTTTCGTAGTAGGATGGTTTATCGCATCGGTAAATTTGCGTTTCTTTCACCCCTTTTACCTTGAATTCACATCATTGATCTTGTCAACCTCACATCTACCGAGGCGCTCTCAATAACAACACTGACCACGGGTATTTTCAGATTTTAGTTGCAGCTTTTCAATGCATCCCCGTTGCCTCTCTGTGGACGCCGGCCTTGAAAAGCTCGGCGAAATGCATTCATTTGAGGTCCTTCTTCTTTGGCGTCTCTATTCCTAATATCTTAGCTGATCTCTTTCTTCTTGCGCTCCCCCTGCCTTACGTCTGGAGCTTGAAAATCAGCATCACACAAAGGGTTTTCGTAATCGGATTCTTCCTTCTCGGTGGCTTGTAAGTCCTGCTCTTTCCTGCAGTTACATGGAGGCTTTACAGTCAACCACTGACAGAACTTCATTCCTAGTGTCTTGATCGCATCTGCTTTGCGTCTGCCGTTCGTACTCCGCTTGGATCCCAACACATTCGCTGCAAATTGGTCTGTAGATGACTCTGTTCTCTGGAGTGCGATAGAGAACTGCATGGGCGTCGTCTGTGTCTGCCTTCCGTCGCTCAGACCGGTAGTCAGACTTTTCCCTTGCGGCACAAGTTCGGATTACCCCAGCGCGCCCGACGTTCGGTACCCTGGATCGGAGCAGGGTGCGAACAAAAAAGAGCAGCAACGACGAGGCGAACATGAACTGGTCGGGTGGGAACGTGGCCGTGGTCGCGTCGTGGTGGGAGGACCTACCACGTGGCCCTCGCTTCAGTCGATGGAGGAGGGGAGCAGCACTGACCAAACCAAAATCCCGGCGTCATCTGGCAATGTGAAGCAGCCGGAAGGGACAGTATAGCAGGCGTAATAGCTGTACCTGGAACTTCTGTTGTTAGGCCTCAGTCCATGAAATACGGAAATGATGTTGATGATAACGTCTGCTAAATAGAAGAAAGAACCTCTATTCTCCTACATCTAAAGACATAGATAAGAAATATATACAAGACAACTAAATCTAGCTTGTATTAGATTTTTGGCTACCAATATTTAATGAACAGCTAGAAGGATGTACAGGTATGCATTAGCATATATTATACAGGCAGGTATATAGTTACTAGCTTATCTAATAAGAAATTCAAGAATAAAATATACTATGGCGAGGAGAGTACCGACGAGACCGATGACGGGAGTGATGACGGAAGCGATTATGGGAGCGATGATGGGAACAGCATCAATATTGTGGTTCCGCGGCGCTGTCTTCGAGAGGGACAAAATTCAACCGCAAGCAGGCAAGGCAGTATTTTGAATTCACCATTTAGTGCGATCAGTCCCCTATCTGAGGCTCCGCCGCTTGCGACTTGGGAAACGAGGCCTTCTGGAAGTATCTCACCAGCCAAGGCCGACGATGCTCACGACGAAAGATCAAGCGAGCAGTATAACAAGAGCAACAAGGGCAACGAGCCTTCAAGCAACATCGATGATAAGCCCTCAAGCTCTAGAAGAAATACTCGCTGGTCACAAGAGGACGATGGCCTTCTGTGTAGTTGAAAAGCAGAAAGCAAGCCTTAGCCATGGATCTACGATCAGTTCTCCACGGGATCGTCTGGAGTGCAGGCAAAAAGATCCCGTGGAGTCGTGCAGGTACGGTGGCACACAAAGATGCGAGACAGTTAGACGCTAGTCGAGTTTTGGTGTGGCTTGCTATCTCAGCGAGCGAACAATCTTCGTCCAGTGTCAGCCTTGTGTTTGTTCTGCTCGAGGTCAACATCACGTTCGTAGAGTTTCAAGAACAATTCAATTAAAAGAACGATTCAATTAGCCCAGACTTAAGCTAGATCAACTCTATAATTATTGATCCATTTGCTATTCACCATCTAATCCTCTTGCGACTACGCGCCTTCAGTCAAGCAAGGTGTGTGGTGTTGTAGAGGCGATTGCCAGTATCAGTAGTTCCGCTGCCGGTGAATTTGTTGTCCGACAGGCGAAGCGCAACCAGGTTGAGCTGTACGTCCCCGCAAAGCGGCTCCAAACCTTGCGACATGCACTGCGCTTGGACGACACCAGCCACTATCACAATTCGGATCGTAGCATGTAGGCTGCGGATGTACTGTACGAACTGCAACACAGTCTTGCCACTGTTGACTACAGAATCCACTAATATCACAGTGAGTCGGCCTCTCACCGAGTCTCGCGTGATGTCCTCGGGACAAGAGGCGTGTAAGAACATAGCGAGTGGGAAGGCATCATTCACTCCGAAAGCCATAGGCTCCCCGCCACGCATCAGTGCCACGATCAAGGTCTGGCGCTCATGTAGGAGTCGAAAACCACTCGTGTTATGGCCTTGAACATGAGGAATGGGATATTCTTCGATGCCAATCATTTCCGCTGCGAGATGGTGTGCTAGGAATCGTCCGGCTTGGACGTGGGCTTCCCTAAGGCTCGGCCCAGAGACTGTCGCGTCCCGCATCGGCGTCATGAGCATTTTGGCTGCATGTCTATCGGTCATGTGAAGAATCTGTGGAGGGGCGCGCGAGTGCGAAGTGCCGAATACGGCGGCAATGAAGTGTCCATCTGTGAGGTTGATCAAGGGCAGCTTGTCGGTGCTCAGGCGTGGCGATGCATAGCTAGGAAGAAGAGCTTGATGTGCTGAAAGCTTGTGGTTCTCAATGGCATCCTGCAGGGCAGCGTCCATGCTCTTGCTCCGGCTTTCCTCGTCGCCGGACACTACGACGGCTCGGTCTGCAGTGCGCAACATGGCCATGTCCAGCGGACTGTCTCCAAAGGCCCAAACATACAGCTTGTGAACTTGTTGCGAACGGGCCACCAGGGCTGCCTTGACGGTCCCTGTGACAACATACCCATCTGAGATACGGCCTCCAGCGATGACTCCCACAGTCTGGGACAGACCTGCCCTCTCCAGCACGATTTCCCAGACTCGACGCAGCCCGCAGCTAATCACCACGGCGCCAACATGATTATGACCAGCCTGCATTTGCAACAAGGAGACAAATTCCGGATGTATGGTCACCGTGGACGCGACGTCCTGACAGATCGCATTGTATTCTCGGTCGTTGGTCGCTTCTTCGTAGAGAAGCACAGCCTGACGAAACGCTGTGTGCGTATAGCCAAGTTTACTGCTGAACAGGGCCTTGAGAGGACACTGTTCTTTGGCGGTATGGCGCGAGAGTCTCAACTTCTCCCAGAACAAGGCACCAGTGTCCTCTGCAGACAAGGTTCTGTCCGCGTCAAGGACTAGCAAAGTTTTCAGTGACCCTGAACCAGCGGCAATGGCTCCATCCAGTGCCAGCTCAGCTTTGCGTAGATTGTCCCTTTCGGTATGGTGCCGGAAGTCCTGTAAGAGTGCAGAGACGAAGTCCGGGAGCACTGGGAGTTGCGGCATGATCGAGAGCAGAATTCCGTGATCGCGGCAAAGTTGAACCAGCTGACTCTTTTCCTCCTCTTGCCATTTACGCAGACGATCGACTGTTGTGGTCGGACGATTCCTTTCTTCGTCGTCTTGTCTGCGTTGTGCTACCACATCAGCCGGAATGTCCAGGTAGACTATATGCGTATAGGTCTGGAGATCATTCTGAGTGTATATGAGTTGTCCTGCATCCTCACCCTCGGACCAAAGCATGAGATGCCCAGCCACGACCGCAGTCCGACCGCTCTCCACGCACTCCTGTTTGATCCTGTCGATAGCTACCCCACGCCAATGCATCTGTTCTTGCTCGTTCTGCTTCTGGAACGCATCAAGACCTCCAGGCACGGTATTTGCGATTACCTCAGACCCGTCATGAAACGTGAACGACTCCTGCTGCAATAGTTGCTTGAGCTGATTGAGCAGATACGTCTTGCCGCAACCGGGGACGCCATAAATGCCTACTACAACGGATTGATCGTTGCGGGGAGTGAGCGTGTTGAACGGCATTGGTTCAAAGTCAGGAGAGAGCTTCATTGTAGGTGATAAGTAGAAGGATAAAATTCCGAGCTTGCAGTCAGGGGAGCTGGATCCTTAAGATGGCTGGTCATCTATGTCGCGGTTGTGCAATATATAGTAGACGACCATAGCCTTGTTGCCTACAGCCTGGGTGTCCTGGAAGATCTTCCCACAATTATAGAAGATAGACACATGTGCTACACCAGCGTACGGCTGCTTACGCTGTGCTTGCGTGCGCGAGCAGACCATAAGGCTAAGGGAGAAGAGGCCACACACGTTGCAGCCGGCGACAAACTCTACTGAAGTGCGCTACGTCAATGTCATGGCGCAGAGCGACTTCAGCGAGCTTGTGATCTTTACCCGGATTAACTACCTCGCATACCTGATCGAAGTGAGGCACGCGACAGAGGCGAGCCGTCGTTCGGTACAGTTCCCATCGCGATGTGTACTTGATGACCATATAGACATATATCAGAGTATGGCGGGGTGTGAGTGGTGGCAGATTCCGGGTATAGGAGCCATCGTAGCGCGCTCGACTGATGCAAAAGAAGACATCGGATGTTTCGCTCAGTTTCCGCCACGAAGTCTTCGTCATGCGTCGTTCGAGCAGTTCTTCGCGAAGTCGATCCCGGTGCCATGATGGGAGTTGTCGTGGCAGAGCTAATACGCTATGCCAATACCTTAGAAGTGCGTTGACCGGTGAACGCATGTTACTTCAGCGAATGGTTGGAACTGAGGAATTTCGTGACTCAGGGACTTCCGGAAAGACGTATTCCTGGGGAGATGAGTCCAACGAACATGCATTGCATATCAAGATGCGCATGCCGTTGCTGTGCCACAACGGGGATGAGCATTCCGGTGAACCCCCATTCTCGGACATCACAATTGCCATCCACAAGCCATCTGCGGTAAAATTACTGATCCACTGGCTCCATATGGGCTGCGTTCTCGAGCTATCGTGTTACAGGTTCATAAAGGGTCCTGGCCTTTCGTGCTTCATTGCCTCCCAAAACTATAGCCCCTCACTTCAGCTTCCAAACTTGTGACCCCAGGCACTTGAGCCAATCGTCCGATCATAGCCAAAGCTGAATGGTGTGAATGGGTAGTGTTCGCTGTACGCTGACCGGTCCTGAAGTGACAAGACGTGTTTGACGCGATCAAGGTCGCATAGCCCGGCCATGTGGCCCTATCTACCCCTTGTAGAGCCATCGCAGATTCCTCTTTTGTAATGTCGTGAGTCCGAAGTTCTCTAAGCTTAAACCACCCCTTTTGTCTTCAATGGATTGATCTTTACATCCTGCTCGGCGGCTTGGCATTGAATCAGAATGTCACGGCTCTTAATTGGAGTAATTAGACACCTCATCATTTACAATGATTGTGTGACTATTGACGCGAGACCTAAGGCGTGGGAGCTCGCAAGCTGCAGCTGCATATCTTGACCGGTCTCAGCATTGACAAGTGAAGTATTGGTGACCATTTAATATACGGTCGTTCCGCGTACCATAGTTGTAAGACAGTAGACATTTGGCACATGGCCGTTGTACATGCGACGCAAGTTTACCGTCTGCATGCAGAAACCGCCCTTCTCTCTCTCGGAATCTGCCCTTCTCTCTCAGAAACCGCCCTTCTCTGCTCGGAGACTATGGAACATCCTTTTCAAGAATACAGAGTGCTATCCTGTACTGCGCTAGTAGGCTTTGTCGTCCTTACGAATCTGTTCTTCTCAAAATTGAGTGGAACACCGCTAGGTTACATCACGAAGAACCGAGCCCAGTGTGTACAGATCATGGCCGGCAGAGTGCACCACGGCGCTGCCAATACTTTTTCAACTTTCGAGGCCAGAGCCAGAGCAAACACACGGTTGAGCTATGCCTTCGGGATTGATAACGCTTTCACGACCAAGCAGTACGAACGGCATAGCGCTTATAGAAACATGGTCGAAGCACTCCTCAGGCTAGACTAGGACATGGTTGCACGTGATGCGAAGCGGCTAGTAAGAAGTCTGTACCTCCAGAGCGTTGTCTGTCTCGTACAGTCCTTTGTCCTCAAAATGACCATCAGCCTGCTCTATCAATGCGATCCCTCTGGTTTGCACAACGAGGATATCTCTTTCGTCGCTGCAGAAATCACTCGCATCTGGATACAGTCAAAAGTACCTCGTAAGGCCCATTCATGATAAAGCAATATGAACTCCATGAGGCACTGGGTCGATTGGTACCAGGTTGCGACCCATTGGACCCACAGGCGAACGCAATGAACCTGATCCTCCCCACGTTTGAGACCATGTGGCGAGTAGTACTTCGTTGTTTCATAGAAGTCCAGTTCCGAGGTGCGAAAGACATGAGCGCATGGGTGGCTGCATTGAATACCTCAAGAGACCAGTCCCGCAACAGCACTTTGCTCATGGAGAGAGAGAAGAGATAAGCGTGGTATCCTCAATTGTCGTGAGGCTCTTCGATTATATCCACCGACTCGTCGCGTCCATCGCCATTTTGAATTCGCGAGTGGTCCTTCGATCACTGCCACCGCCGACATCGAGGGCCTGCATCGGGACACGGAGATCTGGGGCCCTGACGCGGAACACTTCCGGTCATCCCGCTGGACGAGCATAGGTCTCGAGTCCGAACCGATGAGAGCTTGGATGCCTTTTGGTGGCTCGCCATTCACCTGTCCAGCTAAGCCTGACTTTGCCCTTGGATTCATCGGTATCTTAGTGGCAGCTCTAGTGGAAGCGTTCTACGACGTGAAGTACGACGTGGCAATGGAAGGTCCGTGGACAGACTGTTATGGCAGAGCTTCACGGGCCGCTGCGGTCAGAGAGAGATTCATATGAAGAGTTGTTCTTGGAAGTAAATGCACCTTGGGGGTGCTAGCGCTTGGGAACCGCTAGTATCCAGTACAGACATATATCAAAACACCCTACGTCACCTTCTTCCCCGGGCAGTAACTGGGAGTCAGGATTCCCCTCTTCGATTCAATTATTACACCACAGTTTCTACAGAGCCATTGTTAAGCAACATAATCTTCCCCTGCGTTTTGGGCCTTTACAATCTCCTCTCCAAGAATCGCAAGGTGGTAGATATGAGTGACAGTGCTTCGGAACCGGCGACCAAGGGTACTATATGCGAGCAGCGAGTGCGCAGATGGGCCCCTACAAGCAGATAGCCGACAGCGACCTTGAATCTGTCAAAATGTGAAGAACTCGATAGTTTGCTCTTGCGCTCGTACATTGCCTCCTGGTCTCTGATCACAGCGCTCCTGGATGATCCGACCTGAAATTGTGCTCGTGGTTCCTGCGAATATGATCCATTGCGCTAATCACCACCAGCCCGAATCGTGTCAACCATCTCGACCATCTCGCCCATCTCGACAACCTCGCCCATCTCGCCCATCTCGCCCATCTCGCCCATCTCGACCATCTCGACAATCTCGCCCATCTCGACAATCTCGCCCATCTCGCCCATCGCGACCATCTCGGCCTGCTGGTCCAGGTTGCCCATCGCGGCCTCGTGGTCCCAGACTTCCCTGGCGCCCATGAGAGCCTCGTGATCCCGACCGACCTCGTGGTCCTTGCACGCCTGGAGTTCCTTGCACGCCTGGAGTTCCTTGCGCACCCGGTACGCCTTGAAGGCCATCCCGACCGGGCGGTCCCTGTGGCCCCTGTGGCCCGTGGAAGCCATCGCGACCAGCGACGCCTGGTGCACCATGAATACCGTCACGGCCGTCTCGACCAGCGACACCTGGCGGGCCTTGGTGACCGTCAAGGCCGTCTCGACCAGCTCGGCCTCTGGGCCCAGGCGGTCCCCTTCTCCGGCAGATACAGAACAGCAACGCCGTGATTAGCAACAGAACGCAGATTGTCACGCCGATGGCGAGTGGTCCTGGCCTGGGATTTGTTGTTGAAGATGGAGGCGAGCCAGGAACGGTCGGTAATACTCCGGATGGCGTGCGTGCTAACGTGACTGCAATGGTACGAGTCTCATCAGACCGAGTGATGTGTAGAGTGATGATGCGGGTGTTCGGTTTGACAGCTACGCGTGGATCATAGCCTCGAAAGGACAACATAATTGTTCGCAAAGGGTTCGTAAATGATGTGCAAGACTATCTGCACCATTCGTGCCGACAATGGGCAATTGTAAGCTTTCGCAATGTAAATTTGTGCATCGCCCCGATCCAATCTCCTTCCTGCAAGACGAGAACTCGATTGTTGCTGTGCTAGACGCCGACATCTCTCTTGGAGAGCTTAATAGTATCTCGTCCAATAGCGCTCCACATAGTCTTCCATGCTAATTATCTGCTAGTCAATGATGGTTTTTGAAGGCAAGCCCAGGCAATTGGTTAGGGTGACTTAAATTGCGAACCGCAGTTCCGGGTGGTTGGGCATTTCGGCATCGTAGCACAAGGGGACGATGCGTTCCGGTGAGCCCACACTCTTGGGAACTTGAATTGGACCTCAATCGCGAGGGATGCACTACTTCGTGATGCAACTTTTGAGGCTCGCGCTGAGCCATGTAAACAATGTAAGTCGATTAGTGGACTATAGAGAGTAGAGTCTTGACCAGCGATGTTGAAACTGGGAGGACTGAAGTAGGATTCAAGACACGAGCGTACATCCGTTTGGTCCGCCAAAGACATTTGGGTTTTCCGTGGCAAGGACAGAGTCGAGAAGCAGGAGTTGACTACATAATCTTAAGTGTCAAAACGCCGAGAAACCTAAATCATGCCAACCAGGATGTGCTCAACATATTTGAGCTTGGGTGCCCCTTCTCAGGGAAATAGTCATGTCAAGATACGGTAAGGTAATTCGTGTTCTAAAAAGTATATGGGGTTCAATCATGAATATCTGTAGCACCATGATCTGCTGTGCTCCCTGGAGGGTACATAAAGAAATCCGGTGAAGGCTAGAAGGAATAGATTAGTCTGATGTCGAATATAAGAAATGTTACGCAGCGTCGACTTCGTGACAGGCCGAGTAATTACACAGATTTTGCATGCTCAACAGTGCTAAGTAAATTAGAGATGTATCTGTGCAGCGCGAGCCTCTGGACATTACCGGAAGACAGTAGACAGTCAAAGGCTGCTTTCGATGCCTCCGCATGATCTATCGTTGTGCCAAAAATGGGCCATGGCTTGTATCGCCCAGATCGGAACACAGCGAAAAGCCAAGGAATTTCGGAGACTGGACAAGGCTGGGGTAGCAACCACCAGGTTCGGAGTATTTCCAAGGGCTACGTTCCAGGACTGTTCTAGGGGGTTGCTGCTTTTCGTTGAGACTCTGTTTGTAGCCAGTAAGTACGCGAAGCCATATCATCACCCCTCGTAGAAGCGTAGGTGAACCGTGGACTACATGCTCACACAGGCAAGGATCCAGAGGATATGTGTAATGGACAATGCAAGGCTCCGGTGGGCCCAGCTGCTGGAATGGCCTTAGCTCAAGCAACACACGGTCGATCAGTGTCTGCTACCCTCATCCCCTTCAACGTTGAGCCTCATGGCGACTGGGTATGGCGCACTCACAGAAAACATAGCTTTATTCAGTCGGAAGACGCACAATTTTCCTCGCTGCACCATGCCTTCCGGTCGTTTCAATCATTTTGTCCCCCTGCAGTCGTCAGGACTTATCTATTTCTTAATGTGGTAATTGCACTGTGCGTTTGGAATTCGACTAAGCCCGAATAGGATGCTTGCATGGCATCGGTTCTCTGAAAGCATCTCCATCAACGCAAGCAGATAATGAGTTGCAAACGGTCATACCGTTCACGGAGAGAAGTGCTGATCCAAGTACGGGTTCCTATCGCTATCTATATAATCTACTCTAATCGTTCAAGCTACATTATAAAGTCACGCAGCATTGCGCCCAATCACCTCATTGCGAATACTCCAGACTCTTGAGTCGGTTATTAGACTAGATCTCGGCCATGGCAGATTGTACACGCAACCCGTGGAACCCATACTCGGGCTTTGCGTCCGTTGGAAGGGTAGACTGATGTTAATCAGAGCTGCTGCAGCTTAGATAACGGGGTCGTGTTAGGCATAGTCGAGGAAGTATTGTTAGCACCTTTAGTACATAAGATGCCATTCTAAGATATTCAGCTGTAGTACACTAGAAGAGTTGTAATACAAGCCTGCCTTGCCTAAAGCAGAGCCGGCGCTTCCCCATAGAAGTACTTCCTTGTAGGTCGTACATGCGGGATTCTACAGGAAAGGGTGTTGCAAGACCATAGTAATTCAACATAATGCAGGGAATACTACAGTAGAATCAAAGGATGTCAGTCTGTCCCAGTAGCGCAAAAGCAGAAGCATTAATTTAAGCCTCTTAGCTCTTACCTAGATATATAATTAAGACACACTTAGAAGATATGCTCAGTAAACTAACTAGTAGCAGGAGGTAGAGGGGAGCTTAGGGTTTAAGATAACTAAGCGCATCAATAATAACACTCGCGCCCTGTAGGACAGGCAACCAAAGGAGGGTGAGGGCAGTAGTTAGGGTTTAAAAAGAAAGAGTAACTATAGCAGAAGGCAAACTTATACCTGTCTGCTGTTACACCTTAAGGAGAGAAATCAATAACTGTAAGCTGTAACAGCCTCTATCAAGAGTCTTGGTGAGGTTCATATTGAACATGGTGGCTGCACAATTCATTCACAAGCTAGATCTCTCAGAGAGCGGGACGTGGCGTTATGTAGTCCCTCGGATGGTCCTGGCTGCTCCCTCGATTGGTCTTGATTGGTCCTGATTGGTCCTGGCTGCTCCCCCAATTGGCCTTGATTGGTCTTGATTGGTCCTGATTGGTCTTGATTGGTCTCGCCTAGGGTCAGGGACCACGCGAAGGCTTCTCCCGAAGGACCCTGAAATCCATGACATCCAAAGCTCCCAACTTCGTACCTTCAGATCCGTCTACAGTCTACACACACAAGTAATGGCTGCTGCTGCGAATCTCTGACCGTCGTTCCCCAGTACTGCCCTGCTGGTGGCCCCGCCCATGCTACTATTCTTCACCATCTTATTTATCAACACGTTCTTCACCGCCCCCACTCATCTTCCACCACCATCACCCGTTTACCCTACTCATACTCACACTTACACTTACTTACACTCACACTTATACTTATACTTCTACTTCTACTTATACTTATACTTATACTTATACTTGCACTTATACTTACACTTACACTTACACTTACACTTACGCTTACACTTATACTTATACTTACACTTACACTTACACTTACACTTACACTTACACTTACACTTACACTCACACTCACACCCACACTAACCGCGGCTATACCTACGCTCCTCCTTATCAAGTAGCCTCTATAGTCAGAATCCAACTCAATAGACCACACACCTGAAAAGTTTATTGCGCCCAACCCAACCCAACCCAACTCCTTCCGCCATCGAGGTCGCAATCACGGTTCTCGCGCCCGCGTGTATCTACATTGGATTTCGAGGCGTTATGACTACGTAGAGCGTGCTTGCCTTTCTAATGCACCAGCTGCCGCCACCACGTATGGCGCCTAACACTCGCTATAAAAAATGCTCCTGGCACCCGATCCCCGCTCGTACGACTCCGCATCCACGTCGTCATCCTGCCCACCGGTCTGTGTCTCTCCGCCGTAGCCCGCCCACCAGCCCACGTTGCAGCAAGACGCGCTGCCAGCCCCAAGGCAATACCCTCAACTCCCCTAATCCGCTCGCTATTAACCTGCATGGCGTCTACCTTCAAGACAAAAAATTATTTAAGGTAAAGTTCCATAGATTGCCCAACCATAGAAGGAAGGAACGTGAAGATACGTTACAAACATTAGCTGCCAATCTTAATAATAGCTCACGCACTATACACCTAGCCATATTATACCCTGCTCCACTTAATTTCTATAAGACATCCTCCTCCCTTAACTCCTATATTGCAGAATTAGGCTATGCTACTTAGAGTAGAGACCTTGCTAGGAGCACGAAGGATTATACAACCCCCTCTTAATATTCCCCTAAATTACAGTAACTTAGAGGCCCGCTAGATACTGCCTCTATAAATTTAGATTATGCAGATTCTTAGGACAGCACTTGCCCAGGTTTAAGGGTGGCATAGGATTGTTACTAGATGCCCTTTGCAGTAATTCAAGTAACAACAGTGCAGAGTTAGTAGACTTTAAAGCCTCTTAGTTAGGAGGCATATAGCTATATAATAACTTCTCTATTAAAGTTAAGTACTCTTAAGTATATATAATATCTAAATAGAGTCTATATAGAGCTAGATTATCTTTATAACAGGTTTATCTAAGTGTAGACTTAGACACGTAACCTTAAAGGAGTTGTAACGGGGTCACTTGGTAGCAACCTCGAAGGGGTTCTGGTGGGAGATGAGGGCCTTGGAAGCGGTATCAAGTCGCTGATAGTTGAACGTCAATCAATCACTGTTGTGCAGGTGTGTTGCCAAAGATGTCACAAGTAATCTTCCGTTAGGAAATTGGATGCAGAGAACTGTATCGTGGATTGACGATGAGGAGCTATCTATGGAATACATTCTGCTTATATACATGAGTTGGATTGGCGGATTTGTTGGGTTCGTTCGACGAATCTACGAATCCTGGATTCGTTGTATTCGTTCAACAAATCCGCGAATCTGTCGCGTGTTCCCTGATCACGTGTCCATGTTGTGGTCAGCCTCATCTCCGTAGAGCCTGTCCGCGTATTCCTGTTCCCATAGGTCCTCCTCGTAGGATTCGTCGTCGCCCTCTGGCCACTCAGAATCGTCACTGTTCGGTTCATCCGTAACAGTTGATTCTATTTCTCTAACAAAAGAGATAAATTACTAAGGAAACCTATTATTCCTCTATAAGTATTATAGAGAGCCTTATATAATTAAACTAGGCTACTCTAGGCTACTTAGACCTCTAGCCAGTGCAAGTAACAAAGGTTGTCCCTTGTTCTAACACCCATCCTTTAGACATACCAAATACCTACAAGAACAACGCGAGACAGATTGCACAAAAATCATAAATTACACTAAAGTTACTCCTTGTAAAGGAATAGCTGTCCTCCTGTCCTTTTTTCCCGATACAAATCATCGTGGAGAATCAATGAAACGTCCATATGCTCGTTCCATGGTTGAGTTTCATCAGTGCCATACGGACAACATAGTCTCTACCACAAATTCAAAGAAGAACGGGATCGCCTTACTACAACGGTGACTCTGTCCGAATTCACTAGCTCACCCGCACAGATTATAGAGCATTTACCGCGGTAGCCGTGTCTCCTTGGTTTCTATTGGGGGTTTGTAGTTCTTGCACTTGTAGCAGTTGGATTTTGGGTTGTTCGAGTGAGACCATTCCGAAACTGTGGGAGGCGATAACCGGTTCGAGAAGGGAATCGTCTTTGTTGCTGTTCTTGCCATCTGTGATGGACACCCATACCGTAGAGGAGAAAGGTGAATGGCCATGTTGCAAGCCACAAGCCCCAGTACAGTCCCGCACGATCCATGTTTTTCCCCGTAGCGTGCAAGACAGAACCCATAAAAAATGCCCATGGAAGGGCAACCCAGCATATGCCAGCCAAGGGTTTATTTTGAAAATAGAACCAAGTCAGCGCTCCGAGCGATGTTAGATATGGGATGATAAGAGCGACAGTCCATGGAAACGCTACGACGAGTTGGCTGGGGAACATGGCAGTAAAAGTGACAATTGTTGGTACTGCCAATAAATGGAGAGTGGTGATCAGAACACTGACCAGTGATGTACGCTCTTGGTCGGGTTCGGCGGGTTCGGCGGGTTCGGTGTGTGCCATGATGGGTGACGACTTCGTCGTGATCAATGGGAAGGTAAACATCGTTAGGAATGAGAACTAGCAATCAAGTTACATCTGGAGCCTTATATATGTATTGCTTGCTTGGGATGAGTCAGACGCGGGACACGTATCTGATGAAACCAAACTATACCATCAGTACAATTCCTCCTACCATACCATCTGTCTGATAACACCGAAGGTGTACGCTCAACAGTATCAACAAGCCTAACCATGGATCCAGCTATCCTGATTGTACTGGAACCGCAATGGGGAGCCAGTCACATACCAGTATTATTTACATATTGTTGTGATTGCTGCCCGCTTTTCAACTACGATAAATGTTCGTGTTATGCCGTTTGGGAGATTGTCGTATAACAATTGAGCAAATAACAATCTACACTGAGTTACAGGTCAGCTCTATCTATATATTTATTATCAACGCCTCCGATGCTGCTAGCTTAAACGTCGCTTTGCTAATAGACAATTTGGTGTTTCTGTTTCTGGCGTCCCTCGTCGCCATATGGATCGTTGTGATCTCTATTACCACTGGTAGCGCCGAATTTACCAAAGACAACAGCAACAAAGGTGCCGGTTACTCGGTTGTGGTCCTTCTTTATATCTTCTCTCCTGCCTTCAATTTCGGTTTCAACGGAAATCGCGGCCTTTACATTCCAGAGATTTTGCCCTTCCGTCTCCGAACTAGGGTCTGGCCTTTTTCTACTTCGTACAGTACTGCTTTATGATCCGGTCCAACTTCGCGGTCCCTATCGGTCTCCAAGACATCCCCTGGTGTCTATACACTATCTTTGTTGTGTGGGCTACGGTTGAGTTTGTTGGAGTGTATTTCTTGTTCCAAGAGACAAAGGGGCCCTCACTGGAAGAAATTGCTCTAATCTTTGACGGATCTCAATCCAACTCATGGTCAAAGTCGTAACCCAGTGCCGAGTAGCTTACGTCACTCAAGTAAGCTACTATATAGCAGGCTAAACTGTAGTCTAATTGACGTGGTGTCGCTTTTATTACTACCCTTAAGTAGATAGTATATGAAGAGCTACAACAAGGATATTCTATACCTACTATCCACATGGATTTATGTCATCACGGTCCCTTGACTAAAAGCATCAGGTCTACTCCGTACGGACCTTTCAAAGTTGTCGCACTTTAGCTCTTTGTATTTGAGGCTGACTTAACGTTTAATATCACGCTGAAGCCAGCCCGAACTCAGCCTAAGGGGGCCGCGCGACCAACGTCAGGAAGACTATGGATTAACTGCCCCCCCTCCAGCTCTATTCAGACAAATCTTTCAAGCTTTTCTCGCTAGTCTTGCAACTCTTTTTGTAGCTTGAATGGGCGAGTCACCACCCAAATCACACCGGTCTCCGATCAAACCATTCAAAGTATGACCCTTTCCGAAGTAGCTACTCGAAACGCATTCACCTGGACCTTGTCGGACGGCACGAAACCTGAAGATGCGGATTATTGGAAACATGCATGACTTGATGGGCTCTTGGATGGGTTTGAGGACGACGCACAGGATACATCTTCCAGCGAAGTTGGTGACTCCGAAAGCGATGAAGAATATCAAGACGAATTTGCCCTTGCGAGAACGAGCATATGGGCCCAAATGGCCCGCGAAGACGACGACTCAGAAGCTCCTAACCTTTAAGTTTCGAAGAATAAGGCCATGCCGTGTCGGCCGAAGAATATATATAACTGAAGTGTTTTGAGACAGACGGGAATTTCGTTCTCTAGATACCATAACCGCGTAGCTTCAAACTTTGCAATGATGCCACTCAACGCGCATTGGTATGCAGTAAGGTACAAAGAACAACATCCTAGCATTAGGCGATGAAGGGGAGTAGTACGTCGACATCGACAACCATCAGTGATTCGCAGCGTTCTGCCTTGTCCAACCATCTGGCTCTGTGCCTTCCGGACCTCCACCGGGGTGATCAGGACAGTCTCGACAAAGCATCCATTAACCACCAGCTTGACAGACTTGCCATTGTTTTCGGCAGGCTCTACATGTCGTGTGGTTCGGAACTGTTCCTCCTGGCTTTGTCAACACTGTGTTGCATGTCATGAAGCTGGGGTCACTTGGGCTTGGACATAGATCCATGCAACCGCAAAGGAGAAGAATAGCAGCAATCTATTTGTCTGGAGTGTGAGAACATCAAAGTACGGAGTAGGATCGTAAGAAATGTCATTTGGTATCTAATGCCGAAAAGTGCTCCCGCTATTCAAGAAAAAAAAAAGGAGACCAAAAAACATACAGGACCACAAGTTCCAAAGCTGTGCGCCGCTAGTTGTGCTACGAAATTAGGAAGATGACGATGCAACGACTGCGTCTGAGTCCACTGGATATTCTGCCCTTTCCTTGCCTTTGCTAGATGAGGGTTGAGCGCTGGTCTCGTCGCTCTTGATCTCAGCCTTGGACTCTACAGCTGACGATCGAGAGGCTTCCTCTTCCGCCTGCTGTGCTTCCAGGTTTCTCTTCTCCTCTTCTTGCCTCGCACGCTCTTCTTCCGCCGCACGCTCCGCCCTCTCCCTCTCCTCTTGGGCCTGCACCATGCGTTCACCAATACCCGGCCAAAGGCTAGCAACGAACAACGCGAAGGCGCGCTCGACTGTATGGAAGGTTTCCCTAGCCCACCCGACCCGTCTTTCATGGTGCTCCTGGACAAGGCGCTGGGCGGCTTCCTCTGGGGTAGGATTTCTCTGTGCTGCCCGGCCATTGTTGTTGCGTGGCGCATTGGCACGGTTCGGGTGTTGGTCGATAAGCCCAAGCAGCCCTTCGAAATGGCGTCGAATGCCATCAAATTGGCCTTCAAACATCCCCAAATTCGCCAGGTAGACGGCAGCGGCAATGCCACCTATCAGCATTGGTCTGTACCACGACCCACCGCCAGCGAAGAAATAGACAAAAAATGCAAGCTTCACGATGAGCCATGCATGACCAAACATGACCATAACGCGATCTGGATCGGGGGCTTGGGGCTGTGCTTGGTTGAGCGCTTGGTTTTGGTTCTGAACCTGATTCTGGACTTGGTTCTGATTCTGGTTCTGAGGCCTCTCCTGGTTGGGTTGATTGGTTGTTGCAGGCTGAGCATTGTTAGCAGGTTGTGCTGTAGCAATCTGATTTCGTAATTGAACATTATTGTGAGCGAGCTGCTGTCCCAGGCCTGATAGGATTTGTCTGTTGGTGGAAAACTGCTGCGTGAAGGCTTGGAAGGGCAGAGTAGGCACCATTGGTGCCGTAGAATACGTGCCACGTTGGTCGAACAAAATGCCAACAGGCCCCTGGGGACTTGATAAAATGAACAATTCAGGACCGCTGCTCGCAAGACTTGAATTGCCAGCATCATTGCTTATGGGCGCTTGAGCAGCTGATGCTTGCTGTGATGTGTTTGGAGTTGAGGAAGACGAAGAAGAAAGACCATTTGGGACTGCAGATCCTTGGTTGGATGCATTCTGAGCCTGGAGTCGACCCAACGTGTTACGCAAGTCCGCCGCCTGGCTTCTGAGGTCCGCTGCAGTCTGTTGCATTGATGCCAAATCTCTGGTTTGGGGCACGGCCGATTCCGTAGATAAAGCAGCGAGCCTGTGTTGCAGGCTATCGAGCGTTAATGTGATGTTATTTAAATGAAGTCGAATGCGGTCAATACGCCATGCAGGTGGAAGTAATGTATCGTCGAGCGATATGCCCCTTGCTTGACCACCTGGTCGCTGCAGCAATACCCTGACGTTCTCCATCTCTTGTCTGGCTTGCTGAAGCTCAGCACTCGTACGAGTCAGCAGCTGATCGACTCCAGCTGCTGGAACTCCTGATAGCGGCCTAGCCGGCAGAGCAAAGCCGGGTGGATGTGGAAATGGACGGGGAGCCATAGACTGCGCATGAGTATGAGCCGGAATCGTTATGCTTGTGTTGTTGACCGTGTAGGTCCAACGTTCCCCATTAGGTCCTATGCTCTCATGGCGAATGATTCTGGTAGTATTCCCTGGTGGGTGGGCGTGTCCCGGACCTGCCGTAGGTACTGCTCCAGGCGAGGGAGTGCTTGCATCTCCCCCAGGGGCCGGAGATCCGTCTCTTGGAAGACGAAGGTGACCATCCTGTCCTTGGGCAGCATTTAAGCCCTGCGTCCGCGCGAGAAGCTGGCCAATATGCTGTTGCAGTACAGGGTTGTGAATCCCTCCTGGAACTGCAAATACAGGTGGGTTCGGTGGCAGGTTATGGTGGTTTTGATATTGGAGACCCGGTCGATGTTCCTGGAAAGGCGGCTGTGAATTGGGTCGAGGTACCTGTTCAGCTGGTCGCAAGGGGACCGTTGGAGTAGGTGCCTCTGGCGGATTTGGGACCGGACGAAAGGGATTTGGGGGTGCGGTAGACGATCGTGGAGCAGCAGTAGCAGCAGAGTCTGTCGCTGATTGGGGTAATTCGCGTAGGACAAGGTGGAGAGTCTGATCTTTGGATGTGCGAATCTGCGAGTGTCGTTAGAAGCAATTAACACAGCAAAGAGCAACAACGGACATTCTCAAGCCCAAAGATGTTTATCAACGAATCCGAGTCGTTGGCAACTACCCTCCCCCGATATATCAACCGCATGCGCTCCACAGCAGGCCTAGTCTCAATCTCATTCTGTAATCGGGCCCTGAGCTCGCTGATAGTGGTGGTAGCGGCAATAGAGGGGAGATTGATATCGCCCTTGACTTCAGTCGACGGGGAAAGAATCTTCAGATTGATCTCTAGAACGTCATCATCCATGTTGGCGTGTCAAGTGAGTGTCGGAAGTTTGGGTGCGATGCCCGGCGGATGTGCGTCACTTAATCGCATACGTTGCGCTTAGAGCTCGGAAATGTCAGCAGCGGGTCGTCGCATGCACCACCACTATAATAAGTGCAAGTCTGAAGCTTGACTGTGGTAAAGGGTTATAGAGAATGTGGCATATCTCTGGGCGAGTCTGCACGGCGTCGCAATAGGCGTTCAAAAGCAAAACTCAAAAGAGAGTGAATGACTGTGTATGTTGCAAATAAGGTATGTAGAGAAGGCGCAACGTTGCTGTAACAGCTGTCGCGCGGACTCGTGATCAATCTATCGCCGCGCGCCAAGACATGTCGCCGTACGTCACTGCCCTTGCGGAAAAAAGTAGCATGAGTAACTACTCTGTACTATACTTCAATTCAACTCTAATATCACAGCTGCGCATCAATACATTTTCGAGCGCACCCCATTGACAGCCTGCGCAATTGCTCCTGGGTCCAATTGTCCCTTCAGATGCAGTAGTCATGCTGTCCACCTGCGCTCGTCAGCTCCCCCGAGCACCCCTCCGCACTCGATACCCTCCCACCTGCCAATCCTCCTGCTACCGTCTATCCCAGTCTTCGCGGCCTTTCTCGTCTACACGGGCTGCGTTTGATCAGCAGCAAAATCATAGAAAAGAGTCTTTCAGATCAAGATTAAATTCTGCTCTGAAGAGCACAAAGATCGAATGGAAGCCTATCCCAATCGCATTGGGAGTCACATTCCTCGGAGCATTCCAAATCTATCGTATTCAAAGGAGAGAGAAGCATACCCAGAGCGGAGGCACAGATGGCCAGGATGTGGATAGTCTAGGAACACCGAAGAAGAGGGAGAGGATCCGACCTAGTGGTCCATGGTCAGTCCAATTCTATGGTTGATTCTACCTGGAAGCTAAAATTCTACAGGCAGGTCCAGATTATGTCTACTTTGCCGCTGAAGGCACTTTCACGTGTATGGGGTCGGTTCAATGAGTTGAATATTCCATATTATCTTCGTGTCCCAGGATTCAAACTGTACTCCTTCATCTTCGGTGTCAAGTGAGTTTTTCCACATCGTCATATCATCATTGTTCCCTGACCATATCAGTCTTTCTGAAGTAGAGGAGCCTGATCTACACGTCTTCCCCAACCTAGCCTCGTTCTTCTATCGTACTCTCAAACCCGGGGCTCGTCCCATTGATCCAAACCCAAACACTATTGTCTCACCTGCCGATGGCAAGGTCATTCAATATGGAATCATCGAGCATGGTGAGGTCGAGCAAGTCAAGGGCGTCACATATAGCCTTGATGCTCTGCTAGGCTCTGTTCGTCCTGCAAAGCCTTCCCAAGACACCGCCGATCCGAAAACGCAAGCCAGTGGAACACATACAAAGGTTGGAGACGAAGATGTCATGCGCGCAGACGAGGAGTTTGCCCAAGTGAACGGCATCTCGTATACCCTTCCGAACCTTTTCTCTGGTCCCTGGCCTAAGGGTGGCAAGCCTTCCGAGATGCCCACGGATCAATCCACCAAGGCAGCACCATCGTCAGAAGCTGAAGTACGTGCTGACCTTGCCTTGAGTGAAGCGGAGAGGCCGTGGTGGGCGCCTGGGAACGCCGTCAAGACACCTACAGCTCTATATTACTGTGTCATCTACCTCGCTCCAGGTGACTATCATCGTTTTCATTCTCCAGTATCCTGGGTTGTTGAGAGCCGACGCCATTTCGCTGGAGAATTGTACAGTGTATCACCATACCTGCAGCGAACTCTCCCTGGTCTCTTCACTCTTAACGAACGAGTAGTATTACTCGGTCGTTGGAGATGGGGCTTCTTCTCTTACACGCCAGTAGGTGCCACTAATGTTGGCTCTATCAAAGTAAATTTCGATCGCGAATTGCGCACAAATTCTCTTACCACCGATACTGCCGCTGATCGAGCTGCCGAAGAAGCAGCAAAACGAGGAGAGCCCTACTCGGGCTTCGCTGAAGCTTCATATGATGGAGCCAGTCGTTTGTTGGGAGGACATGCACTCAAGCGTGGAGAAGAGATGGGTGGCTTCCAGCTCGGTAGCACGATCGTACTCGTGTTTGAGGCACCAAAGGGAACCAGGCCTAGTCTTGACGAGGGCTTCAAGGGCGTTCGCCACGGTGGCTTCCGATGGAACTTGGAACAAGGCCAGAAAGTTAAGGTTGGCGAGGCTATAGGATACGTCGAGGACGTTGATTAGAGGAGTGGACGAACTGGATTCAATACCATACTACTATACTGTACATGCTTTGTATATTAGGGTTTGGCAAAGGGGCAATCTATGTGGACAATAAATAGCATCTTGATTACATTGGCTTCTCGGAATTACATATTGCCCCATCGTTTAATTTGTCCTCTCACGATGTTTTGATGGTCTAGCAACTGTTGTATGAGCACAAACAAAGACCCTGGCCGACTAGCTCCCAATTCGTACGTACCGAGGTAAATATCCTAAAGCTTTCGACATGCTACAACGACTCGGATGTATAAGAGACTCTATCCTTCAGCATTGGCCCCAATTATTCCTACCTTTACCCCTTGACCATTTAACTTCCAATCCTCAAAATGGCAGAAGCAGACGTAAAACTCCACGATTTCAAGAACATCTTCTCGCTCAACGGCAAAGTCGCCGTTGTCTCCGGCGGATCGCGAGGCCTCGGACTACACGCAGCATCAGGGTATGTAACCGGATAGGCCCTCGATAATATACCCATGTTCGACTCAATTTCTCTCGTTACTCACATCACTCTCCAGCCTCCTCCAAGCAGGCTGCTCCAAAGTCTTCATCACCTCGCGCAAGGCCTCGGCATGTGACTCCGCAGTCGCGGCCCTGAATGCCCTACCCGGCATCTCAGGCCGCGCATTCTCCGTCCCAGCCGACAGCTCCAAGATCTCTGAGATCGAGAGACTGGTGAATGAAGTCGGAAAAGAGACGGATCATGTGGACATTTTGTTCGCGAATGCGGGTGCGACCTGGGGCGCTTATTTCGATAAGGTGGATGAGAAGAATGGGTGGGATAAAGTTATGGACTTGAATGTCAAGGCTGTGTTTTTCACGATTCAGAAGTAAGTTACTTGACTAGACGGGGTTAGAGGCGGTTTGGGAGAATGGCATTGACGTGAACGAAACAGGTTCGCACCGCTTCTGGAGAAGAAAGCAAGTCTGCAGGAGCCCTCGCGGGTCATTGTTACTGGATCCATAGCAGGTATCGCAGTTGGTTCTTTAGGAGAACTCGCAGCATACTCCTACGCTGCTAGTAAAGCCGCCGTCCTGCACCTCACACGAAATCTCGCCGTGGAACTGGGCCGACGACACATCCTTGTCAACGGCATCGCTCCTGGAATCTTCCCTTCGAAGATGGCCAATGCGCTCATTGAAAGTAAAGGAAGCGCTGACCACTGGGCCAAAGCGATTCCGAGCGGAAGAGTCGGACATCCAGAGGACATCGCCGCGGCGGTAGTGTTCCTATCGAGTCGAGCGGGAGCTCACGTGAACGGTGATACGCTCGTCCTCGATGGAGGCGAGATGATAGGGAGCCAGAGTTTGAGCAAGCTCTAGAACATATCGTCTATTTTGTATATCTAATAGAGTCTAAAGTTAGGGAATTTTTTCAATCCTCGCCCAAGGGAATGTTCATCCCGTGCACGCCCTTGTATGCACTTCGCTCGGGCTGCTTCCATCCTTTCAGTGCCTCAGCCTTGTTCTCTTCCTTGATGTCGTAGACTTCGACCTTGATGGGTCGACAGGTCGACTTCATGTCTGGCTTGTCCCCACCTTTGCTTGCATCCGCCTGGTGCCAGCCCCAAGCACTCAAATCGCCTCCTGGACAAGTGCTCAGCGCACAGAGAAGATCCTGCTCGGCAAAGAACTCAATGAAAGATTCCTGGGTTGCCGGCGACGCCTCCATGAAATAACGGCCCTCCTCATCGAGGCCGGTGACTTGGAAGACGTTCAGCACATCGTGGACGTCAAACTCCGTGAGACCAAACGGCAAGATAGCCCTTGTCAGATTGGAGTGACAATGGAAGTCGTAAGAGTCGCCAGTCAGCATGTTTGAAACTGAGTTCTTGTTAGCAAAATCCCTTATGTATCTATGTTTTATATACGTACCGTAAGGATCACACCTCGTCCCCAAAAGATCATGGCACCTCCCACCCCACTTCGTCACACCACCTCTCTGCGTCCTCCTCTCCTCCCTGCCACCCCCAGGCGCATCCTTAACCAAACACCCATCCTTGATCATCCCGCAGAGCGGCCTCATGAACGGCAGAACGCTCCACATGCGATCGCCCTCCCTCACGTGCGTCCCCTGCAATTGGCGGGTCCTCGCAGCCCAGAATCGCTCCCGGGGATCATTCGCGTTCCAGACGTTGAGGTCGCCTACTTGGGGGCCCTCCGGGGTGGAGAGGCGGAATATGGAGCCCGCGGGGACCTTCCATGCTTTTCCTGAGCGGGGAGGAACGGTGAAGGAGGCGGTTTGCGTGAGGGTGGATTTTTCGAGGTTGGCGAGGCGGGTGTAGAGTTCCTGGGGTGGATGGAGCGGGGAGTCGGAGGATGTGGGGAAGTAGGCTGGGGCTGGGGCGATCTCGTCGGCCATTTTTTGTGATATGTTTGTAGTCTATGATTGAAGTTTGGTTTTGTTCTGTCTGTTGCCTTTGTTGAATTTATTGATGAGGAAATTGTTTGGGGGATGTTGGCATGTTTATTATGGTCGTGGTTGGTGGAGAATGCTTTGGATGAGCCGTCTATAAGCGATTATCCCGATGTCGGCTTTTTAGTCAATGACTAGTTGCGATGGTGTTTATTTTGCTTCGTATTCTCGTGGAGAATATGATAAACGGTCCAAGTAGAATTCGAAGAATACCACGTGATGATTTATGAAGACATATGCAAGTGGTTCGACATGTAGATCATTACGATTCCAAGGAGAGGCTCGATACGGGAAACTTGATAAACCTAGGGAACTCTTAGAAAAGATCAAACTCCTCTCAAGTTTCTATTCAAGCCGAAATCTGTCTTGCGATTATTGTACTGTATAGCGGTCATATATATCATTAAGATATATTTGGAAATATGGATCGTGTTGTTCATGCAAATAGGCTTCTTCAGACGAAAGCAAGAATACAGACAGCTTGATCTTCTACATAAGAAAGAGATATAATTAAAGGCCTTCTCCAAGGCTGTAGTTTAAGAGGATAATGCTATATCTAAATCTATAATTCTACTGTAGTGTGGTATTCCAATAAACCATCGCATGAAACACAGTGAAAACATGTACGATGATGATAGGTACGCATATAACCTGATATTAAGATCCAAGTGGGTCTTAGATAGCATCTAAAAATGTGAACTCGCATAGACGTGCTGATTGAAAGCGCTAGACGGCCTGATATGTGCAGCCTCTCCAACATGGCCTCGTATGTTCCCTAGTTCTGGCTCTCCTCCCATTCCCGAATCACTTTTTCCAACACAACCAGCATCTCCGTCTTTCTCTCTTCCGAACACCAACTGCCTTCAATGCCTGCCCTGCACACACTTTCCCACTCACTCACACTGAGTTCGAAGGCGTCATGCACTGCGCAATAGTTGTCCAAGATGTGACCCCCAAAGTACGCTGGATCGTCACTATTCAAGCTGAACTTGACTCCATGATCAAGAAACTTCCGGATGGGGACTTCGCTGACGGACTTGACGCATCGCAATACGACATTACTCAAAGGACACACAGTGAGAAGAGTACCTTGCTCTGCGATCTGTTTCAACAAGACGTCGTCTTGGGCAAGCTGGATTCCATGATCGATTCGCTCTGCATTTAACTTGGTGAGGGCGTCGGAAATGTAGGATGCCGGACCCTCTTCACCGGCGTGTGCTGTCCGGCGCAGACCCAGCTCTTTTGCACCACGGTACAGGTCTTCGAAGAGATGGGGTGGGAAGTTCATCTCGCTGGAATCCAAACCAATGCCTTTCACGGTGCCGTTTCGATAACTCTCTTGGACCTCTGGGCTCTGGAACATTTCGAGGGACTCCGCGGGCGGCAGATGTCGTAGGTAGCATGCTGTCAGAATCGTGGTTATGCCTAGTTCTTTCTCGGCGCGTTCGCACGCGGCTTGGAAACCTTGGATGACTGTGGGATATGCTACATTTCGAGAAGTGTGCGCTTGGGGATCAAAGAAGACCTCGGCGTGATGAACACCATCTGCGGAGGCATGTTGGAAGTAGTCCCAGGCCAGAGCCTCAAAGTCTGAGGCGGTTATCAAAGCGGACATTCCAATGTAATAATATCCTAGGAAATCATCGAGCGAAGTGAATCTGGTGAGCGTTAGATGGTGGCTTCTGGTCGTGAAAATAAAGCCAACCTCTCATATCGCTCAAGTAGTGACTCTGGTGTCCTGAAAGCTTCATCATCTTGCGGAAGCGTTATAGTGTTCTTCTCCGCGAGCTGGAAAAGTAGTTGAGGAGACAGAGCTCCTTCCAGATGCATGTGGTGTTCACATTTTGGCAACTGCTTCAGAAGGGTGTGAATGGATGACTTGCACATATTGATGAAAGATTGAAATTGTGGTATATTTGCAGTTGAAATGGTAAACGAAATTCCGACCGCAGTCAGATTCTAAAAATACAAAGCACTTTTCAGATTCACGTAGATTCTGGCTATGACCATGTACATGAACTTCAGGCGATAACGGGGTGGGGCATCGTGAAAAAGCCTAACAATTGGGACTTGATCAGTTGACCCATCAAGCGCAACGGTGTGCAGATTTCGGAAGACGACACTCGGCGGTCAACCAGAAAGCAATCGAGGAAACAGAATCTTCGACGGAGGACGCCGATGAGAAGGAGGTGAGGTTAACTTAAGGTTAGGGGCGGGCCCTCAGGCCGCAACGTGGGTACCTCGCACAGAAACTTCTCTTGCTTTGAAATTTGCTTGAATGGACGGTTTGTGAGACATGTAGCCGTCGAACTTTGTTTAGTCTGTACAAGTACACTGGACTGGCATACGGGACGACTTTTCAAACGGGCTGCGCGAGATATTTCGGAGAGATCTCGCCTACCTTAGGTGGGAAAAAGAAAAATTCATGTCCAGAGCATGCCGTTGATTTATTCGGAGATGGTGGCCGCGTCGCATGGTTGGCTAGACCCACTGAATAACCGTCTAATCTGCCGAAACAAGCGACGATCGCACGCTAAAACGGCGTCCGGAACGGTTGAAACCTGAAAACGCGTTTGAACCAGACCGGGACAGGAAGCAACTCCTCTCACACGATGCAGCGGAGGAGGTTTGGGAGCCTGGAGGGATGCCTCTACGCGTTGGCTTGCCACTGAGCGACCGGCGGAATTTCGGGGGCTGGTATGCTCTACACACCACACTGGACTGGCACGCTGTGACGCTGGCAGTCTGGTCTGGCGCACCCTACAAGCCTACGAGCCTACGAGCCTACGAGGGTAGGGTAAGGCAGGGCAGTAACCGAATCATGGAACCGAGCTTGCTTATTCCAACCCAAGCAACAAGCGGCAGCGGCCAGGCGTAAGAGACCTGCGAGCATGCGAGAGGTCTGTAGCGTCCCCGAGGGGGGCAGTGCAAAATGTACGTCGAAGAAGCACTGCACCGTACAGCACAGCACAGCACAGCACACCCATCTGTCAAATAAACGTCCCAGATGTTGATCTCCGCAAGCCCAAATCTCGAGCGCAATACTGGACTGGATCGTCTTCGGAACGAACTGTGCAATACTGCCAATACACCACACCTACGCCGGGCTGGCTCCTTATTCCCTTTTGCGTGAATTTGTCAACGATTCATAAGATCATGGCTTATCGCATGCAGATCAGGGTCGAAATACAGTCAATGCCGGGTTTCGACGAGTATGATCGTCGTTCCTTGGAAAAAGAGAAACTCTGTCCAAAAGGGCTTCCAGGGTGAATCGAAGAGGTGCCGAGAACAGGGCCCGCAGTCAGCGGCACAACCCGAGTGGCCCGGGAGCTCGCACCTGCAGATCTCTTGTCGTGTGTGACGCCCGTCATGGTGTCGGGTCATTCGAGTCACTCGATAATCGTCGTCGTCCTCCGTGCATAGATACACGGTACACTACTCCGCACACCACGAGGAAGGTGGTTTCTTAAAAAGAAAAACAATAATGAGCAGCATATGCAATCTGTTGTGCCCGGTTGCACGCGAGCCCGGCGATGGGAACACAAGGCGCCTTCTCCTCACCTGGGGTATGTCCAATGAAGAGTAGATGTCCCAGCGGGTCAGCATCGGTCGACATGATGGATATCACAATTGCCCATGTCATAACGTGCATGCTCGCTGCAGCGGGCACGCCAGGCAAGTCAGGCAAAGCAAAGCCTGGCATAGATAGCTCCACCACTCCGAGTACTACTGCTACACCACCACTACTGCCATAATACTTGTAGTGACCACAACCATCCAGGGTGGTTTACATTGTGGACAAGGGGTCATCTAGTTTCCTTTTTGTGTGCCGCGTGGCCTTGAAAGTTGAGATGCCTGAGACGGCCAGTTGGCACTCGATAGGTACCAGATCCGCGGGGATGCTGACCGATGGTTGGGAGGGATTACTGGTAGGGAGCGGAGGCAACCAAACAACGGTGCCAGAGTCTAGAGCCCCCGGGTACAGGACTACAAGTACAGGTACCTCAGCGTAGCTCGTTTCGGCAGTTTTCCGTAGGGACAATTCATCTGGCGTGTCTGGGGAACTGACTCTCTTGACATCTCGGCAAGTTGCATATCGTCCATGCGGCCCTCAGCATGCGGCTGAGAATGGAGAGCAGAGCCGGTACGCAGAACGCACTACGCAGTAGTCTGTTCCTAGGTACTACTTTGGGCCCATGAGCGCCGAATACGGACCGTTGACCTCAGCCTATGATGTGAATGCAAATTAGAGCAATAGACAACATAGTCGCAGGGAGACTGGGAGAGTTTGTTCTAGCGCCGGTGGGATGCGCCCGCGATCAGGTCCGCTTCCATTTATTATTACTCGCCGCCGATGCAGCCCACGATGTCCCTCTACGACGCTTTCGACGCGGAGAACCACGTGGTGGGCTCACGGAGCGACCTACGGGACAGGACAGGGGTGATGTGTATTTGTAGGCTGGCTGAACGTCTAGGCTCGCCGCCCGCCTGGCAAGGGAAACTGGGAGCGCGGAATGGTAGTGGTCCGACGAGACGGGTGATGATAGATGTTTTGTAATTGTGATGGACGTCGATTGACATTACGATGCTCGTTCGCATAAGAGGTAGTAGGGCAAGGCATTGGCAAGGGGGCCATTGGCATTGGCGAGGGCGACGGGGTGGTTCTCGACAGCAATCAAGCGGGATGGTTCGGAGATACGTTGTCGACGTTGTACGCAGTGCAGCACATGGCCAAGGTGACGATAGATCAGTGAACTTGGTCGATAATAATAATGACTCTCGCATCGATGTGATGCTGTGAAATAATCATCTTGTTGTACGGAGTATAGAAGATTCGAAGAATGGTTGGTGAGGAGTGTGTGGGTTTGGTTTGTTGGTAGATGTCGCGTTGGCGAGTGGAACGAACTATCTATTGTTGTTTTGGGAAGGAACGTGATGGCATCAAAGTCTATCTTCACCTACACCAACAACACCAAGACCTTGACTCCTCCTCCGCCATCATCCTGCCACCCACGCGATCCCATGATCTATCGCATCCCATCAAATCCACCACCCACGGTCCACTCCATCATCCATGATCCGTACCTATTCACAAACTGTGTGTGCAGCAGCAGCAGCACAGACGACGCGACTCGGCGACGTTCACGGAACCTTCCCTGTACTGTGCATGCACCAGGGTGGGTTATCGCTCGCTCGCTCACTGTACTGTAACTTGTAGTCTTGTACATCGTCACTTTCAATCGTCCAACCAGCATCCTGCCGACCATCGTCCGGATGATGGATCTCTTCGACTTTCCTTTCTCCTTCTTCCAAGCCCTGCCATTGCCTGCTTTTTTTTCATCTTCCGTCTTCCGCCATCCGTGTGGATCGATCGCCCTCCAACCAACCCCCGCGCTGACGGCCAAACGGAATCGACATTGATGCGCCCTGTCGCCCCCGTCACCCCGAAAATTTGCTCTCAACAACGTGTTGGAGCGTGTAGGTCGTGCCACATTGGGACGAGCAGGCTGCGTAGCCGAACGACGCTTATGCAACAACTGTGTCCGTTCGCCCTCACTGCAAGTACAGTACGAGTACGGAGTAGTGGTATCGTACTTACCTGCACCCCAACGCTTACAATAGTATCTTTTCGCATCGTACGCTAGGCGTAGTAGTATCCCAAGTGGAGCACGACTAGGAAAATCTCCCGGCATTTCTTGTGTGCTGGTTACAGCAAAGACTGGTAGCGATGGCGGTAGCAGCACCAGAAGCGACACCAGCCCAGCGACCGTAACAGCACCGCAGCACCTTGAATTTGCCCATTCACTCCAATAATGCCGTCGTCGTATCATCTTGATCAGTCAGAACCGTTCAATTACGATCAAAGTAGTTCCTAGTCTGTGCCAGGCTGACTTTTGATTGACGCCTTCGCCGGGGTTTGATCCGTTCGGGCACAGTTCCAGTCCAATACACGTCCAGCCCGATAACATTCAGACGGTTCACTTCTATCTTCGGACCATAGTGACCACCACAGTGACCACACTCCACTCCATCACTGCAGTCTACCAGTCTACCCACCAACTGGCCCAGCACTGACAGCCCTGGAGCACTCGCTCAACCCTGCGTACATCCTTGAACCTTCCCCATCACTTGCACGCCCGCCCCTGCATTTACATCATTCCCAAATTCGTCATTGACGTTAACGCTTTGGGAATGGATTGCCCGTTGTTTTGGGCGAGGCGCCTCCGCGTCTGCCCTCTTGAACGAGATCGGTGCTTTTCTGGAAGCATCACCACCATGTAATTACTGAAAATCCCAAGTAAGATGCCGAGGCCCATCCTCTCCCTTTACTGCTCGCTACCCTAGCCTGCCGGATCTCCATCCGACGAGGGTGTGCTAGAACGTCGTATTCTAGTCGCCTCGTCCTCGTCGTACATCCACCGGGGGACATTTCACCTACGCACACTACGATTATCATTGGGCCTCACGCAACACCATACTTCTGCCGTGACCTTTCCAACCCTGTTATCACGGCAATTTGTTATTGCGTGTAGGTAGATGGGTTTGCTCTATCGTTGTGGCGCCCGTCCGCCACAGCCTCCCGAGTCTTCGAGAACCCGTCCCAAGGCCGGTTGGAAACGAAAAAGTGTGGCCAATTTACTTATTCCTTCGGCACCGTCGATTCGAACATTCGAACCCTGTCATATCTGTTTCAAGTCTGTCTATCATTCTTCAAGAACGTGCAGGTTCCATTTCTCCGTCGTGGCGGGATCCAAAGCTTAGCCCTCCTGTTCGCTTTTCTCCAGCCATTACATCTGAGTGTAAGTGGCAAGCTTCTGACCCTGTTCCTTTTCCACTCCTTCTCACAGACCATTTGTAGTTTTCCCAATCTCTGCAGCAGGAGCCGGGAACTAGGGCTGATCAGCAGACGTTACGTCGCCTCCACCATTGGAGCGTCAGGCACACGTCTACATTTACTTCTTCCCAACCACAGCGATCTCGTTCTCTTTTGTACCAGGTCGGCGAGCGCTACTCGGTTGCGCTGCATCCTCTCGCCCCTCGTTCACTGCAGCCCTCTCGGTGCCAACCAGCTCGTCATTGTTACAGTTGCCTACCAACTAGCTCCCCCAGCATTCCGATTTTGGACGACAAGTCCGCTGGCTCTTCCGTTGTGGAATCACACCTATCCGCATCTAGCTACAGCCCTTGATTTCCTGTTGATCAGCTATCGCTGGTCAAGCGCCCAGCAATCGATTCATTCCGGCGAGGTGTTTTGACCCCGAGCCTGCGAGCCTACACGACTAGGATTCGTCGCAGGCCCCGTCTTTCTCAGCTGTGCCCTACACAAGAATACAGCCCTTTCACAGCTTGAAACCAGGCCAAGCTAGGACTATGTACTAGAGTACCCCTGTCCCATTGGCTTTAGAGATAAAATCGGCCCCGGGAACTTTCCATATTGTTGGGCATACCCGAGCGACGTTCGGTTGGTGCCGAAGCGACCTTCTCTTGACCCCACAAGATCCCTATTTTCTTCAAGGTATTGTTGCCATTCGCACTCCATCGTAACGATATGGACGTTTCGAAGTTATCTCAACGTCCAAGAGACAGTATCTCAACGACAGTTCAGACGTCTCCACCGGGGTCGTCAACATCTTCCCCGCAGTCCATGATTCCACCACCAAGTCCTTACACGATAGCGCCAGCTGGACGTACACATGGTTTGTCAGCTCCATTACCTCAGATAGGATCACGGTCGCCTGGAGCATACAATACTTCGCCCTATCCTCATTCATACGGGACTTCATCCACATCACCAAGCACTGCGTCTGGAAGTTTGCCAGAAGCGCATATCCATGATGGCTCCACGATGTCAGCCGGAATCTCGCCAACCCACATTTCGTCATCCGCTTTGAACGCGCAAAAGAGGGCGTATCGGCAGCGAAGGAAAGACCCCAGCTGTGATGCTTGCAGGGAGCGCAAGGTTAAGGTACGTTGAAATGCGATCACACTCCTAGGATATACCTCTTAAGGCTGCTGGGTGCGGCAAACAGTCGTCGAGCAATCGCAGTACGTTTGCTCAACACAACCTACCTTCTTTCCTGCACATTCAATTGTGTTCGATAGAAGGAACGACGCACTCGAGATTCCAATATTGCCCTATTGTGAGCATAGCGTGGCTCTGGGGCAGCCACAGCACGGAAACTCTACACACAGCGCTGTCACGCTAGATCGGCCATGTAAGAACAGTCCACTAACTCCCCTACAGTGCGACGCCACCGAAACCACAGCATGTTCGGAATGCTCCAGTCGAAATCATAAGTGTCAGTTTACCAAAGAGACCAACCGTAGGATGTCCTCAATCAAGTAAGTACTCTTTGCTCTGCCAGATTGTGGTTTTTTTAATGAGCCATCAGACAAGTCCAAGATCTCCAGAGTCAGTTAGCAGAGCTTCGACAAGAGAATACACATCTAAGGACGAGAGTTACGGAACGGACATCCATGGAAATCGATCGACCTGCTGTACCAAACCAGGTTGAGAGTCACTCGAAGATTCGCGACAGGCCACACAAGATCCAAGCTCCAACCATGCAAAATTTTGATTTGGTTCGCAGGAATATTCGCACGTATTCTGAAGGCATATTCGACCATGTCTCACAAAGTCGATCCAGTACCAACCTGACCCAGAATAGCTTGATTCATCCAGAGGTGCCTCCTCGGGCGGAATTTGCTCATCTTTCACGATCATATCTTGATTCGATTCACGAACTCTTTCCCATACTCCACTGGCCGACATTCCAGCACGAGGTTGACCAGGTATATACTGCGAGGAGCTTTGAAGGAATGCCACGGGATTGGATTAGCTTGTTCTTTGCCGTCATGGCTTGTGGCCAGCTCCAATCAGTTTTTGCTCAACCTGGGTCTCCCAAGCCTCCCGGTGACGAAAGGAAATACTTTGAATTGGCCACAAATGCGCACTTGCGCCCAACCCAGGATATTTCAATAAACCATGTCAAAGTCGCATTCCTTCTTAGCCTATTTTCCATAGAGAGCAATAAGAAGTCGGAGGGTGCTACATGGCTAGCTTCTGCGATCAGGATGGCTCACACCTTAGGACTTCATATTGAGAGGAACTTTCACTCAGCGATGGAACTCGAGCTTAGAAGGCGGCTCTGGTGGTCTTTGTACACTCTTGATCGGTATGACATCTCTCCCTAATCCGACTCATTATTTGGCTAACGCATCGCAGAATTTCCTCTTTTGAAGCAATGATCCCCATGTCCATCCATGAAGATGACTTCGAAGTTTCTCTACCGTCTTCCACGGAAGATCGATACATATCTCAAGGCTTCTCGCGTCAGCAATCAAGCCAACCTCCCTTTACTGGATTTCTGGCGATCATTCAAGTGGCACGGCTATACTGGGATTTGTCCCGCACTCTGAAGTCCAGCATCGTTTCTGTCGAAGCCTTGCAAACTTTTGATGAGAAGGTTCATTCCACAATGATGCTCTTCACCGAGACTGATCAGGTCACAAACAATTCTCCGCTCGCTCCACAGGCTCTCCCCACAGTCCTTACTCTTCAATCTGCTCGATTCTGCCTCTACCGACATAATCTGTCGCCAGTATGCCGACAGAGTGAACGAAATGAGGCACTTCGCAGGTGCGTACTAGTGGCGCAAGACACTGCTCACTACATATCGCGAACGCTACGGACAGCTCCAGAGAAGCCTGAATTTGATCGTACCTGGCGAACAAGAGTGGGTCAAAGTGCTTCCAGTATGTTGTGCATGCACATTTGGCGCTGTATGTTGATACTCTGTTTCCGAGCCGAGTACCAGCCTGCACTCGATTGTCTTCACTTCGCCGCCGTGGTTGGGAGTGGTCGAAAGATCAACGTAGCGTGTGGCAAGAACCTGGCCTTCTTCTTGGATCGTCTCCTTGAACGGGTTCGCGGTGGCAACGGTGCGCATCACCAGCTTGAGCATGATGAAGAGATGATTGCATACGTTAGTGGTGATATGCAGGCCAGTCCCGAGCACGCCTGGATCTGGTCTCCAGAATCTGCTCCACCACAATCGCCTCCCCATACCTCCCCAACCTTGCGAATGGCAAACCACGGAGTAGATGATCCTATGCAGGGTACAAACTTGCCGCTACGACCAACTCCTGGCTCACCTCAGAATGATTTCACAGAGTGGGATGGGTGGAGTCGAATTGAGCAGAGAATTCGGCTACTCATGGACGAAAATCACGCTCGCCTTTCCCAACCCGCCTCATACTATCCTCCACCTCATAACCCTATGAAAAGAGTACAGTTAGCTCCCGGTCCGCCGGTGTCTCCCAATAATTCAGTCTCTTTACCTCCGCCAACACCCTCAAATGCGAGTCGGATCAGTATTGCAAACATCATCTAGCCCGACCAATCTTGAAGGGAGATTTCACTGGAGAATCTATGCGAACGATTGCGGTTGTTTCAATACGGAATTTGAGAGGTGCCATTCTCGGAGTATGGATACTGATGCCCTTTTCACGAGCTACGAATCGTACAAAGACACATGGAATCTTCGCGAGACGCATTCCAGCTAACAACCAACCCGTTGGATGCAGAAGATTTGTCCGGAACATCGTCAATGTTTTTAGTGTCGCTCGGCGGCATGCGTATTTGAACGCGATTTCGCGATTTCCTATCAATGATCGAAACGAGGGTTGCGATGATCATGTTTACAATTTTGATACATTTTAGCCGACTTCACGAGAGAAGGAGTATTGATAGCGCAGACTTTCGTTTCCTTAAACCCACCTTTCGTTGTTCTGTTAGACTCGTAGCGGGTATGTTGGGGATTGCTTGTTAACAAGGCCATATATGGGCTCTACTTTTCCTATAGCGCAATGAAGTGTACGATTGCCAGGGAAGAATTAGTGGCCAGACCACGACTAATAGATAGGACATTTATCCATTGTCTATATAATCACAGTGGGTAATGAATATCGTTACCGAACCTTTCGGACATCCATAATAATTTACAACAATTTTTCTCAAGACTCTAAACACCAAAACAATAGTGTCTTCGAAGCATTTTGAGCTGACCATTGCGTGGCTTTCCGTATACGAGGCTATCTCCGTGAGAGCTTAATCCATCATTATATAGAGGCTCGGGCTCTAGCTCCGCCTTCATCCGCGCCTGTAGGGTGAGACCACAATTGCCAATGTATTTACGGCACAAGCGGGACTGAACTGGGGCTTCTTACTTTCGGAAGCTCGTGGATCAGATCAATCTACAACTCACTTGGTGGGGTTAATTTGGCGCTACAAAATAGATGCGTATATTACATGCATACAGCGACGCCAAACTCCACCAACAAGCGGTGTAAGCGGCTTCGCGACCCCAGCACTGACGGCCGTACCAGCATCGACCTCTCGAAACAAGCTTCAGGTACGTGAGCTTGTCCTCGTCCCGCGCCGGCTTCTCGAATCACAGCCTGGGTTCTAGACATGCCCTAGCCAGCGTGCACATCCAGCTCAGCAGCGGGATTTAACTGTTTGCCCTAACCCAACCCCCAACAGAACTTGCTTCCAAGCTCACAGTGTGGCCAATTAGGTGCTCCAGCCACCGTAATGACATGGCTCTGCTGTCACTATCGCTTTCATATGTCTCATTGTCTAGCGATTGATCCAAGTGTACGGGTGTATGTGTTACGTAGGTGTGCTTTTTTGGTGATCGATGTTCGACTGACACCCCACCGCACCCCACCAGCATGCCACCCCGCCTATTTTGCTGACTGCTCTCCCCATAATCACCCTACTAATGTAGGGGTCCTACCTGCCACTGCCCCTTTCTACTTCATTTCTACTCCTTATTAAAATCAAAACATATTCTCGCTCATCGAATTCTATCCCACTTCTTCATTATATTCTTCTCGTTGTTGCATACAGCTTCATCCTCGCAGATATGGTTCACCTTAACCGAGTCGCTACCGACCAGGAGGTTCAAGAGCAGGCTGCCATCGCCAATGGCTTTGAGAAGATCAAGCTCGACGAATTCGATGACGAGGAAGACGACTACACGGCGACTGTCTACGGTTCAAAGTTTGCTGCTGCGGATCTACCGAAACATAGTATGCCAGAGAAGGAAATGCCTCCCCAGGTGTATGTTTTCGCTGCGCACCACAAAAGCAGGTTGCTGACTTGTTCTATAGAGCTTATCGTATGATCAAGGACGATTTGACTCTAGATGGCGTATGCAACGGTATTCCAGAAGCTCTGTTCAGGCGTGGCTAACGAGAACAGACACCTACGTTGAATCTTGCGTCTTTCGTGACGACATACATGGTAAAGAGACTGTTCCTACTACTGCTTTCGCAGAATGCTGACAATGAACCACCAGGAAGACGAGGCTGAAAAGCTCATGGTGTAAGCCATTCAACCCTGCTTTTTTGAATGGTGATAATTAATCCTGTACTCCAGCGAGGCCTTCTCAAAGAACTTCATAGGTAAGTTGCACCATGCTTTTCGAGTGCTACCTGAGCAGCAGCTGACACTTAAGACAGATTACGAGGAATACCCCGTTTCAGCAGATATTCAGAATCGATGTGTCAACATGATTGCAAGGCTTTTTAATGCTCCCACAAGCGACGGCGAAACGAATGTCATGGGAACCAGCACTATTGGATCCTCCGAGGTGAGCAGCTTCTCCACCATGTTCCTTGATTGATGCACGGCGCTAACCAAAACAGGCAATTATGGTGAGGGCCCAATGTCACGCTAGAAGCGACTAGCTTGCTAATGCATCGAATACCAGCTTGCTGTGTTGGCCATGAAGAAACTCTGGCAGAACAAGCGTAAGGAGGAGGGGAAACCTTTTGACAAGCCCAACATCATCATGAATGCGGCCGTCCAAGTGTGCTGGGAGAAGGCTGCCAGGTACTTCGATGTCGAGGAACGCTTCGTTTACTGCACGTCCGACCGCTTTGTCATCGACCCCAAAGAGTGTGTCGATATGATTGATGAGAACACTATCGGTATCTGTGCTATTCTCGGAACGACATATACTGGCGAGTATGAAGACGTTAAGGCTATCAATGACTTGTTAGTCGAGAGGAATTGCGATGTGCCAATCCACGTCGATGCTGCCAGTGGTGGCTTCGTTGCTCCTTTCGTCAATCCCGGCTTGGAGTGGGATTTCAGACTACCAAAGGTCGTCAGTATCAACGTCTCTGGCCACAAGTATGTCTCCCTTTGTCCTTGTTCACTGTGCAGTCCACTGATATCTCCAGATACGGCCTTGTATACCCAGGTGTCGGTTGGGTCGTTTGGAGAGACCCCAAGTACCTACCCAAGGAGCTCGTCTTCAACATCAACTATCTCGGCGCCGACCAAGCATCCTTCACACTGAACTTCTCCCGTGGAGCCTCGCAGATCATTGGGCAATATTATCAACTGATCCGCTTAGGCAAGCGAGGATACAGACGCGTGATGCTCAATCTCACCCGAACGGCCGACTACCTCGCCAAAAACCTGGAATCCCTAGGCTTCATCATCCTATCCGAGCGAAGTGGAGCCGGTCTCCCTCTCGTCGCCTGCCGTCTCGATGAGGATCTCGAGAAGCACTACGACGAGTTCGCCATGTACGTTCCTCCTTCACATGTCTCTTAAGCTGTTTACTGATTAACGATCTTTTGCTTCTTTTAGTGCCCACCAGCTTCGCGAACGCGGCTGGGTCGTCCCCGCCTACACCATGGCCCCGCACTCTGAGAAGATGAAACTTATGCGCATCGTCGTGCGCGAGGACTTCACGAAGTCGCGCTGCGACGCACTCATCAACGACTTCAAGCTCGCGCTCCAGACCCTCGACGTCATGGACAAGAAGAAGATCGAGGAACATGAGAAGTAAGTCTTGCCCTACATTCTCTTTTGTAGACATTGAGTACGGAATGAACATGTGGCTGACGATTTCACTGCAGACTCCTCAAGCATATGCGTCGCAGATCGACCTTCTCTTCGAGTGGAGGCAAATCGGATCTGCCGAGTACGCACTTTGCGAACCAGGATCATAGCTTGCAAGGTCAGGAGGGGAAGACACATGCCGTTTGTTAAGAGGGCTTTATCTGAACATTGCGAGGGTGTTTTGGTAGTGGGTAGTAGTGTGAAGGTGGGGTTGGAGCATTTATGACGTGGATCTGTTTTTAGGGATTTACGATCTAGCCAACTTCATGGTTTCCTGGGTTTGATACTTTCTTGAGGGGGACATATATGGGTTGATGGTATCGAGGGGCGGGCTCTCTTTGGTTAGGAAATGGTACATACATGGGACTTTTTCAATGCACAAGGGGAGTAGGAATATAGGCATCTAGGGAGAACATATTGAAGCTTTTTATTTATCTACGTCAATGAATGTATGATCGAAAGAAATAAATGATGAGCTTGCTCCCCGTTGGTTGTTATCTCGTGGACGTGTATTTTTACATAAGCACTATTTACTGTGTTATACTTCGATTGTGCCAAGTACAACCTCCCTTTCTTCTTGACTTCGAGTTTCTTTCAACAATGTTCGCACCAAAGATCGCTCGGACTGCCTTTTATAACATATCTTTTCATTCCGGGT
Organism: Aaosphaeria pasadenensis; assembly: GCA_022813625.1. NCBI lineage: Eukaryota > Fungi > Ascomycota > Dothideomycetes > Pleosporales > Aaosphaeria > Aaosphaeria pasadenensis. Next base: position 893,041 of record JAKLMB010000008.1, on the reverse strand, counting down.
ATTCTCAGGTGACAATATTCAAAATTAGATTACCTTGCGTACATGCCAACTCACAACACCTATCCCGTATTGGTCCTTCGCGTTTCCAATTCTCGACCAAGTCACTTAATGCACCAATCGAGTATCATTGGATTGATGGAGCAGAGCGTTTGGATTTGTACGAGCCTGGAGGATACCATCGTGTAATGGTCAACGATCTACTACACAATCGCTATCGAATGGTCGACAAACTAGGATTCGGCGGCTTCGCGACTATCTGGCTTGCTCAAGACGAGAGAACAAAGCGCTATGTCGCCCTGAAAATCGGAATTTCAGGTCCATCGGCTCTTCAACGAGAGACCGAGATCCTAAAGGCGCTACATGGTTCAAGTTCGATCTCACAAACGGTCTTCGGTGTTGATGCACACAACGCTCTACCAAAAGTTCACGATGCATTCGATGTCTGTGGACCCAATGGAACTCATGCCTGCTACACAATAACTCCAGCTCAAGGGAGCCTCAGGGAAGCATCGTTCAGCCGCCTCTTCCCTGTTCGAGTCGCGCGCGCTTTAGCTGCAAAGTTGGTGCTGGCAGTAGCTTTTATCCACTCACGCGGATATGTTCACGGGGGTATGCATGTTCTACGACATCTTGAGCAATACAGTCGAAGCTCATTGGAAACCAGATCTTCATCTTCGCAATGTGCTAGTCAAACTTCCATCAACATTCGACGAAATGTCGATCACCCAATTCCAAGACAAATTCGGCGCGCCAGAAACTGTGCCCATCACACGCGTTGACGACAAACCACTCACCACCCACGCCCCTACCGAAGCTACACTACCACTCTATCTCGGGAAAAAAGCTCAAGATTTCACCTTAGCCGATGCGCGTAGCCTGATGCTTAGCGACTTTGGCGAGGCATTCTCTCCCGCAACGGAGCAGCGCTTTGGTAGGGATTGCAAGATTCCGTTGGCGAAAAGGGCTCCTGAGGCTCTTTTCGAGCCGGATGAGCTCATGTCCTATCCATCGGATATTTGGAGCCTTGGGACTGCCATATGGGAGATCTTGGGGATGAAGATCATCTTCAGCGAGTCGGAAACTCAGGACGAGATTGTCGCGCAACAAATTGACGTCTTGGGCGCTCAAAACTTCCCGCAGAATTGGGGAAATCAATGGGAAAGATCGTACGAGGACGGCATTGACACAGCCGATACAATACCTCGGAAACCGACGGAGGAACGGGAGGAGTGGCCGAGTCTTGAGGGCACTTTTGAAGAATTCGTGCAGAAGTATAGGCGGAAGCTTGAGGCGACTGGGATTTTCGGAGAAGAAGAGACGCGGGCGATTCTGGAATTGATACGTGGCATGCTCAAATTTCGGCCGGAGGAACGAATGACGATAGAAGAAGTGCTGAGGTCAAAGTGGATGGTCGATTGGGCATTGCCGGAGTTAGAATGATGGATGCTGCGGTTGCGCAAGATCGCAGCCTTCACAGCAGTCTGTAGTAGAGTGTGTTGTACCTTAAATTATGTCTAAGACTTTGAACTCGAATTTATTTTGGATGTCTACATCATTTTCGCTTGTGAGTAAGCTCATTTCCACGAGCCTCATCTATGTACAAAGGCTTCGATTGTCGCATAACCCCAATTTTAAGTCTATAGTGTGGTCATGGGCCTCATTGATAATTACTAACAGCCTCCACATTCTTGAAGACCGCTTCTTTGAGCATGGGAACACCGTTCCCAGTCGCATACAGACCCATACGAGCACCGTGCCAAGATGTACGTCCTCCAGAACGAGCCGCCATCCAGGACGATGGAAAAACAGTGACCCAGGTGACATTCTCAGACCCCAGAGGAAGGTACCCAAGTTTGTAGGTTTCGGGAGTAGCACTGATGTAAAGCCGTACAGCCACGCCCTCATCGGAGACATACTCTGTGCCCAAAGGATGATAGGTTGTAGTGACATTACCGTCAATCTCTATCCCTTGCCCAATGGTCGCCGTTTTGAGACACACAGAGCTTGGCTGATCCTTGCAGAGGACGACAGATATGGTGTTGTGGTACTCGTCGTTGACCCAAGCTACCACACCTGCCTCATGCGATTCGACCGTCGGCTGGAATTCCAAGTCTGCACTGAAATCGTGCCGAAGGCTGTCCTGTCTGCGAACTACAAGAGACATGCCGTCAAGCGCGTCGAGAGCCCGTGGCGTCCCTCGCAGTACCAAAGATGAATCATTGATACGGTACCAGTCTCCGTAAGGTGTACCTCGGAACTCCCAACTGGAGTCCAGGACATATGAGGAGAAGGTGTCATGCCAGGTGGCTTTTTCAACCGAAGTGGCAGCAATATCTGGATCTGCCATTTCAAATGTGATCTCAGACCCATTGTTAGCCAGAGGCCAGCCGTCCTCACTCCAAGTCACAGGACTCAAGTAAGTTTCCCGACCGAGGATCCAGGAACCATTGATATTGTTGGGATTCTGGGGGCGCACAGCTAGGAAAACGGAATACCATTTGCCGTCGGGACGAACGATGAGATCGGCGTGGCCTGTTTGTTGGACTGGTGCGGAAGTGTCGCGGCCGTTGAAGAGCAGGGGACCTAGAGGGCTTGCCTCCCAGGGACCAGAGGGAGATAGGCCTCGATGTATGGTCTGGCGATGGAGGACCTCAGTACCACCTGCGCGTAAGTCTCGTCAGATCTAATTTTAAAAAAAATGAGCTCAGACGTTTGTTACCTTCTGCGACAGACAAGTAGTAGGAGCCATTGATCTTGTACACGTGGGGGCCCTCGGCCCACCGAATCTTTAACGGCAAATCTGAGCGATATATCATTACAGGCTGGGTCAGTGATTTTCCAGATGTGACATCCACCTGAGACTGCCAGATGGTGCTGTTCCCACCTGTAGGTGCGAATTCAGGCAGAGCGGTAGACAGATATACGCATCCGTCATCGTCAAAGAACAAGTCCGGATCGATTCCTGTCTGATCAAAGTACGTTGGCATACTCCAATTCCCCGAGAAGATGTCGTTGGTGGTGATCAAGAATGGCCGCTGGTCAGATGGATTGAAAGCTGTATTAGGATTCACGTTAACCACACGACTTCTAAAGTGGTCGCTCGTCTTCCAGGGAAGCTTACAATCGGCGTAGTTGGTTATCAGGTAGAAAGTGCCATTGTAATGGCGTAGCGTGGGTGCAAAAATACCGCCACTCGCGAGCAATTGACGGTCGTAGATTGCGTTCTGAGCTGTTAGGCCATGTCCAATGATTTTCCAGTCTACCAAGTCCGTAGAATGGTAAATGGGTAGGCCTGGGAAGTACTCGAAAGAGGAAGTTACTAAGAAGTAATCGTCTCCCACACGAACGGCAGTTGGATCCGCGTTGACTCCGCTTATGATGGGGTTGCGAAACCCCGAAACGTAGTGCCCTTTAATGGAAGTCGGCTTAGTATGTAACTCTTCGTTTGAACATTGTTGGACTCTTTTGAACTAACCAAGCAATCCCACCGTTAGGAGGAGAGTGTAAATGTGCAACATATTTGCACTCTAGGGACCCCAAAGATTGACTTTGTGTGTGATTCTCTTCTCCTTGTGCAGATGTCCAAATACTTATAAAGATTAGCTAGCTGCGGCCCCCTCCTCCACCTCCTCCGTCATCGCATGCCGAGAGTGTGGAGTCCGGGGTAACTACGAGTTAGACAGCAGGATTGCGGGCGCAGAAGTTGGGGTACAATAATATGCGATTAGTGTCTCTATGATGAAATCGAATCTCAATTTCATCGCGTGTTGCTGCCGACTGGAAAATTACGTTGGGTGTCCCCCTCAGCATCCGACCCGCGTACCCCAAACCCCACACGTCCCGAGCGCAGTTAAACATACTATAGAAAGTTCAGCCACCAAAAGCTAAAGTAATCCTGCTATGTTTTGTTTTTTTATTTTCCATTCTCAGTATTACAAATATCAGAGCTCTCATTTGATCTTTTACCCATTCCTTGAGAGACATCATTGGTGATAGGATTAAGCTTGACATAATCATTGTATCTGTCCAATCACTCGATAAGAAGTCGTTACGGGATTGTAGTCCGCGTCGAAGCCGACCTTCATTCAGTGGATCTAGGTCCACGGCGGACGTGTTGAGGCCTATTCCTATGCCTTGAAGTGCACGATGCCAGTGATGGCTCTCCTATTCGTTTGGCGGACGTGATCCGGTTCGGGGGGTTCGGCAGATGATAGAATCATGGGTGTCGTTTCGTCATGACCTGGTGGTTGCAGAGTGCGGAGCCAGAAGCCATAAAATATGGGGTCGGGAGGTCTTCGAGGGTCAATTGGGAAGCCAAGAAGGGTTGGGTGGTAGTCTCTTATTGAGTGTGCGCTGATGAGGCCTTCGCTCTTGCCTTCGGAGTCCCGTACACGCACGTAGCCGTTCGAGTCTTGCGTTATCGTGGTTATGATGTAGAATCTGCTGTCTGGATGAAATTCGCTTGTACAATTAAGGAGAGCTTTGCACTCTGACGGGCTGCAACTACGGACGGGCAAGTTGATGGAGAGTTCTCCGTTCCGTTCAGAGAACCCGTCTGAGCCAGGTATGGGGACTATGTCGCTAGAGCGGCCGAAGAACGAAGGCGATGGTGCATAGATGCTCCAGTACTCTCCCATCGAGTCATCCATGGCCCATGCGAATATCGATTCGTCACGACACTTCTGAATGATATGTTGTTGGAGTCTCAAAAAGGCCTTCTCGCGCTCGCCGTATATCATTGCCATGTTGACGTCGAAAAGACCGAGCAAACTATACCCTCGATCTTCCACCCTCTTCGTAATCCGGTTGGCTGCCCACGACATTCTCTGGGCCACAGAACACTGATCTGGTCCGATCTCGTTACTCAAAACTTCCCGTGGGACATTCGTCTTCTCCTCAATGATCTCCAGTAGATCCATTTTCGTGCCCAGGAACTTCCAGTCTCCGTCGAAGAACGCTACATCTCGCGGCGCGATAAGCTCCTGAAGTGTCCATCCCCTATTGAACCATTCACTTTCCTCGAACACCTTTCCTCTCCTTCCCCCAGCACCATCCCCACCGTCTTCATCTTCTGCAATACTATTACCATGATAGTGCACAACGTCTTCCAGATAAGCAACACAAATCGCACTCATCCGATACCACAAATACATACTATTAATCGACTCGGCCAACTCGCTCGAATTCGCCTTGTTGATACAAACTCTACATACACTTGCGACAACATAGACTTTAGTCCACCGCTTACGCGATCTGTAATTTTTACTGCTTAGCTTATTTTTTGGATTTCCTCTTCATCTCTTATTACCACTCCTGTGTTGTGTCACTATCTCTATCACCATCACTTTGAGTTTCATAATCTTCGTTATTGCTCTCGCTATCCCAGTCATCCTGGTCGCTTTCCCACCCGTCACCGTCGTCGTAATCCCAATCATTTTCGAAATCTCTGCCTAGTTCATGCGCAATTATGGCAGAGAGAACGAGCGAGGCCAGACTTTTTGATGTGGGCTTCAATGGATGAACGATAAGTTGATGACTTGCTGGAAATACAGTGGGCGACTGACACTGTCAGCACATGGACCTAGTTAGGTAATTAACTAGTTCCAAAGTGGTAACTAGATTAACTAATCTGTCACGAGGTTTGAGGTCCACGTGACTCTTTGGTTGATAACTAAGCCGGAAATTTTTTGGCGCACGGTTGCGAAAATCGCACAACCACCTGCTGCTGGTCCATGCTCTTCGATCATACATCCAACACGGAGTCATCCATATCTACATTAGTGTTACCATGGATGCAAAACCCGCAAAGAAGAAGTGTGGTATGAAGCCGCTCCCTAAACCCCTGTGTGTTTCTCATCTGCAACAATCACACCTATTGACACAGATTAGCAATTCTAGGTGCGACCGGTGCAGTCGGGACCCGGTTTGTGCAGTTGTTGGAAAACCACCCTTCCCTTGAACTGGTAGCCGTTGGAGCATCTGCAAAGTCAGAAGGAAAGCAATATGCCAGTGTCGTTCATTGGCTGCATGCGACGCCAATCCCTCCCAAGATCGCAGATATGATAGTACGGCCATGCACGCCATCACACTATTCAGACTGCGAAGTCATTTTTTCTGGCCTAGATTCATCCGTGGCCGGTGAAATTGAAATGGCATTTCTTCAAGCCGAGTTTGCTGTTTTCTCAAATGCTGGAAATCATCGAATGGATCCACTAGTACCATTGGTAGTTCCCACTGTCAACATATCACACCTTCAAATGATTCCCGCCCAGCGTCAGCATTACAAACTACAGAAAGGCTTTCTGGTGTGCAACAGCAATTGTGCCGGTGCGTATTCCTTGACATATATCGGGGGTTACTCTAATTGCCTTAGTTGTTGGCATTGTGGTAGCATTTGCTGCCCTCCAAAAGTTGGGTTCTATTGATCAAGCCAGCGCTGTTTCGATGCAAGCTATATCAGGAAGCGGGTACCCAGGCGTTCCGAGTAAGTTTTTGTGCATCGCAGCTGCTTCTTAGCAAGAAGAAAGAAGAGTACTAATAGCGTCTAGGCCTCGATATCCTTGACAATGTCATTCCTTACATCCCAGGAGAGGAGGATAAGATCCAGGCTGAAGCCAACAAAATTCTTGGAAATTTCCAAAAGGATCCAGAAGCCAGCATTGTCGATCAGGCTGTTCCAATTTCCGTCGCATGCAATCGTGTGCCTGTACTTGATGGTCATCTTTTATGCGTTTCCCTACGTTATACGAATCGACCTCCACCAAGTTTAGATCAGGTTCAAGCGGCTTTGAAAGGATACGTATCTGATGTTCAAGGTCTTGGTTGTTCTTCTGCTCCCAAGCGAAGTATTGTTGTCTATGACGAGCCTAATCGCCCACAACCACGCTTGGATCGAAACACTGAAGCAGGATTTACAGTTAATGTTGGCAGAGTTAGATGTGATCCAAGCGGGGTTTTTGATTACATGTTCGTTGTATTAAGTCATAATACTATCATTGGGGCCGCGGGTGCATCTATCATGAACGCAGAAGCGGCGATAGCTCAAGGGTATGTCTAGGGTTCAATGCCCCGAACCCTGCACAACGTTAATAGGTTGATATTGTCTATCAATCACGAGTTTTGACACAAAACTTAACGGTCAAATCTCCGTCAGGATGAGTAGATGAGTAAAATTAAATGAAAGTCTTACTGTTCGTCCCTCAGCCATACAAAGGTATTCTCCGAGGTGGTACCCTGACCAGCTTCAAAATCTTCAAGGTGACAGGGCTGCAAATGCATGTTGTTTTGCACAAGCGTGTGGTGTTGCTACGATCCAAGCGAGCAAGCGCTGCGGATAGACCGAGGGTGCGGTAAAGGTCCAACAGAGCCTCCAATCAACCTGGCTTGGAGACCTGGGGTTCTCTTTTCCCCCTCTCCTAGGAGCTTTTTCCCCAGAGCTTTCCTCTCCCGGGAGCTTTCTGAAGGGTTGAAGCCTAACATCCGCCTAAAGTTTACCTATCCATGTTCTTTATCGACATCCTATGAAACAAGTGTTACAGTGAGAGTTGCAAATTAGTATGATCTGAGGAGAGACCCAAAATCAGGCTCTATCTGGGGAGTGGGCGCTGAAATAGGCCTCTTTTCCCCCGAACAACATGTGATCAAAATCTTCAGAAGATTCGCCAAATGGACCTGAAATCATTCTCCTTAAACGAAGCTGGGAGGAGAGGGGAGGACGTGAAAGAGAAGGTCGCGGGCAAGAATCACGTCGTCATATGTCACCTCGTCCTCGTCGGGAAACCACCAATGGGAGAGGATGGCGTAGCGGTTTTGCGGGAGCGTGATGTCGGAGTCTGGAACCTCTTCGAAGGAGAGGGTTGTTGCGTTCAGGAAGCGCATCTTCGGCTGCTTTTTGTTGATGTTGTTTTAGTTCCTGGTTTTGTAGATCGACTTAATGTTCCCTTTGGATTTCGATTGAATCAAAGACTCATGGGTTTGTGGTCGTCGGTCATCACAAGAGTTAAAGTCACAACATGAGAACCAGGAGGCGATTTTTCGAAGTTCAGTCGAGAAATGATAGCTCTTTCAGCCTTCTCATACGTCAGCTCTACGAGCCTGGGGTAAGCCTCACATTTACGAGACGAGTAGTCACAAGGGCCTGGAACAAACGGTTAATTTCTACTTTCAGATGATTCTCTTCATATACTTGGTCTCCCATCCTTCATAATTTCTTGACTCTTCCTCTACGGAACCTGTTTTCGCCACAGCGTTTAGATATACTGGTGCATGCAGAGGCGAGGATGGCATCCTCAGAGAACGATCCAAGTTGTTCATGATGAAGACTAGAAGAAGATTGACTGAAACATAAAGCTTGAAAAAGGAAGACTATCTGATTCCAATAATATTACAAGAATCGTGCAGGTAAGAATATTTCGAACAATCTTGGAAGTGTGAATGTTGCTCAAAGAAATGACCGAATCGAACTAGATCAGATACAGACTAGCCTACCGGTGAGCCCTGAGTGATCCCGCTTACATGACGAATTTCCTAAAGACAGTTCTCAAAGGCCGACCAAAATATATTATCCGCACCCAAATCCATGCAACAGTCGCAATCTCTATATCACAGTTACTCAAGCCACTCATTAAACCAATTCACACTCTCTCAAGAATCTCTTCACTATTTACAGCCCACACCTATCCCCACAATCCACCACAACTGCCACTTTTCCCCATCAGCCATCTGGACAAACCACGCCGCCATGGGCGTTCTCCTATCAATACCGCAACGCCTCCTCAACACCCTCCTTCCCTTCACAAATCCCAACACCCCTCTCCTCCAAGATCTCATCCACGCCGCCGTCCTCTGTGCGACACTCTACTACGCGCCCCAGCTCGTGGAGCGCCTCAACGCACAGCAACAACCCCACCGGGACCCCTCAATACCGGCGGCCGACAACACGCACGACGGCACCGCAAATGACGGTTCGAACGAGGACCTCCCGCTAGAACGGGACCTAGTCCTCCAGCCAGACGATGACGAGGTCGCGGAGCCTCTACCCCCAGCGCCGACGCCGCCGCCTGGCGTCCCAGGCCCTGCGGACTGGGACGCTCCCGCCCAACTGCCCGAGCCGGGGGACCAGGCGCCGGTGTGGGAGGGCAATGCACATGCTGGTCCCGCCGCAGGGCAGAACGAGCGACCGCGGCCCACGGCTGCGAACAGGATTGTTGGTGCTAAGAAGGCGAAGTCGCTGGCTCGGAGGGACGAGCGCAGAGCTTACCACGAGTTCTTCAGGCAGGAGGCTGAGCTGCGGAGGATGAGGGAGGACGAGGGGCGCGATGAGAGGGAGGCCGCGTTGGCGGCGGAGAAGGCGCGGCGGGCGGAGGTGGAGAGGGAGATTCAGGAGAGGGAGAGGGCGGAGCGGGAGAGGAAGAAGGAAGAGGAGAGGAGGGAGCACGAGGAAGAGAGGATGAGGAGGGAGAGAGTGGTGGATGAGGTACGGGAGAAGTTGATGAAGAGGGGTAGTGTTAATTTGGTGGATATTGCGTGGAGGGAGGGGAAGGATCAATTGTGGATTGAGCGATTGGTGAGGGCGTCGGGTCTGTTGTCGAAAAGGGAGGATGGAAGCCATACTATGATCACTGGTGAGGGATGGATCATCAAGGTGGATGCTCAGCTTATGGATGAGGCATATGCTGCCGCGGCGAAGTTTGGGGACACCAGTGATGGTCGGATCAGTTTTCAAGATTTTGGCGGCATCCTTGAAAAGATCATAACGGCGAGGACCAAAGCATGAGACGACCTACGATGATGACATGAGACATGGATAGATTTCGTATCACTGTAGGCTACGCTGCATCGCGTCAGTGCGATCGTTGCAGGGATGGTAATAGAATATCATAAACGGGCATCAGCTTTATGATCACATAATATTTGTTGTTCTTCATAATGCAACACTTTTGTTTGAGCAATTACCCCGCGCCGGAGAAGCCATTTGAACATGAATCGAACGTTTTCCATTTTGCTGATCATGCACCCACTATAGAGTGATTCATTCGCCTAAGAGAGACCCAATGCATGTAAACCCGTCCGGCCTTTTAAACAAGCCAGCCAGCCACGTAGAAAACTCCATGCACAGTTGTCCATCCCCATACACAACCCATAACCCGAAAGCCTTTATCGGTTGGACTTGGCCACACGCTCCAACTCGTCCTTCTTCTTGATGGCGTACGAGTTGCTGGAGCCCTTGGCGGCGTTGATGAGCTCTTCGGCAAGGCACTCGGCGATGCTCTTGACGTTACGGAAGGAGGCCTCACGGGCACCGACGGTGAGGAGGGCAATGGCTTGGTTGACACGGCGGAGGGGAGAGACATCGACGGCTTGACGTCGGACGGTACCGGCGGATCCGATACGGGTGCTGTCTTCGCGGGGACCGCAGTTGACAATGGCATCGACTGCGACCTGGATGGGGTTCTGGTCGGTCATGATGTGGATGATCTCGAAAGCGTGGGCGACGATTCGGACGGCCATGAGCTTCTTTCCGTTGTTGCGGCCGTTCATCATGAGCGAGTTGGTGAGACGCTCGATGATGGGGCAAGCAGCCTTGCGGAAACGCTTGACGGCATAGCGACCAGCGGAGTGAGAGATGTAGACTGGTGACCTGATCTGGATGTAGTCGGTCAAGGAGATGTCACGGATCTCAACATCCTCGTAGCTCCCTTTAAAAATTGTCAGTCTCCATGTTATGCCAATGGTTCAACGTCAACGCCGTGCATGCTCAAAATCATTCACACAAAACAGACGAATCCTTAGAGTCCTCGCAAGTTGTAGTATGAATCGTCCCAAGAGCACAGCGTCTTCCAAATTTCCATCGTGGGTTGATATTGCGGGGGTACGAACACTTGTTGAAAAGCTTGACGGAGCCTGAAAAATTGTTAGACACATTCGGCGCAAGAGATGAGTAGTGGTCACTGCATGAGACGCGGACGCTCAAAAATTTCATGAAGGAGCAACCTCCAGCGAACATTGCCGATTCATGATACTCTTGGCTATCCTCTTCTCATCCAGATTCCACTGTCCAGAGACTTACCAAGCTCAGCCTCGACATCCTTGGGAAGCACGTTGAACGAGCCAGACTCAACCTGGACCTCAGAAGCACCGTCGTCAGACATGTTGGCGGTTATGCGACTGTCTATAAACTTTCAATTAGTCTCGTTTGCTCGAGAAGTTCGGGTATGACCAGCGCGGAGGTGAATTTTCGACGGGAATTGAGTGCTGCCGCTGTGTATTCGAGGGATGCTCAACTTACTTCGGGAAGTATTGAGGAGGGTCGCGTCGATATGGTCGTGGGTCGCTGGTAGAGTTGAGTGGATTTGTGCGGGTGCGAATTAGGGATCCCATAAGCGAAAATAGTTAGGTAAGCGAAAAAAACCCACGTCTGTGGGCAAGTCACGTGCCGGGTCGCATTACCGTCTGTCGGGAACATTTCACACCTCAACATCACATCTGCCTCCTGAAATAATTATTTGAGACGCTTTGTCTGAGAATCATTGTACATTGGCCGCTCAATATCCAGATTATCTTTGTATGTAATGAAACCGCCTCGTTCCTGGGTACTCGTCCTAGGCACTCGTACAATGGTACGAAAGGATGTTTCTCAAGCCAAACGGTCGCACAGAATATAAGTTTTACTGGTCAAATTAACTCGGACATGTGCTACTATACAACCTTTAACGCCTGGTATCATTAAGCCGCATATCCAAAGTGACCGACCGAAGAGATAAACCCCCAAAGAATGGCAATATTTCCACAGAACTGAAAGACCAACCCCAACTCCGAGCAATGCCGCTCAACTCCTCGATGAGACTGATAATCAGCTTTCATAGTAAAGATTTCGTACCGTTACGCTTTCAGGCTGGATCTCGGGCTTTAATCGTCCGTGCGCATTGTCATCCTCATCGTCGTATCTTGGAAACAGGCGCACTGATATCTCTACGTTCTTTCACTCCTTCCAGCATCTTCTTCATAGGGGTGCCCTGACCTGCAGCCATACTACGAGCGCGACCGCGCCTCTGCCGAATAGCCTCGAGTGCTGCCTCCCGATCAAACGGGAGCTTATTCAAAGTTATCTCACCGAGCACTTGCGCTTGGGCGGCCGTTGGAGCATGGGCTACTGTGACAGGCGTCATCATCTTGTCAGGTGCCTGAACAGCTGGCGTCATGGGCGAGAAGTGTATGGGGATCGTTGTGGTGGTAGTGATTGTACGAGTCAAGTACTGTGCAGGCGTTGCTGGAGCAGAGGGGCCGTGTAGTGGGGTTTGTGGTTCGTCATCCTCCTCCTCATCGCTATCATCAATGGCGTCTTCATGAATCTGAATCTCTTGGTTCTTCTGGAGAGAAGCTCGTTGCTCTGGTTGTAGGTCGACCTCATTTTCAAATTCATTCATTTGCTCGGGCTTCAGCTGCATTGAGGAAATGTCCTCATGGTGGATCATAGTACCGCTTGCGTCTGGGGCGAACGGAGACGATGCTGGTGCATCTTCAATGAGAGGTGCCTGTCCCAGACGGGACGGTTTGGCTGGTGTAGCGATGTGCATGGATGCGGGCATTTGAGTCTGTGGAGCCAGCACATGGAAAGTACCTGTGGTAGGAGAGTAGGCCGTCTCAGGTTCTGCAGCATCGCTCACAGGAGGCACGGGGTAAGCAATGGCATCAAATGTTCGCTCAGTGCCGTCCGAGGGCAGCTCAGTTGCTGCGACACTTGAGATTGCGGACTCCTCGGCCTTGTCAACCTGTACGTCCTCGCCTTCCGTCGGGGGCGTACTTGCTCGGGCAATCTCCACCAGTTCCTCTTCAGGACCTGCGTCCTCCATCTGTTCGTCTCCGTGATCGCTAGCAGGTGGAGTCATCGCAGGTAAAGAAGCCTTGATGAGTTCCATGTCAGCAGTGAGGGCATTGTCGTGGACGTATTTCGATCCCTTGAGGTCTGCAATCCTGCAAGAACAGCATTGGAACTGACATTCCATCTTCATGAAGTCGACTTGATCTTCTGCCCGCATGCGAAGACGCTTCTCCGCGGCGAGTTCCTGTCGAAGGAACTTGAGCTCAACGGCATTCTTCTTGGGGGCGACGTTCTCCTTGTCCTCTTCATCGCGGTCGAAGGCACGCGGTTTTCGGGGAGAACGGACTGGTGACCCAAATTCGTCATGTTCATCTGTGGTCGCGGCGGGGAGAGGGATCTGTCCTTCTGCGGCTATACGCAGGACTTCCTCTTCTTTCAGGCTTGTCTTCAGTGCATCACGCTCTGCCTCAACCAGTGCCAACGTAGCTTTCACGATTTGGATCTCTTCGTTCAGTCGTGCTTCCACGCCCTCGAGATCGACTTGGAGACCGTAGACCTGGTTTTTGTATTTCTCCGCTTCGGCGCTATGGAACTTCAAGTCAGACTCGAGCCTGCGGCGCTCCTTCTTCAGGCTCTGCATATCGGCTTGAAGCGTGGGAATCTGGCCTGTTGCCTGGATCATTTCCTTCGATAGCTCCACGCATTTCTTCTTGTAGTGATTGACTTTGTTCACAAGAACCTTATTCTCATGGGTGGCTTCGTGCTAGAACAGAGTCAGGCTTGCAATCGTCAGGTTTGCGGGGCACACTTACAGCTTTCCTCTCTGCAAGCTTTCTCAGATCGTTCACTTCGTTCGCCTTTCCTTCCCATTTCTTCTGTGCTTCCCGGTACTCTTTCCTTTGTCTGTCCCAGTCGTCTTTCGAAACAACGTTCTGCACAGCTTCCTTCGCAGCCTTCTCTGCTTCTACCATTTGCTCGATCCGTTGTTCTTGACGGCAGAGCCTGTCTTGGTATTGCTTCTCGAGTGCGCGCATTTCACTCAGATGCTTGACCTTGATCTTGTCGATTGCCTGCGCGAATCGTTGCTGAGCTTCCTTGTGGTCCTTAACATCAAGAGTTTCGAAGCGCGCAGCGAGGCCGTGAACGGATACGTCAGAATCATTACGGCGGTGAGAAGATCTCAGTGGCGACATGCGTAAAGGACTTGATAGCGCTGGGGATTGTGGCGATGAAGGCGCGCCATATAGCGGTTTTGTGCCCGCAAGACGCTCTGGCGACACTGGGAAAACAGGCATGCCAGGCGACATTGGGTTTTTGGATGGTGAAGGGGGATCCATCGGGATCGGGCTGTCCTTGAGTCGAGCCAACTTGGCGGTATTGTGAGGGTATTGGGTTTAAGTGTGGATGTGGTGTCACTTCTGTGTGAGGATAGTAATAGTTGCTGTGCAGTGTAGTGTGTACATGGGCGAGGAAGTTGTGTCTCGCGAGGTAAACAACGAATCCCTGCGCTAGCCCTGCTCCAGCAACCGCGGCGCACTGACCATGGTACACAGCGTCATCCAGTCGCGTGCGTGCATACAATGTACAATTGCATACAATTGCATGTAACCAGAGGATCGATAATCCGACTATTTCTATGCCCGACTTATAATCAGTCGTCCTCCAAAGGTCTGCACATTAACGTTCAAGCTATCTTGTAACCCATTCAGGCAGGAATCAGTGATGAAATCAGAGCGATGGCTTATGTTGTACCCTCTTTAGGGTTCAATCCGCGTCCCATGAACAATGAGAAATTCCGACATCGCGATCTGGACTGACAGTCTCCAAGGACCTCAGCTATCGTACGCACTCTGTCCCATACTCATGATCGCCGAGTGGTAGTGATGTCGATAGCGTCGATGTACCCCAGTTTTCTCCATCTCGAAGCACAAGTAGCTCAAGCGAAGCGTTATCCGACGCGTCCGAAGTCGAATCACATAAAAGTGGATGCCTCAGCCCTGTGAAGCAGCTCCACTCCTTGAAGACTTCGAAGAGCAGCCTGTCGTCTTTTGCAACTTCGATGACGACACGGAAGGGAGAGAGCCGGAGGACGTTACCGCCATGCGCATTGCCGCTCAGCGGTTTGCAGATGGTATCGGGGTCTTGGGCTACGACGACTTAGATGCGCTTGTGCCTACTCTGGCTCTAATAGATGGCATGAGATTTCGGTATCCTTGAGCAACCGATCTAGAGCAGCGCTGTACCCTCGGCTCAATGCCTCCGATGGCGCAATTGCTTGATATCGTAGCGACTGCACGAAAGTATGATCACGGGCCGGGCGTCTCTGAGGATGAATGGAACTCCGAAGTCCAATATCCCCTCCTAAAACTCGCACGCAACACGTCTACACACCGGCAGACGCTCGATGTGCACAACGTGTAAGCTCGTGCCGTATTCACAGTAGTCACTTGCTCAGTAGTTATAGAAAGACGGCTAGGATTGAGCCAGCATCTCTTGCGCGCTCCACTTTACC
Organism: Aaosphaeria pasadenensis; assembly: GCA_022813625.1. Lineage (NCBI taxonomy): Eukaryota > Fungi > Ascomycota > Dothideomycetes > Pleosporales > Aaosphaeria > Aaosphaeria pasadenensis. Next base: position 877,709 of record JAKLMB010000008.1, on the reverse strand, counting down.
CGGCCGTGTTGTTGACTACGTTATTGCACTCAACCCAGACCTGGCCTTGAAGAAAGCATGGCGCTCGCTCGGTCTGCTCCCAGGTACATCTATCAAATCGTGGAACCACACCACCCGTGCCCGCCACAATCCAATTGCCATCAATACAGAGACCAATGGCCCCATGAAGTCGTGGACGGATGGAAAACCCCAGATCGCAATATGGACAGATGCATGGCTGAGGAGACTTGCCCATATGAAGGGCAACAGTGACGGGCAGTGGCCCGCATTTCCCCTCCTGATCGCCCAGGGCCATGACTGGCACTTACTCATTGTCTCCAAAAATGACCAAATGACCATTTGGGAACAGGTTGACATCGGAAGCACAAGGTCTCGGGGACGTCCCAAATCCCCAAACGGGCTTCTCTTCATCATCTTCGTCGTCGTCGTCGTTGTTGTTGTTGTTGTTGGTGGTGGTGGTGGTAGATGGAGAGGATGGGGGAAGTATTGTTGGAGGAGGAGGAGGAGGAGTCGTAATGCCCTCGCGATGAAAGCTATTGACAACAGTAGCAATTGTAGTCTAATATAACAAAGTCAATCCTTAGATTAATATTCTACATTAAGGCTGGAAGTTCTCCAATGAATAGCACAATTAGCTTCAATATTGTAGCTCATTTGTCGGAAATATAGTCGAGTCTCTCATAACATTATAAGGTTATCTGCTTACAAGATCTTATAGGGTGATGATTGTGTACTAGCAAGAGACTTTTGTAAAGGCCTTCAGAGGGCGTAGACGTTTAAAGAAATAGACAAGGCAAGTAAGCATATCATCATTACCTAAATCGTAAGTCATTATTGCTACTGTCAAAACGTAAGTCCATGAGCTGAACGAGTAATCCGAAACCACTGTTGCGATGTCGAATTGAGTCTCGCTGATGAGGTTAGCTGGCCGCCTGGCTTCAGGACCAGAGAACATGAAATTCATAAATGATGTCCTAAGAGCATTGTCTGTAACTCTATAGTCTTCTGATATGACAAATTATAGGGATATTACTGCAATATTAATTGTCATAATCAGGTGTAATTTCTTCAGAACAAAACTTATCTGTAGTAATGCAAAATGCGTTAAAAATTAAGAACTCTCCTGGCTTGCAGGTAAACTGTTATGTGATAGGCTAAGGATTATAGAAACTTTTTCTATGTACCTAAAAATTAAATATTGTAAGTTTTTGTGTTGTCTATTTGGTGTGAAGCTTCGTAGCATGTCAGATTAGTGCTGTAGTGAGATAGTTTAGCAGATGCAGTAGAGTATCTAATAACTGCACTACAGGTTTAAGGCACTGGAAAAACAAAAAATAGATGAAATGAGTAGTTCTAAGAAAAGACTTGACAATGTATCTCTAGGTTAGGTGCGTCTGCTAACATGTCCTGGCACTTAACCCGCCTGTCCATCCATCTCCATCAACACAACACAACCACCCCACCCAACAACGCAAAAAGAAGCAAAAAAGGACAAAAAAGATGACTCTCCGACGGGGAATCGAACCCCGGTCTCCCGCGCTTGTTAATTCCAAGAGGAATTTGACAAGCGGAAATCATGACCACTAGACCATCGAAGATGTACACGTTTTGGGCGTGTGATGGTTGATTGATGTGAGGAATAGTAATTTATCTGTATATATACTTGTAAAACTGGGAATAAGCGGAAGGATATGTGTTTCACAAATGCCACTTGTGTTCGTGGGGCCGTGGGACGGCTGATACGGTTAAAAGGACCGATTGTGGAGGTTGGTCGATATGTGAATGGTTATAACGCTAGACTCAACACCCACGAGTGCGTACCTAGGTTTCTAGTGCAAGACAACAATAGATTATCAAGGGTCTCTTGAATGTACTCATAGGAATACATCATACACTCCAAACAACACGAAACAGATAACTGTATAATCATGGCATTGGGTACACTTGGTGGCTTGCTCGACTGACGGCCTACTCGTACCCCGCCATGCTTCGATGATCATGCAAGGAGTCCACTGGTTCTCCAGCTACCTCTTAGCCCAACTTGTAAACAAAAGAATATCAACAATCAGAGTCTAAATCTCCATAAATACAGCCGCTCGAAGCTATACAGAGTAAATCATACCGGCCACCCAGTCTCGTTGCTTTTCTACTTAATTAGCAACCCAATCCCAGCTTCTCGTCCCTGCATCATCGGCCCCGAACAATAGCGTTCCAGTGCACCGGCTCTCCGCAGTTGAGAAACATCAGCTGTACTCAACACTATATCCTGTGTCTGCACACGCTGACTCTGATAATTCTCTGTTCCCCCGATATCACAAGAATCACTGTAGATAGCTCCCTTCTTGAAAATTTTGCTGGGTTCGCAAACAAGCACCACCATGGACGACGAATCAAGACAAGCTCTCGCGCAGATGGACATGCCCCGTCGACCTATAAACTTCGTGCCAGCCAAGTCGGGAGAAATACTCAAGTTGGGCCACATCATCTGTCGAGTGATGGAAGACGGCTCTCGGACAGGTAAGTCGGCATCAGTCCTTGCGACTTGGGTATCAAGTAGAGCTGGCTGACGTTCGTTCCTTAAAACAGACAACCGCATCGGAAGCGCCGAATTCACAATCCCAGCCGGCACAGCTGGTCCGCCAGCCCACTGGCACGAAATGCACGACGAAACCTTTCTCGTGACCCAGGGCACAGTCCGCTTCCACGCGCCCGACGGGCAGATCGTGGATGCGAAGACTGGAGACTACGTTACCGTTCCTATTCGTGCTCCCCACACCTTCTCGAATCCATTCGAGGAAGAGGCGAAGTTCTTCAACACGTTCACGCCGGCGTTCTATATCGACTACTTCAAAATTCTTGCGGAGGTCAGTCGGAAGGATGAGAAGATGAGCAAGGAGAAGAATCTGGAGGTCATGGCGAGGTTTGCGACGATGCCTGCGAAACCTATGTTGGAAGAACTTGCGAAAGGAAAATGAGTAAAGTGGCAGCGGAGAGAAACAAGCGAATCTGGGGACTAGTCGGATACAATCATCGTGTGAACCCTGTTGAATGAGGCAATTGCATATGCGCCCGGTGATTGAGCGTGATAAAAGTAGATTTCTTCTAAAGTTGTGAGGATAATCGGAAGAACGCCCGTTTTCATGCCCCATAGGTATCATAGTACGCCAAAATCCATCTTCACAATGCCATTCGCGGGGCCAGCCTGCGATTCTTTACCTCCATGGTAACGCGCAGGGTCCGCCTATTCGCGCTTAGAGCCCGAAACTAAAGATCCACCAGATCATTATGCCTGAGACTAGGAAGAGTACAATGACGACCGTTGCTGCAGCTACGATGGCTTCTACAGTCAGTCGCACGTCGTCGAATTCTTCAGGGTCGATGCCTGCTTCCTCTTCCACGTCTAATGAATCCCCACGAAAGCTCGGTATGTTCGCTATTAATGTGTTGCGGTAGGCTTGTGGGACGATGATGTGGTACGCGGGCGGTGCCTCTGTGGGATATGGGTACAAGTGTGCAAGCGGGACGTCCTCGTCATTCCGAGAGCGATTTGGGTCGTCTGAGTATGGCTCGAAGTAGACGACACTTCCGCTAGGCGATAATGGCGGCGGATACTGTTGATAGATATGCGGTAGAGCTGCCTGCGAGTGAGCTGCCTCTGGCGCAGGGTCATCGCGGTACGGGGCATCGATTGGGGGTGGAGGTAAGGACGGTATTGATGGTAGCGGTTTTGTGCGTATATCGTTTGTCACCGTATGGCTAGATGCTGGCGACCTGGCATCCAAATCTTCATTTGCGTCTCGGAATGAATCCTAAGCTCTTTGTTAGCTACCAGGGTACGCCGTGGGTATACATCCAATCCGCTAAGCATGGAGAGCAATAGAACCTACCTCCATGATGGTTCTCTCTGTGCCTTTGGACCTGTTAAACGAGATGATAGTAAGTGATCGACTGCAAGAATGGATTTTGCGAGCAAGTCTGCATTAAAGGGAGTCTGGGAGGTTTGGTTCAGCACGCAATGATGGTTAGCAAGTAATCCGGTTGCGGCGTGTGTCATAATATCAGAAGGCGAAGGATGTCAGCGGGATCAGGCGTCCAAAACAAGCAGGATGACACAGCCCGAGCCCGTCCATGTTGAACAAGGCCAGAGCGACCTATGTGTCTCAAAGGCCGAGTGATCGTTGTGAGCGCCGTGAGCGCCGTGAGCGCCATGTGGTGGAGGAAGCATGGGGACACGGGGAGCTCTCGCGCAGTTGCACCGCACTGTGGCTGGGAGCTTACCACACCCCCGACGAACTTGCCGTTTCAGGACCCACACTATGTACCACCCTTCCATATCTTCAACTCATGGCTCTTTTCTAACGAATGCTCAGACATGTGGGCGCACTCTTAAGAACTACTGTCGCGCATTTCTTGTCAACTTCTGCCGCACCATTCGGTTGTGCAAGACCAAAATATTTGCGACTTCTCTTGCTCTACGGTCCAGCCCCGAGTGTATTGGGACAGTCCGATCAATCTCCGGCTAAGAAAAGCACATGGCCGACGCAACGCCCCTCCCACGTCATTTCGAAACGTTCTTCGTGTCGAAAAGGAGCCCACTGCTATGTTTTTAAAAAGAGTTTTCAGAAAAGTTGTTTGTTCATACCGACGAGGTGTGAAAAGGTAAATCTATCTTAAACTACGACATACTTTATACAATAAGAATACTGTACAGTACACGCTAGCTACCTAGACAGTAATAACAGAAAAGTGCCACTCAGGCTTTTGTACTTCAACGAATGTACGAGGTAGCGTTACCAACATGGTCTAGAACTCATGAACACACTTATTGCTCTTCATAGAGTAAGAGTCTGTTTCGATCAGGTCGGAAAGATTCTCAAACATCCTGGCATCCAAACCTAATCTAAAGATTAAAACGCCAGTACCCAAGATCAAGATATGAACGTGTTAGGTCACAGATACGGTTCTGCAGCCAGGAAATATAAATAATAGAAAGAGCGTAAAATCGTAAAGAACTGGTCTGTAAATGTCATCATTTTGGAGGGGGTGGAGGCCGATATTCCTGGGTCGTCAATCGGATGTGGATGACTTGGCCGACCTGCGCTTCTCCGAAGGTCACATCGCGATCTAGAGTCGGAGAAACGATAGAGTAAAGAGAGGCCCTCTTTGAGTCTTCAATGCCGCCGCTACTAGTCGGTTTCGTCGAGGCCATTGCAACTAAGCTTTGAGAGTCGAGATTCGGATTGTTCTCGACATCTTTGGGTTTGCTTCGATTTGTGTTGTGTTGTGTTATCCTGTCTTGTACCTCGGTCTTGACTTTTCGAAATAGCGGTCGAAGAACGGCGACGGAAGCAGCTATAATGCCAGTGCCCGGCTCAGCGGTGGCCCAAAAGGTTGCCTTGACGGCTTCGGCTGCATCCAGATTAGCGAAGTTCAACTTGGGTATATCGTCTTCATACTTGTAAGCTGCCCATTAAGGAGAAGACCCTTGAGGAACACCATTCGCATGACGCTGGAGATGCTTCCGCTACTGAGGTGTCAGCATAGATCTTCGAGCATATATTCTTTGTTGAACTCACATAGCACCTAGTGCCAACACGATGCCAACAGACAATTTCGACTGACGAGTCATATCGCTTTCGATAAGGATGTATATCGGAATGAGAACGAATGTCCAATCTGCAATGACATTTATGGTGCCATAAAGATATCCCGTGAAGAGAGAGAAAGCTTCCGGAAGGCATCGGTCGGTTCCGTGAAGGAGGTTGTTCAGCAGATCATGCGGAACTCCACACTGGAAGATGGCAACAAACGTGTAGATGACGCCGTACACTGCGGAAACGCCTAGGATGATGTAGAAGGTTAAGACTTGCCACCTTTTCGTCAACAACCGTAGGAAGAAAAGGCCCAAAGAAACTTTCAGGAGAGTTGTAGTAATTATGTAGAAGATCTCGGCAAGCTGAACATAAAGGAGCATACGTCGAAGTGTTGCCACTGTCATCTCTTGAGCCAGAGACCTCCCAATGACCATGATGAAAGAACAGTAGCAAGTAAACAGGCACTAAAAATATAAGCATTCGTTCTGCAAAAGCAAAGTTGTCATACCAGTGTCATCACCATAGTAGCATCATCCCATCCAGGGTTTTTGGTAATGCGTAACCTAACCCATAATCTCAACAGTACTGTCGTCCAGCCAAGTACAATAAGTGTTATGATCAGGGCAGATGTCAGCCGGGCATCAGTTGAGTTAGATGGCATGGCGCCGGCATGCGAGAATCTTCGAGCAGAGGATGGAACGAACACTGACCCAAATTGTCGACAGTCACGTATATAACACAAAGTGCAAGGAACGCCAGCATTCGGATGTAGGGATGCCGTTCTTGATTCTAATTGTCCAGATAAAACAGATGCGTGGGATGTCCTTGTTCCGTGGTCCTAAGGTCGTAGGTGATTGGGTGGATAGCGCATTGGGGAAACGGTCGACTCCCCGCGAACTTTCCAGACGTATGGTTTCAAACACAGGTATGATCAATTTTCATCGTCTGGCACTTTCTGTTTGTGATAACTCCAGACAAGATGGATTTTGTTTTTCACTCGGCACACGATAGCCACCAATCATGCGCACACAGTCCAATGAAAAAGATCCTCCTTTCAGATCGTTTTTTACGGAGCACTCTTGGATTGTACTCTTCGAAAGTTAGAAACACGTATCAGCGATTAGCCATGTACCAAGCCACTAGCGGGGGATGTTCTCTCAAAAAGAGATCATATGGGCATCTGAAGGTCGCCTGCCGGAACAGCTGGGCATTGACACTGGTGAAGCAACTCAAAAAGTAGTGATAGGTGTTATGTAGAACCGGGATCAGTCGGCAACGAGACATGCTTATCGGCATATAATGTCCGGAAATAGCTTCAAGTACTGTCTTAGTCGGACGTTTTCTGATTTGTTCTGTGTTCCTGTTTGGAAACCGTTCCAGCAAAGTATTTGGGGCGACCGCTCTAGGCCACTTGAGGGGTGCATTGTTTCGGCGGCGACAACGCTGAGACGGCCCTTACTTCCCAATACAAGAAACAGGATAGACTTTGACATACATTATTAGAGCTGCATTTTACTTCTAACGATTGATCAGTTCGTGAACATTAGACACACAATCGATAAGCTCCACCATCGTGGTTGCTGGAGGCAACGCGGGTCCATGTTGACCCGATCCGCAGCTTAGTCATACCCCATCGCATTCATAAAGAAAATTTTGCCTTCAAGCCTTTGCTTTTCAATCACTGCTGAGCCAACATACCAAATACTAGTGTGACTGCTCATGAAATACATCGTCACACTTTCCGGATCTCTCAATGTCAGCTGATGGCTGTCCTTGCTCTACACTTATATCATCCCAGGTATCTGTCAATCTGCAGTCACGGCGATTATTCTGTGTAAGTATATCTCTCTCCACCAACCCATCGTCCTTACCCTTTTGTGATGAAATAAGCAAAATTCACAGACCTGTTCTGAAACAACTATGTGGAATAACCGCTTGGAGACCTTCTGACTGTCAATTGAAACATACCGTTCATCAACTCGCAGTCAGTGCAAGTGGCTAACAGTATCTAGGCATGGTCAAATTGTTCATACGAAATAGTACACAATTTGGATACCATATGGCCAAGGGCATGGCAAAATGAGAACAATGCCGACTTTTTGACTTCTAAATTCCTTCACCCTTTGTTGTCTTCAGAGCTAGTATCAGCATTCTCAGCATTCTTAGACGTATTTACGTACATTGTTGTAATTCATTATCTAGATACTAAGTATAGCCTACAATGCATTTCTACAATGGAAACATTCACAAAGACGTTAATCGTCGCATCCGTCTCCTCGAAATATATAGTCCACTTTGCCTCATTCATTCATCCATCCTATTCAATCATTGATTATTCTCGTCGTGAAACCTCACAACGCCATTTGACGTTCACCCGAATCACAACATCGACTGACCAGCGACTTGTTCAACAGCTCCTTTCGATAAATATTTTACAATGTCAAGAAAGTCCGCTGGCGCTTCCCCAGGATCGCAAGACCGGCGTCGTAGCTCTGGGAAATCCCGTAACGATGGCGAACAGCTCGCGTTCGATTTTCCTAACTTCAATGATTCGGAATGGATCCAAAACTTGCAACCAGTAGGAGAATATAACTTTAACTTTATGGATAATGCTGCTGTACCAAGTAATGCACAATCTGGGTTTGGCCTTGATCCACGGTCCTTGGACAATTCTTGCACCATTGATCCAGCATTAGATGCTCCTGCACCATACCAGGTTGATTTTCAATCATCTGGCATCGCCCCCGACACATTTTACGGCCTAGATGACTCGACACAGCAAGCTTCTATGCGACTACTTGCTAGAAGCAACGCTGCTGTGCCAAGTGATCCAGAGAAAGCATATGAAGTCGCCCCGCGACCGTCGAACGCTTATGCCACCCCGGTTCGTTATCAGTACTCCCTTATGCCCGGATACAATAACTATGGGGCTTACGATGACTGCGCGGCGCAACAACATGATATTCGTGATAACAGTAATAATCACACCACATATCAACAACCAGCTGAAGGCCATGTCCCTCTCACTGCACTTGATACGCGGAAACGCCGTCGGTCATCTTCTGTAGCGCCACGCAACAATGACGGTAAGAAGCAATGCTGGACTTCGCGGCTATCTGATACTAACAGCTACATAGGGAAATGTAAACGCCCACGGGTGAACTTAGTGGACTCTGATAGTCAAGACAATCATCCAAATTCTCCTCGAAGGAGTCCTCGTCATGGCTGGTCTGGACACAACTCGACGGGAAAGTCCTCATTGGTCTCCTATGATCCACAGTCAAGAATGGGCCCTTCCCCAGAAGCTAGTCACAGGTCTGCTGATGTTGATGACCGCGACTCCTTAAATGTGATGTACAAGCCAGAGAAGCCACAACTTGATGATGACAAGAAGTGGGTTAGGATCAACAAAGCGACTAAAGGCAGGTCAACCCGTACGGGGAAAATTAACAATTATAAACCGGAATACCCAAGTCAAGAGCACCCAGTCGGAGACTGGCAAGGCATAAGTACCAAATTCAAGTATAATGATTTTGGCGAGCTTAAAGCGTTTACGCTTACCGCAAGGCAGATGAACGACTTCATCCTTAACTATCCCACCGACAAGAGTAAGGGCAGGAAGCTCATTCTATGGATCCAGAAAACACCCACAGATTCAGCTCGTCGTTATTACACGTCAACTTGGTCGACATGCCGCTTCGCCGGTTGCCCAAACCGAAATCGTGACTGGTCAGACAAGCCGACAGGCGCGATCCTTCACGGCCATTATCGGGTTGCCTTTGACGAGAAGTGGTACAAGTACGACCAGAAGTCCGACCCCAACCTAGCTTCCTTTTACGTCCATCTCGACTGCATGGAGGATTTCCTAGACCTACCCTTCCTCGTCGCTTCACCTAATGTAGACATCAAGATAGATACTCGTGCATTCTCGATGGAACCGGGTGGACGATGGGCGGCATCTCTTCGTAACGGGCCTGAGCTCTCTATCACAAAGGAATTCCTCCGTGCATGCAAGATAGGCCGGCTACGTACGCTATTCGAATTCCAAAATTATCCATTGCACGATCTGGATAGGCGAGGCGAAAGACAGGAAAAGGAGCTTTGGGGACACTCCCTCACCTACTGGATGAACATCCGTAAGCGAGAAAGGCGCCCTCCGGCCCAACATAAGCAACTAGTCCTGCATGGTGTGTCAGCTACAAATGTTGTCATCCACTGTGGCATTCTAAAGGTGTCTTTTTCTGAGCCCATCCATATGATAAAAGTCCTGGGACTTACAACGAAGAAAGATCAGAAACTCTATATGAAGGAGATGGCAAAACTTGACAAAAGTCTCGATACTTTCCTCAAGAGAGTTGAGGGATACATCAACGAAGAATTGCTTAAGACAGCCTTCTATTCTTATATGCCTTTATACCTTAAAAAGATGGGAAATCAAAGGCCGAAATATAAAGGGTTTACCCCCAAGAGAATAGTAGCCAAGAGCTTAGTGCCCCAGAGCGAAGGACCGAGCGAAGAACTAACCCCAGCGAAGACCAACGGCAGTAAATATGGAAATATTGAAGAAGACTCTGATGATGATATTAATGATCATTATGACCCGACACAATGGGAGCATGACGGCGAATCCGACGATGACAACGTAGGCGACCGCTTGAATTCTACACAGCATGGCACACAGGCTTCTCGTCGCAGTGCTCGTGTGCAGGAGTTCAAGGCTACCGGAAAATACCCCAAGACCTATGCTGAGCCTGATGATTTCCTTGCGGTAGACGACGAAGCTCCGTTGCTCCCACTAGTATCTCAGGTTGAAGATTTTACTCAGGTACTACCTGCTGTTATGGCGCAGCCGAATTATCAGTATCAACAACAATACCCACAAGACGGCCAATACACCCAATACACACAGTATGTGCCTGCGATTGAGAACAACGCGGACCAGGGTGCCTTTGGACTCAACAATACTGACAACACCGGTGCTGACATATTACACATGAACGATGAAGAATTCGAAGCATTCATGAATCTTGCCGATCCTGCTGTTTTCAATGAGGATTTCTTGAGAACTCTGGAGGTGAGACCGGAAGACTTCACCGTACAAGGTGTTGCAGACAATTCGGCACAGTTCCAGGCACGTCTACTACGCAGGCGTTCTACCATGCGTCTCCTAAGTATCAATCGTGAACGGATTGCTTCGGCTCTGAGGTTGTCGTCCACGACTTCTCGGAAAGGTCTTTCAGTGTCTTTTGCGGACAAAGAGCCCGAGACGCAGACGTTTGATAAGAGCCAGCCACCTCGAGAGGTAGGGTATCCACGCCGCCAGCTCAGGAGGGCCTCGAAGGTCTCACCCAAAGGCACGTAGCAGTAGTGATTATCTAGACACGGACTAAAGCGCAACGCTTCAAAAAACATCATAGCTACCAGAAATTTCTCGGCAGCAAATAGCAACAGAACAACCACCTAGCATTTATGCACGCAACATTTTCATCTGTATCGGCGTTGGTCGCATTGATAGCACTCTATTTTAATAAATTTATATATACATCATTTTTACCGTCAGACCTTTTTTCTCAAGAGTAGTGTAATGTGTGATTCCCTGCCGTGCCTGCGGGAACACCCGCTAGCCGCATTACGGAACACTTGCCTAATTTAGAGTACTTTTTCGCGATATCTGAGTTCAGAATATTTGGAGACTTGTTCTAGTCTTAAATTTTACGTATCTCATCTTATGATTGGTATTTTAAATGTTAAAGCTACAGACCCATAAGAACTGTTGCCGTGTTCGTTATGAACATCAATCGAGCCATGCAGACTACGCTGTAGTTAGGTGTACAAACGATAAGTTGCCACGTTCAAGGGAAAGCTCAACGCCAGCAATATCTCCCACCATGTGAAGTGAAGGCGCTCGTTGACGTCCTCTTAAGGATGGTAGTCGCAAGCTCTCCCGTTCGAATCAAATGAAGGTACACTTTCCCTTCGCACACAGGGTTGCGTTTCTGGTGTAACTTTGCTAGAGATGGCTTCCCTGAGGGTTCAACTGATGAATAATCCACAAGAGACTGGACAATAGGATTACCAGCTTGGATGGGCGCCGATCTGGATTTCGGAGAGAACCTACCTTCAGTTGCAAAGTCCTCAATGGGCGGTGGCGTTTGGATACTTCCATGAGAGACTATAAGCGAAGATTTTCTCTAACGCAGATGGGTTGTCTCGTTAATTCATAGCATGGCATTCAGAAGTGCAGGGAGAGGCGTCTGATCGTGTGCGCACATGGGACGATGCAGGGTAAAATTTGGTGCAGAGGTATCCACTCGCAGGCATGTATTATTAGAGGTATATTGGGCTTGAATTTGTGTTCGCCTCTAAGACAAATTTAGACCACACCGGACTCATGTAAAAGGAACTCAGGATCTACGACTGCGTCCTTTCCACCCCATCAACCGAGTCAGATAATTCGCAATTATCCTATATCTCTGTGCAACTTCCTGCTTTTCTTTCTATCGTTCCACCAAGTCGATAGCAAATGGTACCAGAAGAGGAAAACCCAGGAGAGAAAGGCAATAGCTACGCTTATGACGATAAAGATAAGTGTTGCAATTGTAAAGCCATATGATGCAACCCCAAAGCTGTGGTTCTTCTGTAGATTTGGAGTGGCCAGGCCAACTTGCAACGCGGAGAGAGTAACAGAGAACATGGCGAACAGTACTAGCAACCCTCTGACATAGCCACCGTAGTATGCAGCATACCACGTTGATCCCGATTTATATCCACGAAGAAAGCCTCGCAACGAGTGCGCAGGAAGTATAAATCGATATATGGTGTTGAGCCGACTCAGCCGCAACTCGCCGTACTGGTATCGTTCGTTCGAATTGCTCAGTACATCAGAATCGATGCTATCGAGGAAAGTCCCAATGAAACTGCTCCAGTCATGCCAACAGATTTCGTGCGGCAGTAGACCAGCATCTTTGGCAATATCAAGATCGCATGGGTAGCCGACGAGCCAGGCATATGATAAGAGAAGACCACAAGCAGAACGATATAGATCCTCCGATTCGCAGAGGTGCTTGACCCACCAGGTGTAGTCAAGAAGGTACAAAGGAAGAGGCTTCAAGAGGATCTGCGTTTCGAACCACACTAAATGCTCGTCTGGATCCTCGGTGATCAATAAACTGCGACCAAGTTGTTTCTGCTTGTGTAACGGTCTTGCGACAGCGGGAAGACCAGCAAGCCAGAGGTGTTGATGAATGCCATTTAGCCTTGGGGTCTTGAGGTCCAGGTTCAGATAATCGGTAGGTGCCTTCTGGGGCCGCACAGTCAAGTCTCGACGAAAGACAACCGCGGGCAGACTGCTCAAAGAGAGTACCTTGGGAGGGCCCATATTTGGGATCGGCGGCAGCCTCTTCCCAACAGGCGACTGTTGGGCCATAGGCTTAGCTGCAAAGCCTACGGTCACTGCTGGATCACTCTTTACTGATATGAAAAAAGAGTACTCTACAGCATAAGGAGTAAGGTAGCACTCAAGATGTTCACCGTAGAGCAGCACTTGTTTCAAGGATCAAAATATTGAAAGAAGACGCGGCTATTGAGTTATTCAAGGTGTCTTGCTCCTTGACTAGCATTTCGGGTTTGCACATGTTGTATATGTTATAATTGGCTCCCTCTTGTGTCTTTGACGAATGAGCGTGGTTCCCCAGGGCGCACGATGGCGTTCCAGCCCCAGCTACTGCCTGCTTCTTCCCGCGATGAGACAAATTAATGTTTGCTTGTTGGTACACTGCCCGCTCTCTGGGGGTATTGAAGACCCCCCAGATTCTCCATGCCCACCATTACAGTATCATCAATCACTCACCCAAACCGACCATTTTGCTATCAAAATTACCTTGCACATTTTTTGTTATACTTACAACGTTAAACTACTTAGAAAGTAAGTAACTTAGTGTTGTTCTAACAGTAGGTAGGGACGAAACGATTTCAGGGGTCTTACTAATCTGAGAGCCAGTGACCAAAAACCCCGTCTTCCGCGTGTCGGGCCTGCCAGCCCAGCAGCCTGACGACGAGCTCAAGGCGATGCTGACGACCGAAATCAACAAGCGACTATCTGAGCACGAACGAAGCACCGCAAACGTCGAGGTAGCGATCGTGCCAGCCTGCTCCGACCAACGGCGGAAAGTCGCGCTGGTCGAATTTGGTGGCGATTGGCCTCACTTCCTGAGAGAGCTCCTGGACGGCACGAAGGATGTTTGGCCGCTTGAGGTGACACGAAAACGACATTACAATTTTGATTGCAACTTTTTTGGCTTCACCCAGCTGTACCCAACTGAGACGGATGTTGTTACCGCAGAGTAAGTGGAGTGCTGTCCGGCGCTGATTCTCTTGAGATACTAAGCAGCTACTAATATCGTGGTTATAGTGTGGTCGCCATCACCGGCCTCGGCGGCCATGCATACGGCTCATGGAGGGCGAGAAGCAATCCGAGTCAAATGTGGCTTCGGGATTTCCTGAGCGAAGACCTTCCAAACTGCCGCACAATGACGTACGGGTACGATTCGAATCTGTTAGGGAAAGGGACGAGTACAATCATAGACTTCAGTCGGAAGTTCATCGAGGAACTAAAGAAGGTCCGAAAGACAGATCAGGTAAGGGTGATCACGATGTGCTGGTACGAAACATGGCTAAACGGCAGCTGCAGCAGCGACCACTGTTCTTCATCGCACACAGCTTCGGAGGCATTATACTCGTCAATGTAGGTCTGCGCGCTAGCACTTTGTGGCCATAATACTGATAGCCAGAGTAGTCGCTCAGTCAGGCGGCCGGTAGCAAAATGGACAACGATGCTGCCCGTCATGCCATTTACCAGGCTACCTACAGCATGTTTTTCTTCGGGACTCCCCACAAGGGCATGGAAGTTGACAACTTCAGGGGGATGGTGGGGAAGAACGATAATCTGCGCAATGCACTGCTCAACGATATCGAGAAGCAGTCTATCTTACTAGAACACCTCCAAGATGTGTTCAGGAACATCATTCGCGAGCGAAAGATAGTATCTTTCTACGAGGTCAACCAGACGCAACAGCTGGACTATGTAAGTTTTCTTGTATACGAGCAAAGCTCGGAGAATTGGCTGACATAACTACACCAGGACCACGAGAATAAACGCTGGGCGAGAACCGGTGGCTATGCCACTGCAGTGGAAACCCAGTCGGCCCTCCTCCAGCTACCAGATGCCATAGAGGAGAAGATTCCTCTGAATGGCGACCATTCGACGATGGTTAAGTTCAACGCTGATACGGATGCTGGATACACCAGCGTACTTGGCAGGCTGCAGCAATACGAGAGGGAGGCTCCAAGCGTGGTAGAAGGTCGATTTGGTAGGTAATCTCGATAATTTTATGAATAATGATCTGTTTGTACACCTGTAGCTAATATTCGCCTGTCCTGGTGCACGCAGTCTGCACTGCAACTAAGCGGCCATGCAATACGCATTGGATGGTCCCTCGCGCTGTCAACAGCTTATTCACAGGGCGAACTGAGCTTATACAGCGTATCACGAGCGCCTTGCGTGACGACGGCGCAAGCAACTCAAAACGCAAGCAACTCGTAATCACAGGCATGGGCGGTATAGGCAAAAGCGAGGTGTGCCTACAGGTCGCGGATGCATTACGTCCAGAGTACGTTGTCTGATCATAGATACCCCAGCGCCAGCTAACACTTACAGCTTTTGGGGCGTTTTTTGGGTTGATGTTAGCAGTGAGACTACTGCTAAAAACGGCTTCATAGCGGTATCGAAGATGCTTGGATCACCTGTCGATAAAATCGAAGATGCGCTCTCGGTGCTAGCGAGAGCACAGGAGCGCTGGCTGCTCGTTTTGGACAACGCCGACGACGACAAAACCGACTTCAAGAGATATATCCCATCTGGAACTAGGGGTACCCTGATAATCACGTCTCGCGTGTCGGACTGCAGCCAACACAGCACTGTGCCGGCAGAATCCCTAAAAGCCCTAGAGGAACAACCTTCCATGCAGCTTCTGCTCAAAGCTGCTCAAGTCCAAGAGGACCAGTGGCAGCACTACGAGAAGCCGGCGCAAGAGATAGTGCATCTGCTGGAGTTTCACACGCTTGCGCTGATACAGGCTGGCGCATATATCGCAAAACGTTACTGTGAGATGCACGAGTATCCTGAAAAGTATGAGCTTCATCGCAAGCAGCTTCTTGAGCACTATCCACGTCAAGAGCAGTCGCGATATCAACATGTGTATGCTACATTCGAAGCGTCTGCAGAGATGCTTATGCGCGATGAGGATGGCCTAGATGCGCTAGAGCTGCTCAGCATTCTGGGAAATCTATCGACGAGCATGCTACCACTCCAGCTATTCGAAGAAGCATGGCGCGAAGGCCGTCGTCTGCTGAAGGAACATAACGAGGAACATAACGAGGAACATAACGAGGAACATATTGAGGAACATGAGATTGCAAACTACCTGCCGAAATTTGTCGATGTCAAGGCGGCTGAGTGGAACGACCGTCGGCTGACAGAGGCCAGCATTCTCCTTGATTCACTTTTTTTAGTGACGAGGAGTTCGACAGACGGTGCGAGCGACTTGTCGATGCATGTTCTGACGCACGCGTGGGCGAGGGACCGTCTGAAAGCTCAGCAGCAGCAGCAAGCGTGGGTGTCGGCTGGCTCTCTACTTGTGTTGTCAACAGGCAAGACAAAAACGTGGCAAATGTGGGAGAGCGGGGTGCGCCTACACTTACTATCTCTCCTGGCACCAGACGTAGAGGACGTGATGACGTGGGGACCAAGAATTCACATGTTTATCATCTTGCTCCGATGTGGATGGACGCTCCATAATTTGAGAGAGGATGACAGGCTCATGAATTTGGTCTATAACATTCTCGACTATGAAATTCTCGACGTATTCGAGCTTACGTTTGAGAGGTGCCTGCTGATTAAAGCGTCGTTCGAGCAGCTTGCAGGTCGCAATGCACTATGCAGGCGCGAGTTCGATGAAGCAATTGGATGGTTCGATGGTCTCGTCGACATGTTGAAGGCTGAGGGAAAAGAGACTCTATCAAATCATCTAATAGAGTCGCAGCATTTACTTGCTGCGGCGTACAGAGACAACAAGGATATTGAGCAGGCAGTAGAATTGCTAGAGCACATTCTTCATGTCCGTCGGTCTACGCTGCCAGAGTATCACCCTGATCTACTGCGTTCGAAGATTGCACTTGCTTTAGCATATCACGACGACGAACAGAAAGAGAAGGCACGCGATCTGGTCAAGGATGTCTTGAAGGTCTGTAAGACTAGGATGGAAGAGATTGTCCCCGAACGACTGGATTTGCAATACACAGTTGGTTTTGCATCCGGGTTTGTCGGACTGACACAAGAGGCAGTGGAAATGCTGGAGCACGTTGTTAATGCCCGTATGACTGCGCTGCCAGAGCATCACTCTGATGTACTATGTTCGCAGCATGAGCTTGCTAAAGCATACGCAGCCAATGGACAGAGAGAACAGGGAATAGAACTAATGGAGGATGTGATTGCTGCTAGAGAGCAAATTCTTCCAGCTAACCATCCGTGGCTACTTCATTCGAAAGAAGAACTTTGGATGATGAAATACCACGAGTTACCTGTTTTCATCGTTGCTGGACATACCTGGCAGGGGAACAGCTATATAATATAGATCTTCACGCTTTACTTAACGCAGGGCTGTTAGCTCCCTACAGATGCTGCAGTACGTATTGCGGGCTTCTGCGAAGGTTCCTTACGTACGTCAATAATTGATGAAGCTTGATGTCAGTGCTATTCCGAGGGCGATGGTTTTGTGGCGAAATAAGGCTCTGTGTAGAGTAGCACTGGGAGACGAGAATCTAGTGGTAATTGTTGGTTGCAAGGCCGACTGGATGATTATAAGAATCTACGATTTTATTCGATTGCTAGCGCACTATGTTTATTGATGTGTGCGTGAAGTACGAAGACTTGCAAGTCGAAGTACTGGCAAAATGATGTCCGGTTGCGGCGCGGCCCAGCACGCGGACATGCACGTCTGATCATTTTCTCTACAATTTAAATTTCAAAATATATGTTTAGGCAACAATTGTCGCCGTCCTCGTTCTTTTTGATTGCACTATACAGAACTATGCTTTGAAAATGCTGTGTTTATTTTATTTGAAGGTTCAGGACTCAAGCACTGACATGGGAGATTTCTAGGCCTTATTGGTCGTGGAAAGACCGGCATGGGCAAGCATGCAAGACTCTGACAGAAAATGAGCCCTATCCAGACACAATGCTCATCGTCAAAGTCATGTGTTCATTCAATGACTCCGTTCATCGATATTCATCGATGAATAATTAATCGAGCCAGATACAATGAAGCCATGGCTATGGTCGCTGTGACATAGAGCAATCAAGATATTCAACTGATGCGATATTGTCAAGGAGCAAATTAGAACAAGACATCTTCTGGGTAATAAATCTAATCATTCAACATCATTGAAGGATGTTTTTCTCTATGCTCAGGTACATCTCATGCGTCGTGCCATATGCACGGTTGCAATGTTTGAAACTAGCTGGAACAGGCACGCGCTGCAACTACGAAACTTCATAGACATCGGCCACCGATTTAATATCTTTCGAGAAGTTGATGTCTTGGCCCATGGGGAGCAGGGTAACGGATGATACCTGTGATACGTTAATATAGATCGACGCGAGGAAAAGTAGATTCGACTTACATCAACATCGA